>CM076846.1:85922827-86260422 GCA_039519185.1 Astragalus membranaceus
ACTCCCCCTGTGGTGATGTTGGGATTAGCTGGGTTAAAGGTTCAGAGATAGATTCTTGAGGAGAATCAAGCTTCCCAGCTTCAGCAGCTTCACCCTTCTCAGCTTGTGTAGACACTTCTTTCTCAGGTTCTTGTTTATCTGGTGCTTGACTTTCCTCAATTGCCTCATCATGTGGTGGTTCTTCAGTAGCCTCAACATTCAAATTGAATGTAGTTTGACCTTCAAGCACTACTGTTCTTTCAGAACCATTTCCACCAGATGAGTTGAGGTGCAATTCCCCAGTCTTTTCTTCTGAATTTCCACCACCAGAATTCCGTTCTGGTGTGTTCAATGCTTCTCTAGGAGCAACTGTATCAAATTGTTCCACCAAATTGCTAGTGACCTCTTGATCAACAAGCTTCCATACAGTTCTCTCCTTGCTTCTAGTGTACACTTTCACCAATGGAACCATAACCATTCTTGAGGAGGAGTGATCAGAATCTTCCTTCTTATCTGTGATGGTCCTCTCATCATCAGTTTCTTCTTGAGGACCCTTCTCAAGTTCCTTTGAAGCATGCTCCTCATGAGAATGTTCCTTCTCAGAATTTTCTTTAGTGTTCTGAACCTTCTCAGATACAATTTCCTCATTTTCTTGGGAGACATTCGTCTCACCAATTTCTTCTTCATTTTGATCCTTCTCGGGATCATTCACATCATTTCCTTGTTCCTTCTCAAGGTTAATTTCCATCTCAGAACCCTTCACAAGTATATCTTCTTTCTCTTGAGATAAAGGGTAATTTTTCTTCTTGCTCTTGGTTTCCCTTCTCACCACTTCAACAAGTGTCTCTTCTATTTCAGTATCATCATATATACTGGACAGTGGTTTTGTCATTTGCTTCTCCTTTTTCCTATCCTTCTTCTCTTCTTCAGGAGTGGTGACCTCTATCCCCATGAGTTTTAGGTTTTTGGCAGTGAAGGTTTTCTTCTCTATGACACCCTCATCAGTAGAAATATTAATCAAGTAATGATTGAATACTCTAGTAAGGGCTTTGCCATATGGTAAGGAGGTCGTGGCCTTGTCTGCCCTAATGGCATTGATTATGTGATGTATCATAAGAAAGGGTAGGCTAACTGGTTTGTTGGTGATGAGGTGGTAAAGAAGAATGCAATCACCAGTGGTTACTTTCTCAAATGATCCTGCCCTAGGAAGAAGAGTGTGTGAGCATATATGATGAAGGATTCTTACCATGTCCTTTAGGTTTGGAGCAGTTACAGGAAGAGAAGGGTAAGAAGGGTAGCTGATAAACTCCAATTTAGTGCATTTTTAGAGATACTTTTAGGCCACTTTTAGAGAAATTATATATCAATTATGTAAAGTACTGACTTAATTTGCTCTTTATTTTGCAGAAAAGAAGATAATATGAAAAGAATAAATATTCATTTTAATGCCACTCAAATCATCTTATATATATATATATATATATATATATATATATATATATATATATATATATATATATATATATATATTACGAGCTAGCAGTGAAGAGGATTGTCAATTGAAAGAAATAAGGGTTTTTATTATACCCCCATCAACTCCCTTCTACCCCCACACATTATCGTAGTCCCGAAAATACCCCTGACATAATTAACAAAAATTGACTTTTGGAAGATTTTCTGGTGGGGGACCACTTTATCTGGTAATCGGATTTACCTTAATTTACCTAAATGCAAGGTAAATCCGATTAGCTTTAAATATGTAATAAATACACACACATAAGTCAAATCGGATGTATCAAACTGACAGATAAATCCGATTTGACCATTTATTTCAGTATAGAAAGCAAAATTTTGTCCTGACGAATATAGCTAAATCTGATGTGCATTCGGATTTACGTACCCATAACGTAAATCCGATTATGTCTTTTAATGAATCAGATTTACCTGGATGGGGGTATATCCGATTTTGAAAAATACAAAGCGGATTTACGTTTGGGGTACGTAAATCCGATTTGTTTTTTTTAAATTAATTTCTGTATAACTGTTGTTCTATTCTGAAACAAATATTGACCCGCAGGTTGTTCCTTTCGTGGTAGACACTACAGAGGCATTCTGGACGGAGAGGGTAGATTTTTCATACTAATTTTTTTAATCAAAGTTTAGTAGATATTTAATTAATTAAGTACGTAACATTTTTCTATTTTTTCTATTTTGTAGATATTTTCTACACGCGGGGATGTAGAAGAGTGGGCTAAAGCTGTTGGGAGACGTAGTGGAGTTGTGGTTATCATTGTAAGATCTGACAAATCTGGAGTTAAATGGGGTTCTAGAGATAAGATTATTTTTTGTTTCGAGAAGCAAGGGAAGTGGTCTAATGATTCTAGAGTTTTCGGGTCTAAGAGAAGAAGTTGTCCGTTTACATTGAGAGCTACTTGTACAATACGTCATGGGGGTTGGCGTGTGAATGTTAGGTGTGGTCTTCACACACGTGAGTTGCTTACTACCCCGGTCGGGTCGACAGCTTTTGGTCGTTTAACTAAGCCGCAGAAAGCTATTGTTAATGAGCACACTGATCTGAATGTTGCCCCGAAAGATTGTCTTACTGCTTTGAAGAATCATTATCCGGACAACGTCACTTCACTTCCTCAAATATATAGGCAGCGTTACGCCTATAGGTCTTCTAAGAGGGGTCCTAGAACGAACATTCAGGAGCTTTTGAGATTGATTGAGTCGCAAAATTATTTATGTTGGAGCAGAAAAGTTGAGGGTGCTGATGCGGTCAGTGACATCATGTGGGTCTAAGAGAAGAAGTTGTCCGTTTACATTGAGAGCTACTTGTACAATACGTCTTGGGGGTTGGCGTGTGAATGTTAGGTGTGGTCTTCACACACGTGAGTTGCTTACTACCCCGGTCGGGTCGACAGCTTTTGGTCGTTTAACTAAGCCGCAGAAAGCTATTGTTAATGAGCACACTGATCTGAATGTTGCCCCGAAAGATTGTCTTACTGCTTTGAAGAATCATTATCCGGACAACGTCACTTCACTTCCTCAAATATATAGGCAGCGTTACGCCTATAGGTCTTCTAAGAGGGGTCCTAGAACGAACATTCAGGAGCTTTTGAGATTGATTGAGTCGCAAAATTATTTATGTTGGAGCAGAAAAGTTGAGGGTGCTGATGCGGTCAGTGACATCATGTGGGCGCATCCCACTTCTATTAATTTATTCCGGTTGTTTCCAAAGGTTCTTATTCTTGACACCACCTGCAAGACCAAAAAATACAATCTACCTCTATTGGAGATTGTACGAGTCACTTCAATGGAGTTAACTTTCTCGGTTGCTTTTGCCTATATTTCACACGAGCTTGGAATTCATTTTACTTGGGCATTATAGCAACTGAAAGAATTATTTGACTTGCACGGGCTTCAGCCTCAGGTATTCTTGACTGACAGAGATCTTGGTCTTATGTCCGGTATTCTTGATGTCTTTCCTTCGGCTACAAATTTGTTATGTTCTTGGCACATGACTAAAAATGTGAAAGCGAAGATTAAAGAGTTGGTGCACGTGGATAGGCAAAAGGAATCTCGCCTGTCTGTCCATTGGATGCATATTTCGATCTCGCCTGCTGTCCGTTGCCTCCAGTTGCTTTGATGTGGTCTCATAATCGATCAAAGAAATCTACATCATGGTTGGATCCTTATATCCGCCGTTTTACCCATTGGCAGTCTACCGCTCCGGTCATGCCCTGTCTCCCTCCCACTGATGCGCCTACCGTTGTAGACTTAGCCCATGATTCTGACGATTTAGATTGACATTTCTTGTATTTATTATTGTACCCACATTTTTGTAAATATTTATCCATATATATATATATATATATCCAAAAAATTAAATGTGTCAAAAAAAACAAATTAAATGTTTTAAAATTTTTTTACAAGTCGGATTTACCCTGTTGAAGGGTAAATCCGCTTTTGAATTTTACAAAGCGAATGTACCCCACAACAGGTAGATCCGACTTGATAAAGAGACAAAGTGGATCTACCTGTTGTAGGGGTACATCTGCTTTGTTAAATTCAACAGCGGATTTACCATTCTATCGGTATATCCGATGCGATTTTTTATGTTTAATCGGATCTAGGTAAACCCGCCTTTAATTAATCTCAAAGCGGATTTACCTATTTATAAGCTAAATCCGATTGAGTCAAAATTATGGACGGTATTTTGGGATTTTCATATTTAGTGGGGGTATATTGTGATATTGTGGGGGTAAAAAAACCCAAGAAATAAGCACATATGGCCCATGCTTCAATCAAAAGAGACAACAAGCCCAAGTGTTGGACATGATGGAGGTCTATGTATCAATTAGAAGAGGTGCAATCCAAATTAAATAAAAGGCAAGCAATTGAAGCAAGACAACAGATAGAAGGCACGCATGACTTAATTGGAGATCACGTAACCTACTAGGTTCACGTGACAATTATAAATTAAAGGAGGCGGTACATACACATAACAGACTCGCACATTCACAAACATTAGAAGGAAAAGCAACGCGGACACTGAGAGAGGAAGAATTGGGTATCCGTTTTTGACATTGTGAGAGAGTTTTGGAGCAGAAAAAGGAGACTGAAGACTCAGAATAAGAATTTCTCTAATTTCTGGGTTATTTTTACCCCTGTGATTCATGACTCTAATTTCTATTTTATTGTTCTTTATGACTTTGGGTAGCTAAATCCTCTTCTAGGGTCTTAGGAGGATCTTGCAAGTTTAGAGACCTTTTTATGTTCTAGTTTCATATTTGAATTCTAATTTTTATTTCAATTAATATTGTTCTATTGTTTTTATCACATAATTAGGATTAGCTACCCTTTGCATGTTCATAATCAATTAATTAATCAGTGACCGTACTTCAATTAGTTGGTGGACCTATAGGATAATTGGGGCTATAGTTAATGCATGACCAAACTTTATTTTAGTCTTCCAATCGTTCAACCTTTTTGCTCTTTATGCTTTTCTTGAATTCAAATTCTTGCATGACCAAACAAGGGTTAATTTAGGAAAAAGAATATTAATCGTGAATGACCAACGGATTAATAGTTTTAGTAAAGGGATTGGTAATTGAATTAAATGAAGGATTTAAGGTAGATTTACACATAGAGGAATCGAAGCTTGCAAGTGATACCGTGACCCTAGACTTCTCTCCAATATTAATTTGACAATATTAAACCAAAAAAAAAATATAAAAAGAGAGTTACTAATACTTTCCCAAGAGACCACTGCAATTTACCTTGTTTTGCAGAGAAAAATCTAAATCATGATTAAAACTCTTGGAGACTACATTAGAGAGGCAGAGGCACAAAGAAATTTAGAGAAGTCATATTGGTATATGTCTCAATGCCAGATCCAAATTTCTCCTCCTCCTTATGAACCTTATTCAGACTATTGGGATGACTAAGAGCCACCTCCTATTCCTCCTATTGGGATAATTATGAGTCACTACAAGTGCAAAGGCAAGAGGAGGAAAAACCGGAGGACAATGAGGTTTTGGCCAAATTAATGGAGCAAACAAATGAAAGACTTGATAGAATTGAGAAAAATATGGATGAAACGATTGACCGCATGGAGGATCAAATTGGAGTCATGGATGTCAAATTTGATAACTTGGAGAATCAATTGTCAAAGATTATTGATATGGTAGCAACTCAGTTGGCTCAAGAAACTTTTTATTTACAAACTAAGTTTACCCCAAATGAAGAATCTGGGCAATACAGAGAAAGTATTCATAGGAGTGATGAAGAGTTCTATATGGAAGATAATCTAGAGGAAGAAGTTCTCAAGAAAGATGAAAAGGCTCCTACTGAAGGGAGTCAAATAAAAATAGTGAATCCTACTGAAGGGAGTCAAATTGAGACAACAGATTCCACTGATGAGAGCGGTTGTCAGGAGAATGAGAAACATCCATTGGTTCATGAGTTGGAGAAAGAGGAGAAAGCCCCAATTTTTGGGCAAGTTGTTTTAACCATTGGCGATGCTATGATTGAGGTTCATAAAGGAAAGGTAACTCTAAGGAATGGTAAAGAAGATGATGTTATTAAAGGTTTAAATTTCAATGAAAATTTCTCTCCTTTTACTTCTCATTCTTTTAATGATGTGACTGAAACTAATATTTTTAGTGAATTAAAGATGCAGGACCTTTTGGAAAAAAAATCTTATTTTGCAGGATCCTAGCATAGTGGTGGATGTAGATAAAATAAAAATTTCACCATCCTTTGAAGTTCATCCACCACGTGGAAAAAGAAAGAATAATGTGAACCACATTGTTAGAAAGCTAAGAAGGTGCATTGCGTTAGATGTCAAATTTGCTCTCGGAGAGCCCCCAGATTAAGCACCAACTATCGCCAGGCTCATGACGTTAAACAAGCTCTTCGCAGGAGGCAACCTGTGTTTTATTTTCAGTTATTTTTATTTTCTTGTTGTTTTGTTTTGTTTTTAGGAATAAACTCATACTACAAGCTCTCTCAGGGAAGTCACTCTTACTCTCCCTCATTTAATTATTTTTGTGCCAATTTGATATTTTGCATTGAGGACCATGCTTCATGCTAGTGTGGGGGAGGATATTATATCTTGTCACTCGATCTCAATTAATGCACATACCCACTGTATATGTTGATAGCATTTTTTCTGGCTTGTTTTAGTGACTTAAGCTTCAAGTTGGGAAAAATAGAGATCTTGCCTTTAGGGGACCCCAGAAAAGAATTTATTTGACAGACTTGTGCTTAATTGTAACTGTGAGGTTGTCCTTAGGAAGCCGATAATTAGCATCATGCCTGTTGAGTACTTTTTGTGAACTAGCTTCTAAATGTGAGATTTGAGCCTTCATAAGGGGATTGATATTCAATCATAAAGTTTTACCCCTTCTCTTTGTATGAGTGTGTTTCCCAATTTGCTACATTCTAGAATTTGTCTTTTGACCATTTCAAGGCGAAAAATGATTTGCATCATGTAAAAAGATTTGGGGAATTTAGGTATTTTTCTGGCCTCACAGTTGTTTGTTGAATTTATCCATTAGTTACCCCCTTTGAGCCTATTTGTTATATATTTCTTTGGTACCCAATATTTTTTTGTGGTAACCATTTGAAATTAAATTTGGAGCAACTATTGAAAGTTTCAATTTTGTCCTATATTTTAATTGTCTATCTCATCAGGACGTAAAAACAAATAGGAGTGGATAATGTGGTTACAAGTACCTTTTCCTCCTAAAAAAATATAGAAAAATGAAAAGTTGAAAAAAAAAGAAGAAAGAAAGCAAGAAGGAGGAAAAGTCAAATCAAAAAATGAAAGAGTCTACTCAAGAGAAAAGACAAGTCAAAAAGAGCTGACTCAATAGAAAAAGGTGAAGAAGGAAGTGATATTAACTTGGAGTTTGGATAAAATTTGTAAAATAAATAGGAGCTCCATATTTGGTTTCAAATGTTACTATTTGTTTCTTGTTTTTAGCCCTTTGATTATCCCTTTCTTCTTATTTCCTACCCTACTTGAATTAACCTTGGCCCCATTACAACACTTAACACCACATCTTTTGCATGCATGTGAACTATTTAGTGGAGATTTGGTCAAATTACAAACATATGGTAATGTGCATTTTGTTGAAACTTGAGTGTATATTTTTCCTAGTCCCTAAACACATATGGTAATGTGCCATTGTTCACAGAAATGTATTCTTCACGGACATGACCCTCTAATTAGGCAACCTTTTGACACCTCATATATGCTATATTTTCTACTGTCTGTCATTGTAATTCTAACTTTGGATTCTTTATTTGGTTGTCTCTATTACTTATTTGAAAATTTTACTGAGCCAGGAAATTTGATTGAGGACAAGCAAAAGTTAAGTGTGGGAGAGTTGATAAACTCACATTTAGTGCATTTTTAGAGATACTTTTAAGCCTCTTTTAGAGCAATTATGTAAAGTACCGACTTAATTTTCTCTTTATTTAACATAAAAGAATACAATATGAAAAGAATAAATATTCAATTTAATGCCACTCAAATCATCAATTATATATATATATATATATATATATATATATATATATATATATATATATATATATATATATATATATATATATTACGGGCTAGCAGTGAAGAGGATTGTCAATTGAAAGAAATAAGCACATATGACATGATGGAGGTCTATGTATCAATTAGAAGAGGATTGACAAAAAAAAGGTGCAATCCAAATTAAATAAAAGGCAAGCAATTGAAGCAAGACAACAGATAGAAGGCACGCATAACTTAATTGGAGATCACGTAACCTACTAGGTTCACGTGACAATTATAAATTAAAGGAGGCGGTACATTTTTTTTGGTGAGCCAGGAGGCGGTCATACACATAACAGAGCCGCACATTCACAAACATCAGAAAGAAAAGCAATGCGGACAGTGAGAGAGGAAGAACTGGGTATGCGTTCTTGACATTGTGAGAGAGTTTTGGAGCAGAATAAGGAGACTGGAGACTCAGAATAAGAATTTCTCTAATTTACAGGTTATTTTTATCTTTGTAATTCATGACTCTAATTTCTATTTTATTGTTCTTTATGAGCTAAATCTTCTTCTAGGGTCTTAGGTGGATCTTGCAAGTTTAGAGACATTTTTATGTTCTAGTTTCATATTTAAATTCTAATTTTTATTTCAATTAATATTGTTCTATTGTTTTTATCACATAATTAGGATTAGCTACCCTTTGAATGTTCATAATCAATTAATTGATCAGCGACCGTACTGCAATTAGTTGGTGGACCTATAGGATAATTGGGGCTATAATTATTGCATGAGCAAACTTTAATTTAGTCTTCCAATCATTCAACCTTTTGCTCTTTATGCTTTTCTTGAATTTAAATTCTTGCATGACCAAACAAGGGTTAATTTAGGAAAAAGAATATTAATCGCGAATGGCCAAACAGATTAATAAATTTAGTAAAGGGATTGGTAGTTGAATAAAGTAAAGGAATTCTGGTAGATTTAGACATATAGGAATCGAAGCTTGCAAGTGAAACCGTGACCCCAGGCTTCTCTTTATTTATTAAATCTAGTATTTTAATTATTGATATTTATTTCTTTTTATTTGTTTTCATTACAACTCAATTATTAGTCTGTCTAAACAATAGACAATCTTGATTAGTTTTGTATTTGTTAGTTAATTCCTGTGGAGACGATAATCTTTTTTACTACTTCTGCGAAAGAGTACACTTGCTCTAAGTGTGTTTTTAATGCAACAGTAGCTTTGTATTCTTCGAGAGTTACTCCAATCTTCTCATACCAGTGTTCATCATACACTTTGTTTCCTTCATCTGGTATTCTGGGTGCCCTTCCAAGAGAGAGAGAAGTTACCACAATTTCTCTCCTGTTGACTAATGTGGTGATTTTTGGAGGATCATACTTGATAGAGGCACACTAATAGAATTCTCTTACTCTTTCCTTATAAACCCGATCATCCAGTGAGATGAATTCATCCCATTTCTGTTGTGTGAGAAATGGAGTGATATTCCATCCACATTTTTCAATGTCCGCAAGGAAGTACACAGTTCCTGAGACAATGGGTTTGCCTGCCCATTTTGATCTTTCTGGTTCCTTTCTTTTCCTTTAACTTTGACCCTTCTTACCACTTCATGTTTGAGAGGTTTCAGCCTTCTATTTCCCTTTTTCCATACTTTTGTTCTTTTGTACAGGGCCAACACCCATTTCTGTTTCAACGGGTTGCTCTGTTCCTGGTTCAGAAGGGTTTTTTTGAGGCTTCAACATCAATAGGAGCGTTCTTTGATGTTCCAGTGGTGTTTTTACAAGCAGTGTGAAACTTGACCCTCATAGATCTTCTTGGGTTTCCACTTGGAGTGTGTTTCATCATTGTAGGGCGTGATTTGAGTGGTTTTACGTCAACAGGTTTTGAGGGGGACCAACAAGAACGAAGTTAGGAATTCTAGAATCTGTCTCTAGTGATTTCGAATCAGAGTAAGTTGAGGCAGGTTCAGCGTTTTTGGTTCTTACCATTTGATAGCTTATGGATTTTGGGAAAGAGCAATGATCGTTTCGTGAGTTAATGAGAGAGAGAGAGAGAGAGAGAGAAGGCAAAGTGAAGTGTTTTAAACATTTCAGAGTAGTTATTGACCAACGATTAGAGGATTCTTGTCTATTGTGTAGCCGTTGATTGAGACGTGAGGGAGAAAGAGAGAGAGAGAGAGAGGGAGAGAGAGAGAGAGAGAGGAGCCGTTGTAACAGCTAGGTTCCTATTTTTGGGATTTTTTTAATATTACTACTCTAAGACAAAAAGAATAAAACACACAAAATTAAATGCGAATATTAAATGAAACAGACAACATAAAATCTTTTTGTATTTTTATAGTCATATGCATCTGATGACCCTTCTCATTGAGTTGAGAAGGTTGAGGGTTATAAATTTGAACAATTAGTAATTCATCTTTGATAGTTTTTCTAAAAAGAGTGACATCTATTTTTCCTCTTGAAAAACCATTTTTGAGCAGAAAAGTACTCAGTCTTTCATACTATGCTCTAGGAGCTTGTTTAAGACCAAAGAGAGCCTTAGTTAGTTTAAAAACATTGCTTGGATGTTTCTCATCAATAAAACCAGGAGGTTGGTGTACATACACTTCCTCATTTAAAAATCCATTTAGAAAATCACTTTTGACATCCATTTGAAAGAGTTTGAAATCTTTATGAGCAGCATAAGCAAGAAGTATTCTAATGGCTTCTAATCTAGCAACAGGTGCAAAAGTTACATGATAATCAATACCTTCCTGTTGGTTGTAGCCTTGAGCAACTAACCTTGCTTTGTTTCTAATGACCTTACCATTCTCATCCATTTTGTTCCTGAAAACCCATTTTGTACCAATAACTGATTGATGTTTTGGAGATGGTACCAGGTTCCATACCTCATTCTTCTCAAATTGAGCAAGTTCTTCTTGCATAGTTCATATGGGTTTTTTTTTAGAGTTCATATGGGTTTTTTTTAGAGTTTTTCTAATTGTTTCTCTGTTCAGAATGTAGCAAGCAGTATTTACTGCTTCGGCCCAAAAGTATTTTTCAATTTTGAATCATTGAGCAATGTTCTAGCCATTTCTTACAAAGTTCTGTTTTTTCTTTCAACTACACCATTTTGTTGATGAGTTCTTGGACAAGAGAAGTTGTGAGACACACCATTCTCTTCAAGAAAGGTTTTAAATAAAGCATTTTCAAATTCTCCTCCATGGTCACTTCTAATTGCAATAATGTTAGAACCCTTCTCATTTTGTACTTTCTTAAAAAACATTTTGAAGCTTTCAAAAGCCTCATCTTTGTGTTTTAGAAAAATCACCCATGTGAACCTAGAGTAATCATCAACTATAACAAAACCATATCTTTTTCCACTTAGGCTAGCATACTTAGTAGGACCAAAAAGATCCATGTGCAGGAGTTCCAAAGGTCTTTGAGTGGAAATCATGTTGATAGGTTTAAAAGATGATTTAACATGCTTTCCTTTAATGCATGCTTCACATGATTTATCCTTCTCATACTTGATCTTTGGAAGCCCTCTGACTAAATCAAGTTTGGACAAATTTGAAAGAGTTTTCATGCTAATGTGACCAAATCTCCTATGCCATATCCATTTGTCATCTTCTTTTGAAATTAGACACATTTGATCTGGCAGATCATCAAGACAGATGCTATAGAGATTGTTTGTTCTATGACCAGTAAAAATAGTTTTTCCAGATTCTAAGCTATTTTTTCTACATACATCAGACTTAAAAATCACTTCATGTCCAGAATCACATAACTGACTTACACTAAGTAAGTTATGCTTCAATCCTTTCACAAATTGAACATTTTGAATCTGAGCAGAGTTTATTTTACCTACTGTACCTATTCCTTTGATGAAGCCTTTGTCATTGTTGCCAAACATGACCAGTCCTCCATGGAGAGGAACTTATCCTTCTCCCCTGTCATATGCCTTGAGCATCCACTGTCTAGGAACCACAGTTTTCTTTTTGATGCTATGAGGCATGCCTGTATTAGATTTTGACAAAGATTTAGGTACCCATTTGTCTTTGGGTCCTTGAGGGTCAGTTTTCATATTTATGGGATCTTTTTTCTTGTTGCTACAAACTGAAATATGATGTCCAGTTTGTTTGTACCTTGAGCATTTGATTCTGGGCTTTCTGTTACCCTTCTTATATATTTGATCCTTCTCAAGAGGAGTTAGACTCACTTGAGAACCCTCAAGACTTTGTGCACAAATCATAAGCTCATTTGTCAAATTACTAACTTGTTTTCTAAGCCTTCTATTTTCATTTTCTAGTTCCAAGTTAGATACAATTGGTTTTTCTGGTATTTTTAAGTTGAGAAGCTTGAAATGTTCAAACAGATTGACATGGGATTGTTGTAAAGTGTGAATTGTTTTTCCCATTCTTTCATTTTGTGTTTTCAGCTCCTCATTTTCCTTTTTTAAAACACACAACTGATCTTTGAAAAACATGCATTTTTGAGAAAGGTTGTTTGAGTCATAAAGCAAGCTATCAAAAGAGGATTCTACTTCTTTGCAAAATTCACATTTATAGGGTAGAATCATATACCTCTTCTTGTTCAGTTCCTGCCATGAGACATAGATTTGCCGTCTCTTCTTCATGCTCACTTGATGACTCTTCTGAATCATCCCAAGTGGCCATTAAAGCTTTCTTCTTTGGTGAGAACCTTCTTGGACTCTTCTTATTTAGAAGAGGACAATCTTGTTTCATGTGACCAGGCTTCTTACATTCATAACAGGTAATTTTTGATTTGCTTCCTTCTCCTATAAATGTGTCTCTTCTGAACTGAGGTTTTCCTCTTCTTTTATTGCTTAGCCATCTGTTGATTCTTCAAAGCTAATTCTTCTCTTTCTGTATCATCATCAGTTTCTTGCTCTTCATCATCCACTTGAGAAGATTTAAGTGCCAGTGATTTTCATTTTTGAGATGAAGAGTTATCTTCTTTTTGAGAAGCTTTCAAAGCAACTGTCTTTCTTTTTGGATGTAATTCCTCCATGTGTTCTTGTTTATGGATTTTCAGTGATCCCAGCAGGTGATCAATTTCTAGTGATGACATATTCTTTGCTTCTTCTATAGCAGTCTTCTTTGGTCTCCAAGCTAGTGGAAGACATTTCAGAAGCTTACTAACCTTCTCAGCATTGGGATATATTTTTCCTAGAGCACTTAACCCATTGATGATTGTGGTGAATCTGCTGAACATTTCATCAATGGTTTCATCTTCAGTTCCTTCATGAGTAGTTTGTAGTGTATCCCATATTTCCTTAGCAGTTTCTTTCCCAACTATCTTGTCATATTCTGCTCTTCCCAAAGCACAAGTTAGATAATACTTGGCTTTAGCATTCTGTAGTACACGATGCTTCTCATCAGCAGTCCAATCAGCCTTTGGTTTAGGAATACGACTGTTTGGTACTGGACCTGCCACAGTGGGAACATATGGACCATTCTCAGCAATGTCTCATATGTCAGTGTCTTGAGATTCAAGGAACAGCTTCATTTGACTTTTCCAATAGTAGTAGTGTTCTCCATTGTGTACAACATTGTTTTAAGTCCAACATTGTGTCCAACATTGTTTTAAGTCATTTGACCTTCTTACTAAGTCATTGTGTGCAACATTGTTTTAAGTCTTCTCAAATATGATGCTTCTCATAAGCATATACCCACTACAAGAAAATCGCGTATTACCGGCGGATTTTTCCGCCGGTACGTTTCCGGCGGAAATTTGGCATTTCCGGCGGATTTTTTCCGTCGGTAAATTTTCGGCGGATTTTTTTAAAAATAAATCCGGCGGAAATTCAAAAAAAACCGCCGGAAATGTTCCGGTGACATTTCTGGCGGATTTTTTTTGCATTTCCGGCGGATTTATTTTAAGTAAATTTTTTTTAAAAAAACCGCCGAAAATCCAAAAAAAATTATTTAAAATAAATCCACCGAAAATGCAAAAAAATCCGCCGGAAATGTCACCGGAACATTTCCGGCGGTTTTTTTTGAATTTCCGCCGGATTTATTTTTAAAAAAATAATAAAAAATTTGAGATATCCGCCGGAACTGTTATAAATTCCGCCGGAACGTTTTCAGCTTCCTATAAATAAAACTTTCTCATACACTCTTCTCATTCTCTCATTTCACTCTTATTTCCTTCTCACTTTCTCCTACACCCTTCTACATTTCTCTCTTCTTCTTCTTTCTCATTCATTCTTCTTCCTTCTCACTTCTTATTTTTACATTTTCATACTCTCATTCATATTTATTCCTTCTTACTTCTTCATTCTTATTCTCTACTATATCATTTTTCCATACTCTCTTTCATTCTTTTTTTTACACCATCTTCCTTCTCATTCATTCTCACTTATTCATTCTTCTTCCTTCTCACTTATTCTTATTTCTTCATTCTCATACTCTCATTCATTCTTTGTTTTACACAACTCTCTTTCATTTTTATTCATTCTAATTTTTCTTCCTTCTAATTCTATTACTTCTCATTCAAATTTTTTCCTATTACGTCTTATTTATTTAAATATAAAATTTGAAAAAAAATTATTTTTTTTTTATTTTTTTTAAAATCCGCTGGAAATTTAAAAAATCCGCCGGAAATGTTCCAGCGACATTTCCGGCGGATTTTTTGAATTTTCGACGGATTTTTCCGCCGGAAACCGTTACCTACGAGCGTTTTACCGGCTAATTTCCTGCGAAAACGTCACTTTTCCGGCGGATTTAGTGCATTTCCGGCGAATTTTTTCCGCCGAAAAAATGCGTTTTTCTTGTAGTGACCTTATTGAGATTTATCTTGATTAACCCTGTACTTATGGTTCACTCAAGAAGAAGCATTAGTAGCATATGAAATCAGATAACTTAAGCTTCTCACATTTGAGGTTTGTTAATCATCAAAACTACTTTGGGCTTTTGCCTCAACAATAACCTCAAGGTTCAAATAAAAATAAGGGCCTACTCGGTCCCTCGGTCCAAAAAAGATCTGAGCTATCTCTCGGAAGTCGTACCAAAGGGATCAGAATAGCCTATAACCTCAAGGTTCAAATAAAAATAAGGACCTAGTCGGTCCATCGATCCAAAAAGACCCGAGCTATCTCTCGGAAGTCTGACCAAGGGGATCAGAATATCCTGTAACCTCAAGGATCAAATAAAATTAAGGGCCTACTCGGTCCCTCGCTCCAAAAAGACCCGAGCTATCTCTCAGAAGTCGGACCAAAGGGATCAGAATAGCTTGTAACCTCAAAGTTCACATGAAAGTAAGGGCCTACTCGATCCCTCGACCTAAAAAGATCCGAGCTTTTTCTTAGAAGTCGGACCAAAGGGATCGGAACAGCCTATAAAGCTCCCGACGATAGAAAATATGGATATGCTCAACATGCCTGGGTATACAGACCGAAAAGGCTAACTATTAACAACTGAACAAATTGTCTGGCCACAACGAAAGATAAATTCAAGTTATGTTACAGTAATATTACAACACACGAATATCAAACATCGGGAGATTTCTCAACCTCGGGGCATCAATTTCGGGAATAAGCCAGACTTCATGCTTAGAGCGGTCAGCACTGTACTCTACCAGCACACCGCCATGGGCATTGTAATTGATATTGGCTCCCCAAGTCCGAAGAGTAACCCCGGGATTCAGCACCGCCACCTGCGCCAAGGCATTCTGGAAGGCTTCATCACCTAACTTCAAGGCGGTCTCGACTATTTTTTCGGGCTAAGATAGCCTCATCCCACTTCTTGAAAGACTCGTCTCGCTCAACCGAAGTCTTTTTCACCACCTCCTTCAACTCAGCGACCTCTGATTCAAGTCCTTCTAGTCTTTTTAATGCGTCAGCGGGAGCAGCAAAGTTCTTCTCTGCGTCCTCCATCTTTCTGGTTAAGACACAAACTTGCTCAATAGCGGTATCCTTCTCCGCCTCAGCTATCTCCTGAGCAACCACCCCTATTTTCTGCTTCCTCAATGCAACCCTAAAAGCCTGCTTGGTAGATTCATAACGGTCCACAGCCTCATCACGCTCCTTTAAGAGCCGGGCTCTCCGTACCAGGAGGCATGTCAAGATCAATACCATAACAAAAGAAGCAAAACGAACAAAAGAAAATGAAAAGCGGTACCTCCTTAAGCAAACTTACGATCGGCCTTAAGAAGCTTAGTCCCAAAAGAAGAAATGCGAAGAACCACCTCAAAAGGATTCCGCTGAAGGTCCTCCAGGCAAAAAGTCTCAAAATCGGAGATTTCCTCCGACACATCGAAATCTGTAGGAGGATCTTCAAGTCGCAGTTTCTTCGGCGAAGTGGGGGAGGCCGATGTCCCAATCTGGTCTTCTGCTTCAGGTTGGGTCCTCTTTAAGATTGCAGGGGATTCTTGAACTGGAATTTCGGGAGCCTCGGATTCAGACACCTTTTTCCCCATCTCATATCCCCCTCCATAACCGGCCAACGGGTTAAAATCTCGGACAAAGGGGCAATGGGTGTCAGGAATCGCCGATTGGGCAGCAGCCTCTCGCAATTCATAAAGGGCGGAAAGAGAAGACATACTAGCTGCACAACAAAAACAAAACGAGTCAGGGATCTTTGGCGAGATTAAAAGCTGGTATAAACAATCAAGGTGTGCATACGAAGCACATTCAGAGAATTCCCCCGAGGAGCCAAAGCCACAACTCGGATATTAATTAAAGGGTCCCCGAGAGACATAGATGACCAAGGCCGAAGAAGATTAAGAGTTACTATATACGCGCTATGAAGTTGACCTCGAGTGCGAGAATAAAAGGAGATAGGTCTCTTGAAGTGATCATAAGACCAGCTAAATCGGAAAAATGGCGTAACTAATTCACTAAAATCATCGACTGAGCTGACCTTGCGAAGGGCCACCAAGTTCCAAGATTTCACAGGGATCAAAGAGATTTTTTGAGGAGCTAGGGACGAGATCAATGAAGCCCTTCCGAACTTTTCTAGAGTCCTTACTCGGATTCCGCACTACATCAAATATATACAAAAACATGTCTATTGACGCAGGGCGCTCAAAATTCCTCATCACCAGGTCGAAAGCTCTAATAGAATCCCAGCCGGAGCATCATTTTTCAAAAAGGGTAAAAGGAGGGCGGACCCCGGCCTATGTCAACATAGCCGAATGTATAAAGAAGCTCAGTCCGTCAACAGGGATCACTACTAGAAAAACAGCTTTTAGCGTCGGCCAAAAGCCCACGCTAACAGGCCAAAAGCGGACGCTAACAGTGAATTAGCGTCGGAGTAGCGTCGGCCACGTGTCGAGGCTAAAATGTTCGAAGGTAAATGTAGCGTCCTGTAAATTTAGCCGACACTAACTGTAGCGTGGGCTTGGCCGACGCTAAAACCGACGCTACTTGCATGGCCGACGCTACTTAGTTATTTAAAAAAAGTCAACGAATTAAGGTAGCGTCGGCAAGGCCGATGCTAAAGTCAACAACCGAATAGTCAACTTAAAGGGTAGCGTCGGCCAGGCCGACGCTAAAGTCAACAACAGAATAGTCAACTTAATGTGTAGCGTCGGCTAGGCCCACGCTAATGTAATTTTAAAAAAAAAAAATAATTGAGCGTTTCTTGTCATTCCACACAGGACCAATCTTAGAACTAATTATCCTACTTATTCTTCTACCACTTCTCCTAATGCAACATAAACTACAAAATACCATAAAATGCTTAATCCCAAAATACCAAATACCATAAAACCAAACAATCTTGAAACTACAAAATATAAGATAGTCTTGAAATTACAAAATATAACATGATCTTGAAACTACAAAATGTCAAAGTAATAGAACTAACAAATCAGACACTACAAATAATGTAATACCAATATGGTATTAATCAATTTGTTTTTTTAACCTGACACATCTTCTCAAACTCCTCCTCTGTCCATTGCTCTTCGTAGGAACGTACCTGTACATTGTGATATAAGAAATTAGAAAGTATACCTAACACATAAGGTACTACATGTGTACATTTTCAATCACATTTCCTTTTCTTCTGCAGTCATCATTATACAAGACTACTACCCCTAGGGAATCCCATTTAATATGTATATATGATGATGGGGGTTTCAATGATATGAAGCAAGCTTTTAAAGTGACTAAAACTTTCCTCTAGGAGGGATTTAGTGAAAATATCAGCTAGTTGATGTTTAGTATCCACAAAAACAAGTTCAATGTCTTTCTTTTGCACATGATTTCTAATGAAATGATGTTTAATATCAATGTGCTTTGATCTAGAATGCTGAATTGGATTTTTAGACAAATTTATAGCACTGGTATTATCACAGAATTTTGGAATACCTGAGTAATTTAAAGAGAAGTCTTCAAGTTGATTCTTGATCTATAAAATTTGAGAGCAGCATCCAGCAGCTGAGACATATTCAACTTCTGTTGTTGATAGAGCAATTGTACCTTGTTTTCTACATGACCATGAGATGAGTGATTCTCCAAGTAGTTGGCATGAACCACTTGTGCTTTTTCTTTCAGTTTTATCTCCAGCATAGTCAGCATCACATTACCCTATAAGCTCAAAATGTGTTCTCTTTTTGTACCATAGGCCAATGTTAGGTGTTCCAACAAGATATCTAATAATTCTCTTGACAACACATAGATGAGATTCTTTTGGAGCAGTTTGAAATCTAGCACATAGCCCTACTGAGAAGACTATGTCTGGTCTACTTGCTGTGAGGTATAATAGAGAACCTATCATGCCTCTGTATTCCTTTTCAGAAACAGGTTTACCCTTCTCATCTTTTTCAATGCTGGCAGAAGGGTGCATTGGAGGAGCCATAGCTTTTGCATCACTCTTTTTATATTTCTTAAGAAGATCTTTGATATATTTCTCTTGAGAAATGAAGATACCCTTCTTAAGTTGTTTGATTTGTAAGCCAAGAAAGTATCTTAGCTCACCCATAAAGCTCATTTCAAACTCACTCTTCATTAGTTTTCCAAAGTCATTGCATAACTTTTCATTTGTGGCTCCAAAGATGATATCATCAACATAAATTTGAACAATTAGTAATTCATCTTTGATAGTTTTTCTAAAAAGAGTGACATCTATTTTTCCTCTTGAAAAACCATTTTTGAGCAGAAAAGTACTCAGTCTTTCATACTATGCTCTAGGAGCTTGTTTAAGACCAAAGAGAGCCTTAGTTAGTTTAAAAACATGGCTTGGATGTTTCTCATCAATAAAACCAGGAGGTTGGTGTACATACACTTCCTCATTTAAAAATCCATTTAGAAAATCACTTTTGACATCCATTTGAAAGAGTTTGAAATCTTTATGAGCAGCATAAGCAAGAAGTATTCTAATGGCTTCTAATCTAGCAACAGGTGCAAAAGTTACATCATAATCAATACCTTCCTGTTGGTTGTAGCCTTGAGCAACTAACCTTGCTTTGTTTCTAATGACCTTACCATTCTCATCCATTTTGTCCCTGAAAACCCATTTTGTACTGTCATACCCCAATTTTGTCCGGCTTAGGTCCAAACCCTAATTTTCCACACACAAAAATTATGCACTGTATTCTGGGTCCTAGAAACCCTTCCAAAGTTTTTTGAAATCATTTTTAGGGTTAGAATGCACATTTTGGTCATTTCTCACAAAAGGGTGTATAAAAATAATTTTTGCAATAAGCCTCATGCATCAGATTAGGGTTTTTGAAAATGTGTTATGTATGCATGGCAAGTTTTGAAAAATATGTTATGCATGCATGGCAAGCTTTGGAAAATATTTTATGCATGCATGGCAAAAACCTAAAAAAAAACATTTTTGTGGAAAGCAAGAATTGATTTCCATTCTGTTCCAAGGGCCAGGAATCGATTTATACTATTTTGTAAAGGCCATGAAATCGATTCCTTAATCCAATATTAAACCATGAAATCGATTTTCAGGCCATGTTAAGGAGCCAAGAATCGATTCCTCCTTAGGTTATCAAAGCATGAAATCGATTTTCAGGCCATCTTAAGGAGCCAAGAATCGATTCCTCCTTATGTTATCAAGGCATGAAATCGATTTTCAGGCCATTTTTAGGAACCAAGAATCGATTCTTCCTTATGTTATCAAGGCATGAAATCGATTTTCAGGTCATTTTAAAGAGCCAAGAATCGATTCCTCCTTATTTTGTCAAAGCATGAAATCGATTTTCAAGCCATTTCCAAGAGCCAAGAATCGATTCCCACTTATTTTAACTAAACATGGAATCGATTTTCACCTATTTAGGATGTCCAAGAATCGATTCTTTGCTATTTCCAAAGGCTCAAACAATCGATTCATCCTTGCAATAAATGTTTTTTAAAAATTCTACGCTTTCCTAAGCCTATAAATAGGCAGCCTCAAATCACATTTGGACGCACACATTTTCACGAGATCTGAGAAGAATTGCTCCAGAGACATTTCACGAGATCTGGGAAGACCACTCTCGCAAATCTCATTTTCCAGTTCTCCGCTTCATTTTTGCTCTACTCGCGCCGTTGGTCCGTCTGAGCCGATCTCCTGCAAGGGTTAGTCGGGGTTTGCGTTCTTCAGATCTGTAATATCTGTCTTCATCAGAGGTATTTCAGTCTTTTCATTTGATATTTAGTTATTGTGATCCATGTGATTTAACTTAGCTATAGCGTTTATCTACTCGTTCTTGTATATGATCGTCTATTGCTGATGACGAACCATATGATTCCCACTTATGCCTAGTGCATCACGTTCTAAGTGGTGAAGATGGTCCCGGGTGATTCAGCTTACCCCTCTCAAACCCTTTCAAAAACATTTTTTAGAACTACGTCGCTTTGATTCCCGTTTGGGGTACGTAGGAGCGAGCCACGTCCTCGTCAAGCGCAACAAACAAAAATTCTTTTCATCCCCCTAAACCAATCATTTTCATAAAACAAACAAAAATCATTTTCAAACCCATTGTTGCTAGTAGCTCATCAGAGCCTCTGTTCGTTTAGCTATTAGTGACAATGTCCTTTTCTCCTAAAAATAATAAACGATGATCCATCATAACCTTTGTTAGTTTGATCATCGTACAAATCAATCTCTTTCGAAAATCACTTTCAAAAAAGATAATAAAAAATGAGTTGTTATCAATAGTCCATCAGAACCTTCGTTCGTTTGATTAGCGGTACAACTCTCTCTTTTGAGTATTTAGTAAGTGATTCATCATAGCCTCTGCTAGTTTAATCATTTGCTAATGCTCGTCCTATTTCAAAAACTCACTAAAAAAGATAAAAAAACAAAAACTTTTCAAAAAAGAACCAAGAACTACGTAGCTTTGAATTCTCCATCGCACCGGGAGATACGTAGGAGCGGGCCATGTCCCGTCAAGCACTTTTTTCTAAAAACCCTTTTTCCCCCTTCTCGCCAAAAATAAAATTTTCATTAAGTTTTCCTATTCGTCTTCAAACAAGAAATAAATAGGCAAATCTAGGTATTTTTCAAATCAAATGTTAAAACCACACATTTAATTAGAGGTTCCCTTTCGGTAGAAAGGACGTGCGCGGTGCTAACACCTTCCTCGCATGTAATCGACCCCCGAACCTATATCTCTAGTTTTCAAAAGACCATCCGCCTTGTCCAAAAGACCTTTTTTCAATGTTTTGGTCTTAAAATTAAAATATTGGTGGCGGCTCCAAAATTATTCCACGTTGTACATTGAGAAACCCAAAGCCGGGATTTTTCGGGGTGCAACAGCTGGCGACTCCACTGGGGACCTTTTTTTTAAAAGACGAGGGTCAAGCCTAACTAATTAAAATGTGTGGTTTAATGTATTGTCGATTTGATTGAAACCCTGTTTGCCTTTCTTTTTTATCTTTTATTCCCTTTCTTTTATCGCTTATGCCCATGCATTTTTTTCAATCCCCATGATCCCCTCTTCTTGGCTCCTTTTCCTAAGGTGAGCAATATCCTTGTTTATAGATATTCTAGGTATGGAACCCTAGGGTAGATAACTTGTTATTACTTGCTTTTGTCTTGACTGCTCTGGTTTTCATTTCAGGTGGGGGTAGTACTAGGGAAAATGCACTTGACACACACTACACTTATACCCTGTGACTATGTGCTTTGAGTGGGACCATAACCCAGGTCTGCAAAAACTTAGGAGAGTGGATTCGAGTAGTGAGAGCCCATCAGGACCTTTGTCCGTTTGGCTACTTGCGAAAGTTTCAACCAGAGTTGTGCTCTTTCATGATGCCTCACACCTAGCAGTTTGCTGCATTTGTGGGGAATTTTGTGAAAGGGACTGTAGCTCTGGTGGCCTTGTGAGGGAGTGAATAGAGCTACATGGAAGGATTACCCTTTTAATTGCCCTAGATCATAGGTCTTACCTCTTTTTAGGTCACAAGGGCTTTTCCAAAATTGTGTGTGCATTATTGCATCTAGTTTAGTTCATTTCCGCCAACATTTTTTGAAAAAAACAACAAAATCAAAGAAAAAGAATATGTTTTTTCCTTCTCTTTCATGAATACCTATGTGAGGTGGCATATAGGGTATATTGCCCTAAAATTTCAAAACCCCCACCTGTAAATATCTGTCTTTATAACAAGCATCCTCATCATCCGCATTTTACATCATAACAGCATGCATAAGCAAAATTCTGAAAAATTCATACAGCATTCCTCATGCATCTAAATACAAAAATAACATAAAGCCATATGCATTGCATTCATTTACGCATTCCTACTTGTACTCATAAAAAAAATGTTCTATCATCAGAAAAACAAAAGGCAAGCTGGTTCGCCAACACCGATACTCCACCCGTCTACAAGCAAGATTGATGGCTAGCAATCAACATCTCGAGAATGAGGACCCCCTGGGTCAAGATGAGTCGGTTGTGGAGATTCTTAATCCTGAGCAGCTGGCTCAAGAGAATCAAGCTTTGAAGACTAAAGTGGAGGCTATGGAAGCACAGATGGTCGAAGTAATGAGTATGCTACAGAATTTGAGGGGTGGGGCCACTGCTGGGGCCGCTGCTGTTGTAAACCCCGAAGGGGTTGTTACTTTCATTTCTCCTCCGGTGTCCGCTGAAGTTACAACTACTCACACCTCTTATGGACAGGGGGGTCAGTCACTTTGCCCATCCTCCAGGGGCGAGCGGACAGAGTCATCTGAATGCACCGATATATCCTTGGGGGGATGCCAATGGGTTATATGCCGCCTGCTGCTGAAGCTATTCCTGTGGGGTCGAGTCAACCTGTCACGACTATACCTGGTGGAGCTGCTATGGGACCACCAATTCATACTCCTAGTCCTGATACTGTGCTGCCAAGAGGTTCACCTAGTCCTACTCTGGGAGTTACTGTGAACCCTCAGAACACTATCCATCATATGGGAAACCCTGCTCAGTATGGGGGTTATTATCACGGTCCGGGGAACTATCCACAAGGTCATTTGTTTGGGAACACTCAGCATGGGGATCGGTATCACTCGCTTGAAGAGCGCTTAAGAGCTGTGGAAGGATCAGGAACTAGAGCCAGGGATGCCCGAGATTTGTGCCTTGTCCCAGATGTTGTTATACCCCCTAAATTCAAAGCACCTGACTTTGACAAATATCGCGGCACCGGGTGTCCATCTAGCCATTTGACGATGTATGTTAGAAAAATGGCCGCTTATGCTCATGATGACAAGGTGCTCATTGTAACACCCCTTTTCTAATAACTTTATTTTTAAATAAAATCAGAGTCTCTTTTTTTTTTTTTTTTTTGAAAACAATTCAAGCGAGTGCTACATTTACTTCATAAATAACAAGATACATAACACCATGAGAAAAAAATGTTTAGTTCGCATCAACTAAAACCAATCACCATCAGCAGCGGAATAAATATGAGTTCTAAAACTTAAAACCAATACATCACCAATCAAATCTAACAGTTTAGGAAAAATAATGCATAAACATAGGATACCCCCCCCCCCCCCCCTGGTGCTACGTATCAGAGAGTGACACTTCCTAACAGACGAAGGCATGAAGGAATCCTTCACTCGATATTACCTGCACGTTGCCGACATAAGAAGCAACATAAAGGCAGTAGGGTGAGTCTCTTTTCATAATTAATAACATATGAGAATTAAGCAATGCATAGGAAAAAGGAAACCAGGCACACCAATTCACAACAATGGGGACAATCAAATCAGCATTCTCATTCCAATCAGCACTATACAATATATGATTATGCATGTAATGCAACCCAAACTCCACGGGTACATGCATGTCGGATCCGTCACCAAATACAAATAGGCCGTAGCCTCTGCTCACCAAATAAAATTAGGCCGTAGCCTCTGCTCACCAATAATGCACATGCTTCATGAGGTGTTATGGAGAATGCATCACAACACACCACCAATCAATCAATTCACATTTGAAATTCTAGTCTCACCATAGTGCATTAATTAACTCACCAAATCAAAATTAGGCCGAAGCCTCTGCTCACCAATCTCACCTCATCATCACTCACCAATTCAGCTCACCACTCACAACAACACCAATTCAAATAGACCAACTCAGGACATTGACACGACATAGGAAAAAATGGAGGAAAACAGTCATTTAGACACTTGAACACCATCAGCCAGAAACACCAGTAAAAATAATTTATTTTTGCATAAAATTGAGACTATTGGATAGGCACTGAAATTAGCTTCAAAACGCATTTTTAACCGTTGAATTTGGATAACCGAGTCAAAAGTTACATTAAAAACAATTTAGGAAAAATGTTAGACATCCTGGAAACTGGCGCATGGGCGCTGGGGCGCCCAGGGGCAACACAGCGCTTGGCGCATGGGTGCTTGGCGCCCAGGAGAAGCAACACGCACAGGCGCATGGGCGCTGGCGCCCAGGAACAACACGCGCAACAGCGCACAGGCGCTAGGCGCCCAGGGGAACAACACGCGCACAGCGCACAGGCGCTGGGCGCTAGGCGCCCAGGAAGGCAACACGCGCATAGGCGCTGGCGCCCAGAAGCAACAACGCGCACAGGCGCGCCCAGGGAACAGCAGCAACATGGCGCCCAAGCACTAGGCGCCTAAGACCAACTTGCAACAGAACTCATTTTTCTTCGAAATTTATTTTACACGAGCCAAATTCTCAGGACATGAAAACTCAATAAAAATTTTGTCAAAAGCTGAACATTATTTTTGGCGCCCATGCACTAGGCACCTAGTGAAAATACGCAACTCAACTCCTTTCTTGACCAAAATCAGTTTTCATGAGCCATTTTACATAAGTATAAAAACCTGAAAACAATTTTCACAAAACTATCACCAGAACTTTGGGGCCCTTGGCGCCCTTGGCTCAAGCAACGAGTGCCAAAACTGGCAGCACAGGAACACAGGATGGCAACACAGGCAACAGGGACAGCAACACAGAATGGCAACACTGACACAGAATTTTTGGAAAACTGGCGCAGCACACTGCTGGGCGCCTGGCGCCCATGACTAGGCGCAACACTGAAAATTTCAGCAACATGCTTATGGCGCCCAAGGCGCCTAGGGGCTCCTAAACAGAATTTCTCTCACTTTCATTCACCAAACTAAATTCATCAAAACGCCCAATTATATATATATTTCTAACATGTCACCATGATTCTCAATTTCACTACATAATCACCAAATAATCATATACTCAAACATATGGTCTACAATTCGCATTTTACCACAATTCAATCATCAATCATAAAATTCTCAACATAATAATTCAACAACAACATCACAATATTATAATTCCTCAACAACAACACAATTTAATCATGGAACTAACCTAGGACCCTAACCCTAAGCAATTCATAATTCGCATACTCATTAAGAACAAAAAGAGGACCCCCTAACCTTATGGAAGTCGAATTTGCTAGCCAAGCTCCAAGTGAAGAATGCGAACCACCAATGATCCTCCTCCTCTTCTCTATGAGCTTCGCCCCTTTCTTCTTCTCCTCTTCGCAACTCTCTTCTCACTCCCTCTTACGTTTCTTTTTCTTTCTTTTCTCACTTGGGTGAATTGCCACTAACTCCCTAGACCCCAATGAATTCGACTCCTATGCCAAAGAAATGGGCCACGGGCCTAATTGTGGATCACGGGCCCTTGCTCGCACCACTTAAATAGTGACAACACCCCCTAATAAAAATAAAATAAAATAATTAAACTCGAATTATTTAATTAAATTAAATAAATATTGTAAGCCTTAAATAATTTAATTAAATAAATAATTAAATTATTTTGGGGCGTTACAACTCTCCCCCACTTAGAATATTTCGTCCTCGAAATTACCTGAATCAAACAACTCCGGATATGCCTCCCGCATCTTGCTCTCCAGCTCCCAAGTCATACTCTCACCAGCAGCTCCTAACCAAACCACTTTCACCAAAAGAATTTCTTTCCCTCTCAGAGTCTTCACTTCTCTATCTTCAATCCGCACAGGCATAGTCTCCACGGTGAGATTATCCCGCACCTCTACTTCATCCATCTGAATCACATGGGACGGGTCCGGAACATACTTTCGAAGTTGTGACACGTGAAACACGTCATGCAAGTTCGAAAGATTAGGCGGCAAAGCCACCCTATATGCAACACTTCCCACCCTCTCCGTAATCTGATACGGACCAATGAAACGGGGAGTTAACTTCTTAGATTTCAAGGCACGCCCAACACCAGTCACCGGAGTGACTCTCAGGAACACATGATCACCGGCCTGAAACTCTAAATCCTTCCTTCTCTTATCATGATAGCTCTTTTGTCGACTCTGCGACGCTTTCATCTTCTCACGGATTAATTTTACCTTCTCAGTTGTTTCTCGCACAATTTCAGGCCCCAACACTGCACTCTCCCCAGATTCATACCAACACAACGGAGTCCTACATCTCCGACCATACAATGCCTCAAACGGTGCCATACCAATACTAGAGTGAAAACTGTTGTTATAGGTGAATTCTATCAACGAAAGATGAGAATCCCATGAACCTCCCTGCTCAAGAACACATGCCCTCAACAAGTCCTCTAACGACTGAATAGTCCTCTCCGTCTGACCATCTGTCTGCGGATGATAAGCGGAGCTCAACCTCAACTTAGAACCCAAAGCTTCCTGCAAACTCTTCCAAAATTCAGAGGTGAATCTTGGATCTCTATCAGATACAATACTAAGCGGAACGCCATGCAACTTCACAATAGTCTTGATGTAGATTTCTGCCAACTTTGGAACTGGATAAGTCATATTAATTGGTAAGAAATGAGCAGACTTAGACAACCTGTCTACAACCACCCATATAGCATCAAACCCTCTCACTGTATTTGGCAAACCAGTTACAAAATCCATGGAAATGCTATCCCATTTCCATTCCGGAATCTCCAATGGTTGCATCAACCCCGCAGGCTTCTGATGCTCAATCTTAGACTTCTGACAAGTCAGACACGAATACACAAACTGCGCCACATCCTTCTTCATACCAGGCCACCAGAACATTCTTCAAATCTTGGTACATTTTCGTAGCCCCGGGATGAATACTCAACTTGCTTCTATGGCTCTCCTCAAGAATCATTCTCTTCATCTCAGCATCGTCAGGAATGCAGATCCTATCTCTGAATCTCAATACACCTTGGGAATCTAACTTGAAATCTCCATCCACATCTTGATCATTCACAACCAACAGGTCTACCAACTTTACATCTGACTTTTGTGCTTCTCGGACACTAACCAAAAATTCATTTCCGATCTTCAACATCCCCAATCTGACACTCTGCGGTGTCACTTCACAAACCAGACTCATGTCCCGAAACTGCTCAATCAACTCTAACTCTTTCACCATCATAGCCGACATATGCAAACTCTTCCGACTTAAAGCATCAGCCACGACATTAGCTTTGCCGGGGTGATAGTTCAAGCCGAAATCATAATCCTTCAGCAACTCTAACCAACGTCTCTGTCTCATATTTAGCTCCTTCTGATCAAACAAGTATTTCAGACTCTTATGGTCACTAAACACTTCAAATCTGGTACCATACAGATAGTGCCTCCAAATTTTCAGCACAAACACAATTGCAGCTAGCTCCAAATCATGAGTAGGGTAGTTCTTCTCATGGGTCCTCAACTGTCTGGACGCATAAGCTACTACCTTACCCTCTTGCATCAATACACCTCCCAAACCCATCTTGGAAGCATCGCAATAACTACAAACGGTCGATCAGGAACAGGCAAAGTCAAAACGGGCGATGTAGTCAACCTCTTCTTCAACTCATTGAAGCTCTCCTCACAGCGTGCATCCCACACAAAAGCTTTTCCCTTACACGTCAATTGAGTCAACGGAAGTGCCAACTTCGAGAAACCTTCAATAAATCTCCTGTAATAACCAGCTAATCCCAAAAGCTTCTAATCTCTGTAACTGACTTCGGGCTCTCCCATTGGACACAGCATCAACCTTGGCTGGGTCCACAGCTATACCATTACCAGAGATAATATGACCAAGGAAACCTACTTCATTCAGCCAGAACTCACACTTAGACAATTTTGCATACAATTTCTTTTCTTTCAATACTTCCAGCACTAACCTCAAATGTTCTGCGTGCTCCTCTTCTGTCTTAGAATACACCAGAATGTCGTCAATAAACACAACTACAAACCGATCCAAGTAACTATGAAAGGTACGATTCATGTACTCCATAAACACACCCGGCGCATTGGTAACCCCAAACGGCATAACAGAATACTCATAGTGCCCATATCTCGTTCTGAAAGCGGTTTTCTGAATGTCTTCATCCTTTACCTTGATCTGGTGATAACCCGACCTCAAATCGATTTTACTAAACACCTTAGCACTTACCAACTGGTCCATCAGATCATCAATTCTGGGAAGCGGATACCTGTTCTTTATTGTCACTTTGTTCAATTGCCTATAATCGACACAAAGTCTCATGCTCCCGTCCTTCTTTTTCACTAACAATACCGGAGCACCCCACGGTGACACACTTGGCCTTACAAATTTCTTCTCAAGCAGATCTTCTAATTGCTTTTTCAATTCAGACAACTCTGAGGCTGACATTCGGTACGGTGCCATAGACACAGGCCTAGTACCAGGTATAAGATCAATGGCAAACTCAACCTCCCTCTCTGGCGGAACACTTGGAATTTCATCTGGGAACACTTCAGGGAACTCACACACTACTTGAACCCTTTCAATGATTGCCTGATTCTCAGCAGACAATGACGCCATCATGGCAAACAGATGAACTCCCTCCTTCATTACCTTATGCAAATGACCAGCAGGCAACAACACTGATTCTTCCTCTTCGGGAGGAAAGAAACTCACAGATCTCCGGAAACAATTAATATGCACATGGTTAAATACTAACCAGTCCATACCAAGAATGACATCCAACCCTCCCAACGGCAAACAAATAAGATCAACAAGAAAATTTCTGCCGAAGATTGAGAGAGGGCACTTAGCACACACAAGAGAGGTAGTTACTGAACCCTTAGCTGGAGTGTCAATAACCATCTCCCTCATCATAGAAGATAAAACAAGGTCCAATTTCTCAGCACACAAAGCAGCAATAAAAGAATGCGTAGCACCAGTATCAATAATAGCAATCAAGGGAATACCATTAATAAAACATGTACCTCGAATCTCATTAGTGTCCTCTGATCCTGCGAGAGCAAACACCTTTCCATGGGACTTCTCTTTCTTCGGTTTAGTACACTTAGTACTAATATGACCTGATTCTCCGCAATTGTAGCACACCACATCCCTTTTCTCACATTTCGCAGCCACATGACCCTCTTTACCGCATTTGAAACATTTATTATCCGAGCAGTCAAAACTCTTGTGACCCGGCTTGCCACACCTGTAGCACACAACCTTCGCAGGGGCATCTCCCCCACTTGTTTTCTTATTATCAGCATACCTCTGCTTACCCTTACCAGCTGGAGCCTCATACGGTTTACCCCGGTTCTGAAATTTACCCCTCAGATCCCTCATGACCCTGGAGTGAGCATTACTATCATCCTCATATATCCTGCAACTGTCGATCAAATCAGCGAATACCCGAATCTTCTGGTACCCTACAGCTTTCTTAATATCAGCCCTCAGCCCATTCTCAAACTTAATACACTTTGAGAACTCAGAGTCAGCATCAGCATAATGGGGATAAAACTTAGCCAATTCAGTGAACTTGGCAGCATACTCTGTCACTGACATGCTTCCTTGCTTCAGCTCAAGGAATTCTATTTCTTTCTTACCTCTCACATCTTCAGGAAAATACTTCCGCAAGAACTCTCTACGGAAAACAGCCCAAGTTATCTCTTCATTAGCAGTTTCTAATCTCTGCCTCACCTCCATCCACCAATCATCAGCTTCCTCTGCCAGCGTATGGGTACCATACCTGACCTTCTGCGCATCATCACAATCCATGACCCGAAATATCCTTTCAATCTCTTTCAGCCATGCCAGAGCACCATCTGGATTATACTTGCCCTTAAAGACAGGTGGGTTCTCTCTCTGGAACGTAGCCAAATTGCGCGTCCCATCATTAACAGCACCGGGTATATTACCCATCGCCCCGGCTATAGCCTGCAAGGCAGCAGCAAGTGCAGCATCGTCCCGTCTGGCCATTCTAGCACTGCAACAGAAAACAAAATTCAGAAACGAGTAACAAACTCAATGTTACTCAACACGACGACTCGACTACCGGCCGGACAGACCGAACTGCTCTGATACCACTAATGTAACACCCCTTTTCTAATAACTTTATTTTTAAATAAAATCAGAGTCTCTTTTTTTTTTTTTTTTTGAAAACAATTCAAGCGAGTGCTACATTTACTTCATAAATAACAAGATACATAACACCATGAGAAAAAAATGTTTAGTTCGCATCAACTAAAACCAATCACCATCAGCAGCGGAATAAATATGAGTTCTAAAACTTAAAACCAATACATCACCAATCAAATCTAACAGTTTAGGAAAAATAATGCATAAACATAGGATACCCCCCCCCCCCCTGGTGCTACGTATCAGAGAGTGACACTTCCTAACAGACGAAGGCATGAAGGAATCCTTCACTCGATATTACCTGCACGTTGCCGACATAAGAAGCAACATAAAGGCAGTAGGGTGAGTCTCTTTTCATAATTAATAACATATGAGAATTAAGCAATGCATAGGAAAAAGGAAACCAGGCACACCAATTCACAACAATGGGGACAATCAAATCAGCATTCTCATTCCAATCAGCACTATACAATATATGATTATGCATGTAATGCAACCCAAACTCCACGGGTACATGCATGTCGGATCCGTCACCAAATACAAATAGGCTGTAGCCTCTGCTCACCAAATAAAATTAGGCCGTAGCCTCTGCTCACCAATAATGCACATGCTTCATGAGGTGTTATGGAGAATGCATCACAACACACCACCAATCAATCAATTCACATTTTAAATTCTAGTCTCACCATAGTGCATTAATTAACTCACCAAATCAAAATTAGGCCGAAGCCTCTGCTCACCAATCTCACCTCATCATCACTCACCAATTCAGCTCACCACTCACAACAACACCAATTCAAATAGACCAACTCAGGACATTGACACGACATAGGAAAAAATGGAGGAAAACAGTCATTTAGACACTTGAACACCATCAGCCAGAAACACCAGTAAAAATAATTTATTTTTGCATAAAATTGAGACTATTAGATAGGCACTGAAATTAGCTTCAAAACGCATTTTGAACCGTTGAATTTGGATAACCGAGTCAAAAGTTACATTAAAAACAATTTAGGAAAAATGTTAGACATCCTGGAAACTGGCGCATGGGCGCTGGGCGCCTAGGGGCAACACAGCGCTTGGCGCATGGGTGCTTGGCGCCCAGGAGAAGCAACACGCACAGGCGCATGGGCGCTGGCGCCCAGGAACAACACGCGCAACAGCGCACAGGTGCTAGGCGCCCAGGGGAACAACACGCGCACAGCGCACAGGCGCTGGGCGCTAGGCGCCCAGGAAGGCAACACGCGCATAGGCGCTGGCGCCCAGAAGCAACAACGCGCACAGGCGCGCCCAGGGAACAGCAGCAACATGGCGCCCAAGCACTAGGCGCCTAAGACCAACTTGCAACAGAACTCATTTTTCTTCGAAATTTATTTTACACGAGCCAAATTCTCAGGACATGAAAACTCAATAAAAATATTGTCAAAAGCTGAACATTATTTTTGGCGCCCATGCACTAGGCACCTAGTGAAAATACGCAACTCAACTCCTTTCTTGACCAAAATCAGTTTTCATGAGCCATTTTACATAAGTATAAAAACCTGAAAACAATTTTCACAAAACTATCACCAGAACTTTGGGGCCCTTGGCGCCCTTGGCTCAAGCAACGAGTGCCAAAACTGGCAGCACAGGAACACAGGATGGCAACACAGGCAACAGGGACAGCAACACAGAATGGCAACACAGTGACACAGAATTTTTGGAAAACTGGCGCAGCACACTGCTGGGCGCCTGGCGCCCATGACTAGGCGCAACACTGAAAATTTCAGCAACATGCTTATGGCGCCCAAGGCGCCTAGGGGCTCCTAAACAGAATTTCTCTCACTTTCATTCACCAAACTAAATTCATCAAAACGCCCAATTATATATATATTTCTAACATGTCACCATGATTCTCAATTTCACTACATAATCACCAAATAATCATATACTCAAACATATGGTCTACAATTCGCATTTTACCACAATTCAATCATCAATCATAAAATTCTCAACATAATAATTCAACAACAACATCACAATATTATAATTCCTCAACAACAACACAATTTAATCATGGAACTAACCTAGGACCCTAACCCTAAGCAATTCATAATTCGCATACTCATTAAGAACAAAAAGAGGACCCCCTAACCTTATGGAAGTCGAATTTGCTAGCCAAGCTCCAAGTGAAGAATGCGAACCACCAATGATCCTCCTCCTCTTCTCTATGAGCTTCGCCCCTTTCTTCTTCTCCTCTTCGCAACTCTCTTCTCACTCCCTCTTACGTTTCTTTTTCTTTCTTTTCTCACTTGGGTGAATTGCCACTAACTCCCTAGACCCCAATGAATTCGACTCCTATGCCAAAGAAATGGGCCACGAGCCTAATTGTGGATCACGGGCCCTTGCTCGCACCACTTAAATAGTGACAACACCCCCTAATAAAAATAAAATAAAATAATTAAACTCGAATTATTTAATTAAATTAAATAAATATTGTAAGCCTTAAATAATTTAATTAAATAAATAATTAAATTATTTTGGGGCGTTACACTCATTCATTATTTCCAGGACAGTCTGACTGGGGCATCACTAGATTGGTACATGCAGCTGCAATCCTCCGAAGTTCACAGTTGGAAGGATCTCTCTGAAGCCTTTCTAAAACAATACCAGTATAACATGGACCTTGCTCCAGACCGGTCTCAATTACAGCACATGAGCAAAGGAGATAGAGAGTCATTCAAAGAATACGCTCAAAAATGGAGGAGCATAGCTGCTCAGGTGAAGCCGCCATTGACTGAAAAAGAGATGGTGTACATGTTTATGGAGACCCTTCCAGGGCTGTATTATGATAGGTTGGTGGGGAGCGTTTCGTCCAATTTCTCAGATATGGTTGTCATTGGGGAACGATTAGAGCACGGATTGCGTAGCGGAAAGATTGCTGGAGGTTTTGGCAATTCTAGTGGACAAAAGAAACCCTTTCCCAACTTCCCCAAGAAGAAAGAAGGGGAAACCAATGTTATTTCCGCAGGGGGAGGCCCATCTTTCAGCTCTCCACAGCAGGCGGTGCCATTATCTTTCAACTCTCCGCAGCAAACTAATTCGGGCTACAGAGCCCAGAACTATCAAGAGAAGAGGCGTGCTAATTTTGATCCGATCCCGATGACCTATACTGAATTGTTCAATCATCTTGTCTCAAAGAATTTGGTCAATACTCGCCCCATGAAGCCTATACAACCTCCCTTTCCTAGGGGGTACAATGCTGATGCTACTTGTAGCTTTCATAGTGGAGGAGTCGGCCACACGGTGGAGGACTGCAAGGCTTTAAAATATGTAGTCCAGGATTTGATTGACGCCAACTGGATCTCTTTCAAGCCGAACAGTCCCAGTACAACTACAAACCCCCTACCGGGACATGGGACACCATCCGCTAATGCAGTAGAGGATTCTGTGGGGCAGACAATGATAAAAGATGTTAAGTGTATCCAGACTCCTCTGGAAAATATACATGCTGAGTTGTGTCGTCGTGGTGTTATCAAGAAGGGCTGTGTATGCGCCGATCCTTTATGTGTGGGTGCCTGTGAAGTTTTCAAGTCAGTCCTGCAAGACCTGATAGATCGGTGCGTGGTTCAGATAGGGACCCATGATTGAAGATGAAAAAGAAATCAATGAGGAAGTAATAGCGGTGCCTATGAAAGAGAGATGTTGGGATACCCTAGGGGAGTCCAGTGGAAAGTTTGACTACTTGGTCAGATATGACGCTCCCGAGAGTGCTCAAATCCGAATGGAAGACATCCAGCCCACAGGATGGGATGAGGAAGAGGAACAACACGATCAAATTGCTGTCATCAATGATGAGGGTGGTGCAAACCTGGTTTGTCGCTGCAGTGCTGGTGAAAGAATCAAAGAATTGAAAGACTGTTGATCCTCCTGGGACCTTTGATTTAAAGTAGTCATTTGTAATGCAACCCTGTGGCTCTGCCCAAGGCCACAGGACCAGTTGTTAGGGGGGCACATGTTTTTATTTTCTAAATCATCATCATCAATAAAAACGTTGTTTTTGAATTCCAATCAATAAAAATCAATTCCTTTTCATTTCATGTGTCTCTTCTTTTCTTTATTATTTTTGCCTGCATGTCTCACCTTCCATTCTGCTTTTTCGCCTCGGCAAAAAGCAAATCCACAGCAATTGTCTCTCAAAATAACAGTGCCAACGGTCCATATTTTGACTTTGATCACCTTATCAATCAAGTAGAGTGGGACGTTGAGAAAGACCGGGAAAATCCTCCAGAAGGTTAATGAAGCAAGGAAAAAGGGTTATTCAGCATCACGGGGAATCCACTGAAGTGATCAACTTGGGAACCGCTGAGAAACAAGAAAGAGGTCAAGATGGGTACTTCAATAAAGGAAAATTAGAGCTCAAAAGGGAAATAAAGAAGAAGGGCAAGTGCATGAAAATAAGTGAATTATTGTCCCAGAGTTAATTTTTGAGGAAATAAGCAATCATGATTTGAAATGAAGTCGGACTACCATTCCATATCCGAAAACAAAATCCTCTCCTAACCACCTTAAGCCAAGAAAACCCCAAAGAGAAAAACAAAATCCCTCCTACCCACCGTAAGCCAAGAAAATCCCAAAGAGAAAAACATAATCCTTTCCGACCCGTCTTAAGCCAAGAAAAAGCCAAAAATCCAAAAGTCACCTTAGACAAGGACCACCTCAGAAAGAACAGTGCATCGTTCTTTATCAGTTCACCCAAGCTCAAGAAAAAGAAGAAGTCAAAGAAGGAAAAATCATTCAAAAGGAAAATCCCAAAACCAAAAGAAAAATACAAAAGAGATGTAAATAGTGAGTTGATACATGTTACCACAAAACCCAAGAGGTCCTCGTCTCAATAAACCTTCAAACACTTTCTCATTTCCATGCACCCCTCCTCTCATAAACCGCAAACACTCTCATTTGACCGCGATGACCCGCCCTCCACAGACCTTTAGCCAGAAATAAAATTTCCTAATACCTCATCAAGCCAGTTAACCATCATAAATCATCGATCGACAGCCAACACCGAATAAAAACCATCCTGCCATTAGCCCCAAATACCTCATTAAGCCTACTCATCTCTCCTCCACAAAACACCACAATCCCGAAAGGTCCATTCCGATCAATGATTGATTGCTGTTGTTTTCTCAAAGTTTTAGCTCAAGGACAAGTAAATTCATTTGTTTACAATATGCCAAGTGGGGCAATCCTGTCGCTCTTCACCCCTCCTACAACTGGGGAAATTGATCCTACACCTATCTCATCCCTTGTCGCACTCACATTCATGAAATCATACAGGGGCAACCCCTTTTTTTTTCTCTAGTGTATGGGTCAGAAGTAGTTCTTCTCATCAAGGTTGAGATACCTTCTCCACGAGTAGTCATGGAGGCCAAGTTAGAAGAAGCAAAAGGGGGTCCAAGCTCGTCTAGATCAACTGAATCTCATTAAAGAGAAAGGAATTGCTGCCCTGCGCCATGGCCAGTTGTACCAACAAAAGATGAAGGCAGCTTTCGGCAGGAAAGTCTGTCTTCGAGAATTCGGCGAAGGAGACCTTGTACTCAAAAAGATCCTACCTATCCAGACTGACTCCGTGGGAAGTTGATACCCACTTATGACGGTCCATATGAAGTCAAGAAAGCTTTTTCCAGAGGAGCGCCGATACTCATAAATATAGACGGCGAAGATCTCGGGAATCCAGTCAATTCAGATTAAGTGAAGAAGTATTATGCCTGAAAGAAATATAAAAAAAAAAGAGAAAGACAAGCCAAGTAAGAATTAGCTCGCTAGGTTGAAAACCCACAAAGGGCGGCCTAGGCAAAATCAGAGCGACCCGGTGGATTGAAAACCCGCAAAGGGCGAGCCAGGCAAAAATTAGGGTCTAAAAACTTAGGCATGGAAAGTAAAGAAAGGCATACAACTCTCCTACAAGCTTGGATGAGGGAGTGATCAAGGTCAAGGACATATATGTTTGGCACTGTTCCACAGAGACGGACAGTCAGAAATTGGCTCCTCTCCTTTTTCGTGTTTTTTTTACAGTTTAAACTTTCAAGTGTAATAAACAATCGGCGTAACTTCTTGTGCGACCGGTTTCCGCATTAATAAAGTTCAAATTTCTCGTATCTGTTCACTCTTTTATTTTCTGCTTTTTCTGCTCAAAATAAACGTTTTATGATGATGATGGTCCTGAACTGTAAAATATGTGCATATATCACAGAGCATTGCAAATCATTACGAGATTCTTAAGAGTCCTGAGAGAAAGCACACCCTCAAAATCAGTCAATCATGCAAGAGAAAGTGTAACACCCTGAAATTAATTAAATAGTTATTTAGTATTTAGTTAATTTAATTAAATAGGAGTTGGTGATAGAAATAATAATAATAATAATAATGATAATATTGGGTGGTTTTTAATTATTTAGAGGGTGGTGATATTTAGTTATTTAAATGGGCTTAAGTGGATGGAGGCCCGTGATCCAGGCCCATGATCCAACCTAGGCGCATGTGACTAGGGGTTTAGTGAGTGGCGCCTCACTTGTGGAAATTAGAAGCAAATCGTGAGTTGAGAGAAGAAAAGAGAAAACGCGAAGGAGAGAAGAAAGAGAGAGGGAAATCGGCGCAAGGAGAAGGAGAGAGGAAGAAGAGGGGCGCGAATTCCAAGGGAGGAAAGAGGAGCTCAGTTGCGGTGGTTACTCGGTGTGCACGTGGAGGAGTCTCCGTCTTCGGTGAAACTAAGGTAAGGGTGGGTCTTGCCTTATAATAGGGAACATAATGGGATGTATGTAGGGGTTAGGTCCTATGTCCTGTTTATATTGATTTCTATGTTGTTTATGATATATGAATATGTTGTTGTTATTGTTGTTGCTCATTGTGATGATATGCGAATTGTTGCTTTGTAAGATGAATTTCGAATTGCGTACTAAGTGCTCGAATAAATGTATAAATGATAATGTTGGGCTTAATTAATTGAGTTTGGAGTAATTTTGTGGTGTTTGAAGTAGTTGATGATGATTGAGCACTTGGTACTCATGTGTTGTTGTTGATGAATTGATGTTTTGGGTGTTATAGGCGCATAAGGCGCCATTGTGGTATTTTTTTATTGTTGCTGGAAATTGTTGTCTAGGTGCGGAATTAGGCGCCCTTGAGTGGGGTGCCCCGCGCTAAGTATTGATGTTGTCGGAATTTTGGTCATGGAAGTAGGCGCCCTTGTGTTGGGCGCCCCGTGCCAAATTGTTGTGTTTTGGCTAAGTGTATGTTGTGTTGTGTTGGTGTGCCATGTGCTAAGTGCATTTTATGTTATGTTGTGTGCTTTGATATTTTGATGTTTTTATTTGAGAAGAAATGATGTTTTTAATTGAGAAGAAATGATGTTTTTATTTGAGAAGAAATGATGTTTTTATTTGAGAAGAAATGATGTTTTTAATTGAGAAGAAATGATGTTTTTATTTGAGAAGAAATGATGTTTTTAATTGAGAAGAAATGATGTTTTATTTGAGGAGAAATGATGTTTTTATTTGAGAAGAAGTGATGTTTTAAAATTGAGAAGAAATGATGTTTGGGCTGAATTTATATGAAAATCTGGTTTTGATAGTGTGCTGGGCGCCAGGTGCCTGTGCTGGGCGCCAGGTGCCTGTGCTGGGCGCCAAGGCGCTGTGTGTGTGTGGCGCGCGCCTGGCGCTGGGCGCCTGTGTTGCGCGCTGGGCGTGTGCGTGTGTTGCCTGGGCGCTGGGCGCCTAAGGCGCCAGTTTCCAGCAGTGTTGCCTAATTTTTCCTAAATTTGTTTTTAACGTAACTTTTGACTCGGGTGTCCGTTTTTGGTGGTTCAAAGTGCGTTACGACGCTTATTTTATTGTCTATCTGTTTGTCCAAGCCAAACCAAAATTTAATATTTTTCCCCGGCCGTTTCTGAAAGTCCCAAGTGACTGCGCACTAGTTGTTGTTTGGATTGGAAAATCGTTACTGTTCCTCTTAAATAAAATGTTGGTGTTCTTCATGAGACTAAGGTGCTGTTCCTTGTAATTTTAATGGTGTTGTCACGGTGAAAATAATGTGCTGTGTAATATTGTGGTATGCAAATATATATATATATATGGTGTATATTGTTATTGGTGAATGGGGTCTGTAATCCCCTTTGGGGTGTTGGTGAATAAACGACTGTTGGTGAATATGCTATGCCATTATTTATTTGGTTGTTCTGGTGTGTGATGTATTGTCATGGTGTCGCATAATCATATGCATGATCTTGGTGAATAGGCTTCGGCCTCGGGCTTCGGCCTTATTATAAATTTTTGGTGAATGCCCTCAAGGCTCATTTTTGGTGAATGGATCCACATGCATATGCCCAGTGGAGTTTTGGGTTGCATCTCATACATTAAACATACGTTTGGTGAATGTTTTGGTGATTAATTATTTTGGTGATTACTTGGTGATTACTTATTTGGTGAATATTTAGTTGGTGCTGAACTGGTGATTAAAGTGAATATTGCTGTGTCTCGATGTAGTCCTGTATCTGTATATACTACTCCTTATGTACTTTATTATGGGGTTTGAGACTCACCCCTTTTGTTGATTTTACTTTACAGGTAACCGTACTTGAAGGCTTTGACCTTCATTCCCTTGAGTTCGAGTCGCTCTGATACGTAGCACCTGGGGGGCGTCTTATTAGATAGTGATTTGTCTTGTATGACTTGTTGGATTTTAATTTAAAGTTGTAACCATATTTTTGAGTAATGGCCGCCCATGATGCCGCGTAATATTTTTAATTTAAATTAAACAATTGACGTGTTTTTGAAGTAATTGTAGCATTCCGTTTCAAAAAAAAAAAGAAAATAAAGAATTTGTGCACTCTGATAATTGTTATAGATGAAAGGGGTAGAAACGGGTGTTACAAAGTGGTATCAGAGCAGTTCGGTCCGTCCGGCCGGTAGTCGAGTCGTCGTGTTGAGTAACATTGAGTTTGTTACTCGTTTCTGAATTCTGTTTTCTGTTGCAGTGCTAGAATGGCCAGACGGGACGATGCTGCAATTGCTGCTGCCTTGCAGGCTATAGCCGGGGTGATGGGTAATATACCCGGTGCTGTTAATGATGGGACGCGCAATTTGGCTACATTCCAGAGAGAGAACCCACCCACCTTTAAGGGTCGGTACAACCCGGATGGAGCGTTGTCATGGCTGAAGGAGATAGAGCGGGTCTTTCGTGTCATGGAGTGTACTCCAGCTCAGAAAGTGAAGTTTGGGACTCATATGCTAGCAGAGGAAGCTGACGACTGGTGGTTGGGAATGCTGCGAAGATTGGAAAATGCTGGTGAGGAAGTGACTTGGGAGGTTTTCACAAGAGAGTTTAAGAGAAAGTACTACCCTGAGGATGTGCGAGCCAAGAAGGAAGTGGAGTTTTTAGAGCTGAAGCAGGGAGACAAGACTGTGGCTGATTATGCCGCCAAGTTTGAGGAGCTGGCCCAATTCTGTCCTTATTATGCTAATGATGCCAATTCTGAATTTTCAAAATGTGTCAAGTTCGAGAGTGGTCTACGTCCTGATATAAAGAAAGCAATTGGATATCAAGAGGTTCGGGTCTTCGCTAGATTGGTTGATAAGTGTAGGATCTATGAGGAAGACAGTTCGGCTGCTTACAAGGCTGTGAAGGAGAAGAGAAATTCTCAGTTTAGGGGGAAGCCCTATGAGGTTTCAGGTGGTAAAGGAAAGGGAGAGGAGAGTTCGGGCAGGAAGCCAAGTGGGGGAGACGCTACTGCGGGCATTGTGTGTCACAAGTGTGGAAAGCCGGGACATAAGAGTCCCGATTGCATGGCCTTCAAGTGTTTCAAGTGTGGCAAGGAAGGCCACGTAGCTGCTAAGTGCGAGAAGAGAGACGTCGTTTGCTACAACTGTGGGGAGATGGGACATATTAGTACTAAGTGTTCCAAGCCGAAGAAAGAGAAGTCTAGTGGGAGGGTGTTTGCCTTGGTGGGCACTGAGTCTTCTGAAGAATGATGATCGTTTCGGAGGTATGTGTTTCGTTAAAGTTTCCGCTAAACCTATTGTCGATACCGATGCTGCTTATTGTTTTAATACTGCTGAATGTTGTGAATGCTTAAGTCTTGTGTTGTCATCTCTGATTGGTCTTATGTTGCCTGGTGTGTTCTTTGTGTCCCTTGTCGATCTTCGACAGAGACCTTGTTGCGAGTTTTGTTGTTTGTCGTTGGGTGAATTAATTGTAAACGTGGGTACGGACTAGTTAGGGTATAACCGTGAGGATGTCAATTGTCGTAGCCAGCCGGTGAGTTAGGGAGATGTTGATGCGAATTTTCGAGGACGAAAATAATCTAAGTGGGGGAGAGTTGTAACACCCTGAAATTAATTAAATAGTTATTTAGTATTTAGTTAATTTAATTAAATAGGAGTTGGTGATAGAAATAATAATAATAATAATAATGATAATATTGGGTGGTTTTTAATTATTTAGAGGGTGGTGATATTTAGTTATTTAAATGGGCTTAAGTGGATGGAGGCCCGTGATCCAGGCCCATGATCCAACCTAGGCGCATGTGACTAGGGGTTTAGTGAGTGGCGCCTCACTTGTGGAAATTAGAAGCAAATCGTGAGTTGAGAGAAGAAAAGAGAAAACGCGAAGGAGAGAAGAAAGAGAGAGGGAAATCGGCGCAAGGAGAAGGAGAGAGGAAGAAGAGGGGCGCGAATTCCAAGGGAGGAAAGAGGAGCTCAGTTGCGGTGGTTACTCGGTGTGCACGTGGAGGAGTCTCCGTCTTCGGTGAAACTAAGGTAAGGGTGGGTCTTGCCTTATAATAGGGAACATAATGGGATGTATGTAGGGGTTAGGTCCTATGTCCTGTTTATATTGATTTCTATGTTGTTTATGATATATGAATATGTTGTTGTTATTGTTGTTGCTCATTGTGATGATATGCGAATTGTTGCTTTGTAAGATGAATTTCGAATTGCGTACTAAGTGCTCGAATAAATGTATAAATGATAATGTTGGGCTTAATTAATTGAGTTTGGAGTAATTTTGTGGTGTTTGAAGTAGTTGATGATGATTGAGCACTTGGTACTCATGTGTTGTTGTTGATGAATTGATGTTTTGGGTGTTATAGGCGCATAAGGCGCCATTGTGGTATTTTTTTATTGTTGCTGGAATTTGTTGTCTAGGTGCGGAATTAGGCGCCCTTGAGTGGGGTGCCCCGCGCTAAGTATTGATGTTGTCGGAATTTTGGTCATGGAAGTAGGCGCCCTTGTGTTGGGCGCCCCGTGCCAAATTGTTGTGTTTTGGCTAAGTGTATGTTGTGTTGTGTTGGTGTGCCATGTGCTAAGTGCATTTTATGTTATGTTGTGTGCTTTGATATTTTGATGTTTTTATTTGAGAAGAAATGATGTTTTTAATTGAGAAGAAATGATGTTTTTATTTGAGAAGAAATGATGTTTTTATTTGAGAAGAAATGATGTTTTTAATTGAGAAGAAATGATGTTTTTATTTGAGAAGAAATGATGTTTTTAATTGAGAAGAAATGATGTTTTATTTGAGGAGAAATGATGTTTTTATTTGAGAAGAAGTGATGTTTTAAAATTGAGAAGAAATGATGTTTGGGCTGAATTTATATGAAAATCTGGTTTTGATAGTGTGCTGGGCGCCAGGTGCCTGTGCTGGGCGCCAGGTGCCTGTGCTGGGCGCCAAGGCGCTGTGTGTGTGTGGCGCGCGCCTGGCGCTGGGCGCCTGTGTTGCGCGCTGGGCGTGTGCGTGTGTTGCCTGGGCGCTGGGCGCCTAAGGCGCCAGTTTCCAGCAGTGTTGCCTAATTTTTCCTAAATTTGTTTTTAACGTAACTTTTGACTCGGGTGTCCGTTTTTGGTGGTTCAAAGTGCGTTACGACGCTTATTTTATTGTCTATCTGTTTGTCCAAGCCAAACCAAAATTTAATATTTTTCCCCGGCCGTTTCTGAAAGTCCCAAGTGACTGCGCACTAGTTGTTGTTTGGATTGGAAAATCGTTACTGTTCCTCTTAAATAAAATGTTGGTGTTCTTCATGAGACTAAGGTGCTGTTCCTTGTAATTTTAATGGTGTTGTCACGGTGAAAATAATGTGCTGTGTAATATTGTGGTATGCAAATATATATATATATGGTGTATATTGTTATTGGTGAATGGGGTCTGTAATCCCCTTTGGGGTGTTGGTGAATAAACGACTGTTGGTGAATATGCTATGCCATTATTTATTTGGTTGTTCTGGTGTGTGATGTATTGTCATGGTGTCGCATAATCATATGCATGATCTTGGTGAATAGGCTTCGGCCTCGGGCTTCGGCCTTATTATAAATTTTTGGTGAATGCCCTCAAGGCTCATTTTTGGTGAATGGATCCACATGCATATGCCCAGTGGAGTTTTGGGTTGCATCTCATACATTAAACATACGTTTGGTGAATGTTTTGGTGATTAATTATTTTGGTGATTACTTGGTGATTACTTATTTGGTGAATATTTAGTTGGTGCTGAACTGGTGATTAAAGTGAATATTGCTGTGTCTCGATGTAGTCCTGTATCTGTATATACTACTCCTTATGTACTTTATTATGGGGTTTGAGACTCACCCCTTTTGTTGATTTTACTTTACAGGTAACCGTACTTGAAGGCTTTGACCTTCATTCCCTTGAGTTCGAGTCGCTCTGATACGTAGCACCTGGGGGGCGTCTTATTAGATAGTGATTTGTCTTGTATGACTTGTTGGATTTTAATTTAAAGTTGTAACCATATTTTTGAGTAATGGCCGCCCATGATGCCGCGTAATATTTTTAATTTAAATTAAACAATTGACGTGTTTTTGAAGTAATTGTAGCATTCCGTTTCAAAAAAAAAAAGAAAATAAAGAATTTGTGCACTCTGATAATTGTTATAGATGAAAGGGGTAGAAACGGGTGTTACAAAGTGGTATCAGAGCAGTTCGGTCCGTCCGGCCGGTAGTCGAGTCGTCGTGTTGAGTAACATTGAGTTTGTTACTCGTTTCTGAATTCTGTTTTCTGTTGCAGTGCTAGAATGGCCAGACGGGACGATGCTGCAATTGCTGCTGCCTTGCAGGCTATAGCCGGGGTGATGGGTAATATACCCGGTGCTGTTAATGATGGGACGCGCAATTTGGCTACATTCCAGAGAGAGAACCCACCCACCTTTAAGGGTCGGTACAACCCGGATGGAGCGTTGTCATGGCTGAAGGAGATAGAGCGGGTCTTTCGTGTCATGGAGTGTACTCCAGCTCAGAAAGTGAAGTTTGGGACTCATATGCTAGCAGAGGAAGCTGACGACTGGTGGTTGGGAATGCTGCGAAGATTGGAAAATGCTGGTGAGGAAGTGACTTGGGAGGTTTTCACAAGAGAGTTTAAGAGAAAGTACTACCCTGAGGATGTGCGAGCCAAGAAGGAAGTGGAGTTTTTAGAGCTGAAGCAGGGAGACAAGACTGTGGCTGATTATGCCGCCAAGTTTGAGGAGCTGGCCCAATTCTGTCCTTATTATGCTAATGATGCCAATTCTGAATTTTCAAAATGTGTCAAGTTCGAGAGTGGTCTACGTCCTGATATAAAGAAAGCAATTGGATATCAAGAGGTTCGGGTCTTCGCTAGATTGGTTGATAAGTGTAGGATCTATGAGGAAGACAGTTCGGCTGCTTACAAGGCTGTGAAGGAGAAGAGAAATTCTCAGTTTAGGGGGAAGCCCTATGAGGTTTCAGGTGGTAAAGGAAAGGGAGAGGAGAGTTCGGGCAGGAAGCCAAGTGGGGGAGACGCTACTGCGGGCATTGTGTGTCACAAGTGTGGAAAGCCGGGACATAAGAGTCCCGATTGCATGGCCTTCAAGTGTTTCAAGTGTGGCAAGGAAGGCCACGTAGCTGCTAAGTGCGAGAAGAGAGACGTCGTTTGCTACAACTGTGGGGAGATGGGACATATTAGTACTAAGTGTTCCAAGCCGAAGAAAGAGAAGTCTAGTGGGAGGGTGTTTGCCTTGGTGGGCACTGAGTCTTCTGAAGAATGATGATCGTTTCGGAGGTATGTGTTTCGTTAAAGTTTCCGCTAAACCTATTGTCGATACCGATGCTGCTTATTGTTTTAATACTGCTGAATGTTGTGAATGCTTAAGTCTTGTGTTGTCATCTCTGATTGGTCTTATGTTGCCTGGTGTGTTCTTTGTGTCCCTTGTCGATCTTCGACAGAGACCTTGTTGCGAGTTTTGTTGTTTGTCGTTGGGTGAATTAATTGTAAACGTGGGTACGGACTAGTTAGGGTATAACCGTGAGGATGTCAATTGTCGTAGCCAGCCGGTGAGTTAGGGAGATGTTGATGCGAATTTTCGAGGACGAAAATAATCTAAGTGGGGGAGAGTTGTAACACCCTGAAATTAATTAAATAGTTATTTAGTATTTAGTTAATTTAATTAAATAGGAGTTGGTGATAGAAATAATAATAATAATAATAATGATAATATTGGGTGGTTTTTAATTATTTAGAGGGTGGTGATATTTAGTTATTTAAATGGGCTTAAGTGGATGGAGGCCCGTGATCCAGGCCCATGATCCAACCTAGGCGCATGTGACTAGGGGTTTAGTGAGTGGCGCCTCACTTGTGGAAATTAGAAGCAAATCGTGAGTTGAGAGAAGAAAAGAGAAAACGCGAAGGAGAGAAGAAAGAGAGAGGGAAATCGGCGCAAGGAGAAGGAGAGAGGAAGAAGAGGGGCGCGAATTCCAAGGGAGGAAAGAGGAGCTCAGTTGCGGTGGTTACTCGGTGTGCACGTGGAGGAGTCTCCGTCTTCGGTGAAACTAAGGTAAGGGTGGGTCTTGCCTTATAATAGGGAACATAATGGGATGTATGTAGGGGTTAGGTCCTATGTCCTGTTTATATTGATTTCTATGTTGTTTATGATATATGAATATGTTGTTGTTATTGTTGTTGCTCATTGTGATGATATGCGAATTGTTGCTTTGTAAGATGAATTTCGAATTGCGTACTAAGTGCTCGAATAAATGTATAAATGATAATGTTGGGCTTAATTAATTGAGTTTGGAGTAATTTTGTGGTGTTTGAAGTAGTTGATGATGATTGAGCACTTGGTACTCATGTGTTGTTGTTGATGAATTGATGTTTTGGGTGTTATAGGCGCATAAGGCGCCATTGTGGTATTTTTTTATTGTTGCTGGAAATTGTTGTCTAGGTGCGGAATTAGGCGCCCTTGAGTGGGGTGCCCCGCGCTAAGTATTGATGTTGTCGGAATTTTGGTCATGGAAGTAGGCGCCCTTGTGTTGGGCGCCCCGTGCCAAATTGTTGTGTTTTGGCTAAGTGTATGTTGTGTTGTGTTGGTGTGCCATGTGCTAAGTGCATTTTATGTTATGTTGTGTGCTTTGATATTTTGATGTTTTTATTTGAGAAGAAATGATGTTTTTAATTGAGAAGAAATGATGTTTTTATTTGAGAAGAAATGATGTTTTTATTTGAGAAGAAATGATGTTTTTATTTGAGAAGAAATGATGTTTTTAATTGAGAAGAAATGATGTTTTATTTGAGGAGAAATGATGTTTTTATTTGAGAAGAAGTGATGTTTTAAAATTGAGAAGAAATGATGTTTGGGCTGAATTTATATGAAAATCTGGTTTTGATAGTGTGCTGGGCGCCAGGTGCCTGTGCTGGGCGCCAGGTGCCTGTGCTGGGCGCCAAGGCGCTGTGTGTGTGTGGCGCGCGCCTGGCGCTGGGCGCCTGTGTTGCGCGCTGGGCGTGTGCGTGTGTTGCCTGGGCGCTGGGCGCCTAAGGCGCCAGTTTCCAGCAGTGTTGCCTAATTTTTCCTAAATTTGTTTTTAACGTAACTTTTGACTCGGGTGTCCGTTTTTGGTGGTTCAAAGTGCGTTACGACGCTTATTTTATTGTCTATCTGTTTGTCCAAGCCAAACCAAAATTTAATATTTTTCCCCGGCCGTTTCTGAAAGTCCCAAGTGACTGCGCACTAGTTGTTGTTTGGATTGGAAAATCGTTACTGTTCCTCTTAAATAAAATGTTGGTGTTCTTCATGAGACTAAGGTGCTGTTCCTTGTAATTTTAATGGTGTTGTCACGGTGAAAATAATGTGCTGTGTAATATTGTGGTATGCAAATATATATATATATGGTGTATATTGTTATTGGTGAATGGGGTCTGTAATCCCCTTTGGGGTGTTGGTGAATAAACGACTGTTGGTGAATATGCTATGCCATTATTTATTTGGTTGTTCTGGTGTGTGATGTATTGTCATGGTGTCGCATAATCATATGCATGATCTTGGTGAATAGGCTTCGGCCTCGGGCTTCGGCCTTATTATAAATTTTTGGTGAATGCCCTCAAGGCTCATTTTTGGTGAATGGATCCACATGCATATGCCCAGTGGAGTTTTGGGTTGCATCTCATACATTAAACATACGTTTGGTGAATGTTTTGGTGATTAATTATTTTGGTGATTACTTGGTGATTACTTATTTGGTGAATATTTAGTTGGTGCTGAACTGGTGATTAAAGTGAATATTGCTGTGTCTCGATGTAGTCCTGTATCTGTATATACTACTCCTTATGTACTTTATTATGGGGTTTGAGACTCACCCCTTTTGTTGATTTTACTTTACAGGTAACCGTACTTGAAGGCTTTGACCTTCATTCCCTTGAGTTCGAGTCGCTCTGATACGTAGCACCTGGGGGGCGTCTTATTAGATAGTGATTTGTCTTGTATGACTTGTTGGATTTTAATTTAAAGTTGTAACCATATTTTTGAGTAATGGCCGCCCATGATGCCGCGTAATATTTTTAATTTAAATTAAACAATTGACGTGTTTTTGAAGTAATTGTAGCATTCCGTTTCAAAAAAAAAAAGAAAATAAAGAATTTGTGCACTCTGATAATTGTTATAGATGAAAGGGGTAGAAACGGGTGTTACAGAAAGCAACTACATCCACGATTGCTTCAAACCAGCAAAGTCAAGACCAACATGCACTCGGCCCATGAGCCCCGCAAGTCCAACAGGTTCCTCAGTCTCGTGTCATGAGTGTCGCGGGTTGGCTGAACCAGCAAAAAAAAAAAAAAAAGGGGGGCAATAAGCATACACAGTCATGCATTACATTCATCATGCATAAAATCATGCATTTATCAGACATAAAAATAATGATAATAAAGTAAAGAAAAAGAGAAATTCAGGCATTTGCATTCATCATAAGAGAAAGAAAAAGAAAATAGCAATCATGGCATTTGCATCATGCATCTCATAGAAAAAAAACAAAACGAAGCCTTCCATTGCATACACTGGCATTCCATGCGGTCAAACCTAGACCTTTGTGTCCTTAAACTAGACCTTTAGGGTCCATAAATCAGACCAGTATGCAGACATATATTGCTCCATAAACCAGGCTTGTCGGCCCATAAACCAGACTCGTTGTGATCCTTAAATCAGACTAATGTCAAGTCCATAATTTAGCATTCCATCAAATAAACCTAAGCATTTCACAACTCTCAAGCATTGCATTTGCATACCCGCACTTCATAAATAAAAAAGGCAACCATCAAGGAAAGCCAAAAGAGAATATCAAAAGCGTCCAGCATTGCATGCATCAGCGTCACATGCATCCACGTAGCATACATCTGCATTACATTTGCATAACAGCATCTTGCACATTCATCATTACACCAAAATCATAGCATTGCATGCACATGCATAACATGCCCCTTGCATAACATGCACTCATACTCCATGCACCATTCCTTGCATCAACTAACGTATGCAGGCACCTCAATCCAACACAGCAGCATCGGTCATTTCAAATCAACCAATCAACAGCATTTGTGAGCCCTCTGTGCTCGTCCTGAGCCCTCTGTGCTCATCCTGAGCCCTCTGTGCTCATCCTGAGCCCTATGTGCTCCTCCTAAGCCCTCTGTGCTCATCCTGAGCCCTCTGTGCTCCATCCTGAGCCCTCCGAGCCCTCTGTGCTCCATCCCGAGCCCTCTGTGCTCATCCTGAGCCCTCTGTGCTCCATCCTGAGCCCTCTGTGCTCATCCTGAGCCCTCTGTGCTCCATCCTGAGCCCTCTGCGCTCATCCTGAGCCCTCTGTGCTCATCCTGAGCCCTCTGTGCTCCCTCCTGAGCCCTCCGTGCTCATCCTGAGCCCTCCGCGCTCATCCTGAGCCCTCAGTGCTCCTTCTTTACTGCATTCTTTACCGCTTTCTGCACGCCAAGTGCCCATTTACTTTTCTGTTTGCACGCCAAGTGCCCATTTTACCTTTCTGTTTGCACGCCAAGTGCCCATTCACTTTTCTGTCTGCACGCCAAGTGCCCATTTTACCTTTCTGTTTGCACGCCAAGTGCCCATTTACTTTTCTGTTTGCACGCCAAGTGCCCATTTACTTTTCTGTTTGAACGCCAAGTGCCCATTTACTTTTCTGTTTGCACGCCAAGTGCCCATTTACTTTTCTGTCTGTACGCCAAGTGCCCATTTTACCTTTCTGTTTGCACGCCAAGTGCCCCTCAATTCAGTGCGACAGCATTGAACATCTCAATCAATCAATCAACAGGATTCGTGAATCCCTTCAGGACCCAAGTGTCCCTTCAAACACAGACTTCACCTCGTATTCGAGCTGCGGGTAAGTCCTTCAGACCCCGAGGGGTCCTTCAGGCTAGCTGTGTCAGCCTAAGACACAGTGGACGTCCTTCATGGTCAACATATCAGTTCCGGATCTGATCTTGACCCATCATGGCCGCTCGGAAAAGGCCACCCCCCAAGCAGACCGTTTTACTAGTACCGTTGCTAGTTTGCGCTCCATCAGACCCATTGGTCCATCAGGCTTAGGCATGCCCTTCAGACCTCGTCGGTCCTTCAGTTTAACTCTAATCAATGCGCCAAGCATCGACTGCGAATTAGACCTTCAGAGCCTTAGTGCTCCTTCAGACCTTGAACGGTCCTTCAAAGCCTTAGTGCTCCTTCAGACCCTGAGTGGTCCTTCAGAACCTTAGTGCTCCTTCAGATCCCGAGTGGTCAGTCATTTTCTCTCTCGGTTAATGCGCCAGGTGTTAACCATTCCCCGTTTGTTCTCAAGCCCATCTACTCAAAAAAAACATAGAAAAAGAAAAAGAGGAAAATTCGGGTTTCCCCAAATGGACAAAATCGGTATAATTTCTGAATTCTTTATCTTCATTTTGCCTTGGAATATGTTTCGGCCAATTCATATTCCTCGTTAAAATTCAGATAAAGAGGGGCAGCTGTCATACCCCAATTTTGTCCGGCTTAGGTCCAAACCCTAATTTTCCACACACAAAAATTATGCACTGCATTCTGGGTCCTAGAAACCCTTCCAAAGTTTTTTGAAATCATTTTTAGGGTTAGAATGCACATTTTGGTCATTTCTCACAAAAGGGTGTATAAAAATAATTTTTGCAATAAGCCTCATGCATCAGATTAGGGTTTTTGAAAATGTGTTATGTATGCATGGCAAGTTTTGAAAAATATGTTATGCATGCATGGCAAGCTTTGGAAAATATTTTATGCATGCATGGCAAAAACCTAAAAAAAACATTTTTGTGGAAAGCAAGAATTGATTTCCATTCTGTTCCAAGGGCCAGGAATCGATTTATACTATTTTGTAAAGGCCATGAAATCGATTCCTTAATCCAATATTAAACCATGAAATCGATTTTCAGGCCATGTTAAGGAGCCAAGAATCGATTCCTCCTTAGGTTATCAAAGCATGAAATCGATTTTCAGGCCATCTTAAGGAGCCAAGAATCGATTCCTCCTTATGTTATCAAGGCATGAAATCGATTTTCAGGCCATTTTTAGGAACCAAGAATCGATTCTTCCTTATGTTATCAAGGCATGAAATCGATTTTCAGGTCATTTTAAAGAGCCAAGAATCGATTCCTCCTTATTTTGTCAAAGCATGAAATCGATTTTCAAGCCATTTCCAAGAGCCAAGAATCGATTCCCACTTATTTTAACTAAACATGGAATCGATTTTCACCTATTTAGGATGTCCAAGAATCGATTCTTTGCTATTTCCAAAGGCTCAAACAATCGATTCATCCTTGCAATAAATGTTTTTTAAAAATTCTACGCTTTCCTAAGCCTATAAATAGGCAGCCTCAAATCACATTTGGACGCACACATTTTCACGAGATCTGAGAAGAATTGCTCCAGAGACATTTCACGAGATCTGGGAAGACAACTCTCGCAAATCTCATTTTCCAGTTCTCCGCTTCATTTTTGCTCTACTCGCGCCGTTGGTCCGTCTGAGCCGATCTCCTGCAAGGGTTAGTCGGGGTTTGCGTTCTTCAGATCTGTAATATCTGTCTTCATCAGAGGTATTTCAGTCTTTTCATTTGATATTTAGTTATTGTGATCCATGTGATTTAACTTAGCTATAGCGTTTATCTACTCGTTCTTGTATATGATCGTCTATTGCTGATGACGAACCATATGATTCCCACTTATGCCTAGTGCATCACGTTCTAAGTGGTGAAGATGGTCCCGGGTGATTCAGCTTACCCCTCTCAAACCCTTTCAAAAACATTTTTTAGAACTACGTCGCTTTGATTCCCGTTTGGGGTACGTAGGAGCGAGCCACGTCCTCGTCAAGCGCAACAAACAAAAATTCTTTTCATCCCCCTAAACCAATCATTTTCATAAAACAAACAAAAATCATTTTCAAACCCATTGTTGCTAGTAGCTCATCAGAGCCTCTGTTCGTTTAGCTATTAGTGACAATGTCCTTTTCTCCTAAAAATAATAAACGATGATCCATCATAACCTTTGTTAGTTTGATCATCGTACAAATCAATCTCTTTCGAAAATCACTTTCAAAAAAGATAATAAAAAACGAGTTGTTATCAATAGTCCATCAGAACCTTCGTTCGTTTGATTAGCGGTACAACTCTCTCTTTTGAGTATTTAGTAAGTGATTCATCATAGCCTCTGCTAGTTTAATCATTTGCTAATGCTCGTCCTATTTCAAAAACTCACTAAAAAAGATAAAAAAACAAAAACTTTTCAAAAAAGAACCAAGAACTACGTAGCTTTGAATTCTCCATCGCACCGGGAGATACGTAGGAGCGGGCCATGTCCCGTCAAGCACTTTTTTCTAAAAACCCTTTTTCCCCCTTCTCGCCAAAAATAAAATTTTCATTAAGTTTTCCTATTCGTCTTCAAACAAGAAATAAATAGGCAAATCTAGGTATTTTTCAAATCAAATGTTAAAACCACACATTTAATTAGAGGTTCCCTTTCGGTAGAAAGGACGTGCGCGGTGCTAACACCTTCCTCGCATGTAATCGACCCCCGAACCTATATCTCTAGTTTTCAAAAGACCATCCTCCTTGTCCAAAAGACCTTTTTTCAATGTTTTGGTCTTAAAATTAAAATATTGGTGGCGGCTCCAAAATTATTCCACGTTGTACATTGAGAAACCCAAAGCCGGGATTTTTTGGGGTGCAACAGCTGGCGACTCCACTGGGGACCTTTTTTTTAAAAGACGAGGGTCAAGCCTAACTAATTAAAATGTGTGGTTTAATGTATTGTCGATTTGATTGAAACCCTGTTTGCCTTTCTTTTTTATCTTTTATTCCCTTTCTTTTATCGCTTATGCCCATGCATTTTTTTCAATCCCCATGATCCCCTCTTCTTGGCTCCTTTTCCTAAGGTGAGCAATATCCTTGTTTATAGATATTCTAGGTATGGAACCCTAGGGTAGATAACTTGTTATTACTTGCTTTTGTCTGGACTGCTCTGGTTTTCATTTCAGGTGGGGGTAGTACTAGGGAAAATGCACTTGTGACACACTACACTTATACCCTGTGACTATGTGCTTTGAGTGGGACCATAACCCAGGTCTGCAAAAACTTAGGAGAGTGGATTCGAGTAGTGAGAGCCCATCAGGACCTTTGTCCGTTTGGCTACTTGCGAAAGTTTCAACCAGAGTTGTGCTCTTTCATGATGCCTCACACCTAGCAGTTTGCTGCATTTGTGGGGAATTTTGTGAAAGGGACTGTAGCTCTGGTGGCCTTGTGAGGGAGTGAATAGAGCTACATGGAAGGATTACCCTTTTAATTGCCCTAGATCATAGGTCTTACCTCTTTTTAGGTCACAAGGGCTTTTCCAAAATTGTGTGTGCATTATTGCATCTAGTTTAGTTCATTTCCGCCAACATTTTTTGAAAAAAACAACAAAATCAAAGAAAAAGAATATGTTTTTCCTTCTCTTTCATGAATACCTATGTGAGGTGGCATATAGGGTATATTGCCCTAAAATTTCAAAACCCCCACCTGTAAATATCTGTCTTTATAACAAGCATCCTCATCATCCGCATTTTACATCATAACAGCATGCATAAGCAAAATTCTGAAAAATTCATACAGCATTCCTCATGCATCTAAATACAAAAATAACACAAAGCCATATGCATTGCATTCATTTACACATTCCTACTTGTACTCATAAAAAAATGTTCTATCATCAGAAAAACAAAAGGCAAGCTGGTTCGCCAACACCGATACTCCACCCGTCTACAAGCAAGATTGATGGCTAGCAATCAACATCTCGAGAATGAGGACCCCCTGGGTCAAGATGAGTCGGTTGTGGAGATTCTTAATCCTGAGCAGCTCGCTCAAGAGAATCAAGCTTTGAAGACTAAAGTGGAGGCTATGGAAGCACAGATGGTCGAAGTAATGAGTATGCTACAGAATTTGAGGGGTGGGGCCACTGCTGGGGCCGCTGCTGTTGTAAACCCCGAAGGGGTTGTTACTTTCGTTTCTCCTCCGGTGTCCGCTGAAGTTACAACTACTCACACCTCTTATGGACAGGGGGTCAGTCACTTTGCCCATCCTCCAGGGGCGAGCGGACAGAGTCATCTGAATGCACCGATATATCCTTGGGGGATGCCAATGGGTTATATGCCGCCTGCTGCTGAAGCTATTCCTGTGGGGTCGAGTCAACCTGTCACGACTATACCTGGTGGAGCTGCTATGGGACCACCAATTCATACTCCTAGTCCTGATACTGTGCTGCCAAGAGGTTCACCTAGTCCTACTCTGGGAGTTACTGTGAACCCTCAGAACACTATCCATCATATGGGAAACCCTGCTCAGTATGGGGGTTATTATCACGGTCCGGGGAACTATCCACAAGGTCATTTGTTTGACATCCATTTGAAAGAGTTTGAAATCTTTATGAGCAGCATAAGCAAGAAGTATTCTAATGGCTTCTAATCTAGCAACAGGTGCAAAAGTTACATGATAATCAATACCTTCCTGTTGGTTGTAGCCTTGAGCAACTAACCTTGCTTTGTTTCTAATGACCTTACCATTCTCATCCATTTTGTTCCTGAAAACCCATTTTGTACCAATAACTGATTGATGTTTTGGAGATGGTACCAGGTTCCATACCTCATTCTTCTCAAATTGAGCAAGTTCTTCTTGCATAGTTCATATGGGTTTTTTTTTAGAGTTCATATGGGTTTTTTTTAGAGTTTTTCTAATTGTTTCTCTGTTCAGAATGTAGCAAGCAGTATTTACTGCTTCGGCCCAAAAGTATTTTTCAATTTTTGAATCATTGAGCAATGTTCTAGCCATTTCTTACAAAGTTCTGTTTTTTCTTTCAACTACACCATTTTGTTGATGAGTTCTTGGACAAGAGAAGTTGTGAGACACACCATTCTCTTCAAGAAAGGTTTTAAATAAAGCATTTTCAAATTCTCCTCCATGGTCACTTCTAATTGCAATAATGTTAGAACCCTTCTCATTTTGTACTTTCTTAAAAAACATTTTGAAGCTTTCAAAAGCCTCATCTTTGTGTTTTAGAAAAATCACCCATGTGAACCTAGAGTAATCATCAACTATAACAAAACCATATCTTTTTCCACTTAGGCTAGCATACTTAGTAGGACCAAAAAGATCCATGTGCAGGAGTTCCAAAGGTCTTTGAGTGGAAATCATGTTGATAGGTTTAAAAGATGATTTAACATGCTTTCCTTTAATGCATGCTTCACATGATTTATCCTTCTCATACTTGATCTTTGGAAGCCCTCTGACTAAATCAAGTTTGGACAAATTTGAAAGAGTTTTCATGCTAATGTGACCAAATCTCCTATGCCATATCCATTTGTCATCTTCTTTTGAAATTAGACACATTTGATCTGGCAGATCATCAAGACAGATGCTATAGAGATTGTTTGTTCTATGACCAGTAAAAATAGTTTTTCCAGATTCTAAGCTATTTTTTCTACATACATCAGACTTAAAAATCACTTCATGTCCAGAATCACATAACTGACTTACACTAAGTAAGTTATGCTTCAATCCTTTCACAAATTGAACATTTTGAATCTGAGCAGAGTTTATTTTACCTACTGTACCTACTCCTTTGATGAAGCCTTTGTCATTGTTGCCAAACATGACCAGTCCTCCATGGAGAGGAACTTATCCTTCTCCCCTGTCATATGCCTTGAGCATCCACTGTCTAGGAACCACAGTTTTCTTTTTGATGCTATGAGGCATGCCTATATTAGATTTTGACAAAGATTTAGGTACCCATTTGTCTTTGGGTCCTTGAGGGTCAGTTTTCATATTTATGGGATCTTTTTTCTTGTTGCTACAAACTGAAATATGATGTCCAGTTTGTTTGTACCTTGAGCATTTGATTCTGGGCTTTCTGTTACCCTTCTTATATATCTGATCCTTCTCAAGAGGAGTTAGACTCACTTGAGAACCCTCAAGACTTTGTGCACAAATCATAAGCTCATTTGTCAAATTACTAACTTGTTTTCTAAGCCTTCTATTTTCATTTTCTAGTTCCAAGTTAGATACAATTGGTTTTTCAGGTATTTTTAAGTTGAGAAGCTTGAAATGTTCAAACAGTTTGACATGGGATTGTTGTAAAGTGTGAATTGTTTTTCCCATTCTTTCATTTTGTGTTTTCAGCTCCTCATTTTCCTTTTTTAAAACACACAACTGATCTTTGAAAAACATGCATTTTTGAGAAAGGATGTTTGAGTCATAAAGCAAGCTATCAAAAGAGGATTCTACTTCTTTGCAAAATTCACATTTATAGGGTAGAATCATATACCTCTTCTTGTTCAGTTCCTGCCATGAGACATAGATTTGCCGTCTCTTCTTCATGCTCACTTGATGACTCTTCTGAATCATCCCAAGTGGCCATTAAAGCTTTCTTCTTTGGTGAGAACCTTCTTGGACTCTTCTTATTTAGAAGAGGACAATCTTGTTTCATGTGACCAGGCTTCTTACATTCATAACAGGTAATTTTTGATTTGCTTCCTTCTCCTTTAAATGTGTCTCTTCTGAACTGAGGTTTTCCTCTTCTTTTATTGCTTAGCCATCTGTTGATTCTTCAAAGCTAATTCTTCTCTTTCTGTATCATCATCAGTTTCTTGCTCTTCATCATCCACTTGAGAAGATTTAAGTGCCAGTGATTTTCATTTTTGAGATGAAGAGTTATCTTCTTTTTGAGAAGCTTTCAAAGCAACTGTCTTTCTTTTTGGATGTAATTCCTCCATGTGTTCTTGTTTATGGATTTTCAGTGATCCCAGCAGGTGATCAATTTCTAGTGATGACATATTCTTTGCTTCTTCTATAGCAGTCTTCTTTGGTCTCCAAGCTAGTGGAAGACATTTCAGAAGCTTACTAACCTTCTCAGCATTGGGATATATTTTTCCTAGAGCACTTAACCCATTGATGATTGTGGTGAATCTGCTGAACATTTCATCAATGGTTTCATCTTCAGTTCCTTCATGAGTAGTTTGTAGTGTATCCCATATTTCCTTAGCAGTTTCTTTCCCAACTATCTTGTCATATTCTGCTCTTCCCAAAGCACAAGTTAGATAATACTTGGCTTTAGCATTCTGTAGTACACGATGCTTCTCATCAGCAGTCCAATCAGCCTTTGGTTTAGGAATACATTGTGCACAACATTGTTTTAAGTCCAACATTGTGTCCAACATTGTTTTAAGTCATTTGACCTTCTTACTAAGTCATTGTGTGCAACATTGTTTTAAGTCTTCTCAAATATGATGCTTCTCATAAGCATATACCCACTACAAGAAAATCGCGTATTACCGGCGGATTTTTCCGCCGGTACGTTTCCGGCGGAAATTTGGCATTTCCGGCGGATTTTTTCCGTCGGTAAATTTTCGGCGGATTTTTGTAAAAATAAATCCGGCGGAAATTCAAAAAAAACCGCCGGAAATGTTCCGGTGACATTTCTGGCGGATTTTTTTGCATTTCCGGCGGATTTATTTTAAATAAATTTTTTTTAAAAAAAACCGCTGAAAATCCAAAAAAAATTATTTAAAATAAATCCACCGAAAATGCAAAAAAATCCGCCGGAAATGTCACCGGAACATTTCCGGCGGTTTTTTTTGAATTTCCGCCGGATTTATTTTTAAAAAAATAATAAAAAATTTGAGAAATCCGCCGGAACTGTTATAAATTCCGCCGGAACTTTTTCAGCTTCCTATAAATAAAACTTTCTCATACACTCTTCTCATTCTCTCATTTCACTCTTATTTCCTTCTCACTTTCTCCTACACCCTTCTACATTTCTCTCTTCTTCTTCTTTCTCATTCATTCTTCTTCCTTCTCACTTCTTATTTTTACATTTTCATACTCTCATTCATATTTATTCCTTCTTACTTCTTCATTCTTATTCTCTTCTATATCATTTTTCCATACTCTCTTTCATTCTTTTTTTTACACCATCTTCCTTCTCATTGATTCTCACTTATTCATTCTTCTTCCTTCTCACTTATTCTTATTTCTTCATTCTCATACTCTCATTCATTCTTTGTTTTACACAACTCTCTTTCATTTTTATTCATTCTAATTTTTCTTCCTTCTAATTCTATTACTTCTCATTCAAATTTTTTCCTATTACGTCTTATTTATTTAAATATAAAATTTGAAAAAAAATTATTTTTTTTTATTTTTTTTAAAATCCGCTGGAAATTTAAAAAATCCGCCGGAAATGTTCCAGCGACATTTCCGGCGGATTTTTTTGAATTTTCGACGGATTTTTCCGCCGGAAACCGTTACCTACGAGCGTTTTACCGGCTAATTTCCTGCAAAAATGTCACTTTTCCGGCGGATTTGGTGCATTTCCGGTGAATTTTTTCCGTCGGAAAAATGCGTTTTTCTTGTAGTGACCTTATTGAGATTTATCTTGATTAACCCTGTACTTATGGTTCACTCAAGAAGAAGCATTAGTAGCATATGAAATCAGATAACTTAAGCTTCTCACATTTGAGGTTTGTTAATCATCAAAACTACTTTGGGCTTTTTCCTCAACAATAACCTCAAGGTTCAAATAAAAATAAGGGCCTACTCGGTCCCTCGGTCCAAAAAAGATCTGAGCTATCTCTCGGAAGTCGTACCAAAGGGATCAGAATAGCCTATAACCTCAAGGTTCAAATAAAAATAAGGACCTAGTCGGTCCATCGATCGAAAAAGACCCGAGCTATCTCTCGGAAGTCTGACCAAGGGGATCAGAATATCCTGTAACCTCAAGGATCAAATAAAATTAAGGGCCTACTCGGTCCCTCGCTCCAAAAAGACCCGAGCTATCTCTCAGAAGTCGGACCAAAGGGATCAGAATAGCTTGTAACCTCAAAGTTCACATGAAAGTAAGGGCCTACTCGATCCCTCGACCTAAAAAGATCCAAGCTTTTTCTTGGAAGTCGGGCCAAAGGGATCGGAACAGCCTATAAAGCTCCCGACGATAGAAAATATGGATATGCTCAACATGCCTGGGTATACAGACCGAAAAGGCTAATTATTAACAACTGAACAAATTGTCTGGCCACAACGAAAGATAAATTCAAGTTATGTTACAGTAATATTACAACACACGAATATCAAACATCGGGAGATATCTCAACCTCGGGGCATCAATTTCGGGAATAAGCCAGACTTCATGCTTAGAGCGGTCAGCACTGTACTCTACCAGCACACCGCCATGGGCATTGTAATTGATATTGGCTCCCCAAGTCCGAAGAGTAACCCCGGGATTCAGCACCGCCACCTGCGCCAAGGCATTCTGGAAGGCTTCATCACCGAACTTCAAGGCGGTCTCGACTATTTTTTCGGGCTAAGATAGCCTCATCCCACTTCTTGAAAGACTCGTCTCGCTCAACCGAAGTCTTTTTCACCACCTCCTTCAACTCAGCGACCTCTGATTCAAGTCTTTCTAGTCTTTTTAATGCGTCAGCGGGAGCAGCAAAGTTCTTCTCTGCGTCCTCCATCTTTCTGGTTAAGACACAAACTTGCTCAATAGCGGTATCCTTCTCCGCCTCAGCTATCTCCTTAGCAACCGCCCCTATTTTCTGCTTCCTCAATGCAACCCTAAAAGCCTGCTTGGTAGATTCATAACGGTCCACAGCCTCATCACGCTCCTTTAAGAGCCGGGCTCTCCGTACCAGGAAGCATGTCAAGATCAATACCATAACAAAAGAAGCAAAACGAACAAAAGAAAATGAAAAGCAGTACCTCCTTAAGCAAACTTACGATCGGCCTTAAGAAGCTTAGTCCCAAAAGAAGCAATGCGAAGAACCACCTCAAAAGGATTCTGCTGAAGGTCCTCCAGGCAAAAATTCTCAAAATCGGAGATTTCCTCCGACACATCGAAATCTGTAGGAGGATCTTCAAGTCGCAGTTTCTTCGGTGAAGTGGGGGAGGCCGATGTCCCAATCTGGTCTTCTGCTTCAGGTTGGGTCCTCTTTAAGATTGCAGGGGATTCTTGAACTGGAATTTCGGGAGCCTCGGATTCAGACACCTTTTTCCCCATCTCATATCCCCCTCCATAACCGGCCAACGGGTTAAAATCTCGGACAAAGGGGCAATGGGTGTCAGGAATCGCCGATTGGGCAGCAGCCTCTCGCAATTCATAAAGGGCGGAAAGAGAAGACATACTAGCTGCACAACAAAAACAAAACGAGTCAGGGATCTTTGGCGAGATTAAAAGCTGGTATAAGCAATCAAGGTGTGCATACGAAGCACATTCAGAGAATTCCCCCGAGGAGCCAAAGCCACAACTCGGATATTAATTAAAGGGTCCCCGAGAGACATAGATGACCAAGGCCGAAGAAGATTAAGAGTTACTATATACGCGCTATGAAGTTGACCTCGAGTGCGAGAATAAAAGGAGATAGGTCTCTTGAAGTGATCATAAGACCAGCTAAATCGGAAAAATGGCGTAACTAATTCACTAAAATCATCGACTGAGCTGACCTTGCGAAGGGCCACCAAGTTCCAAGATTTCACAGGGATCAAAGAGATTTTTTGAGGAGCTAGGGACGAGATCAATGAAGCCCTTCCGAACTTTTCTAGAGTCCTTACTCGGATTCCGCACTACATCAAATATATACAAAAACATGTCTACTGACGCAGGGCGCTCAAAATTCCTCATCACCAGGTCGAAAGCTCTAATAGAACCCCAGCCGGAGCATCATTTTTCAAAAAGGGTAAAAGGAGGGCGGACCCCGGCCTATGTCAACATAGCCGAATGTATAAAGAAGCTCAGTCCGTCAACAGGGATCACTACTAGAAAAACAGCTTTTAGCGTCGGCCAAAAGCCCACGCTAACAGGCCAAAAGCGGACGCTAACAGTGAATTAGCGTCGGAGTAGCGTCGGCCACGTGTCGAGGCTAAAATGTTCGAAGGTAAATGTAGCGTCCTGTAAATTTAGCCGACGCTAACTGTAGCGTGGGCTTGGCCGACGCTAAAACCGACGCTACTTAGTTATTTAAAAAAAGTCAACGAATTAAGGTAGCGTCGGCAAGGCCGACGCTAAAGTCAACAATCGAATAGTCAACTTAAAGGGTAGCGTCGGCCAGGCCGACGCTAAAGTCAACAACAGAATAGTCAACTTAATGCGTAGCGTCGGCTAGGCCCACGCTAATGTAATTTTAAAAAAAAAAATAATTGAGCGTTTCTTGTCATTCCACACAGGACCAATCTTAGAACTAATTATCCTACTTATTCTTCTACCACTTCTCCTAATGCAACATAAACTACAAAATACCATAAAATGCTTAATCCCAAAATACCAAATACCATAAAACCAAACAATCTTGAAACTACAAAATATAAGATAGTCTTGAAATTACAAAATATAACATGATCTTGAAACTACAAAATGTCAAAGTAATAGAACTAACAAATCAGACACTACAAATAATGTAATACCAATATGGTATTAATCAATTTGTTTTTTTAACCTGACACATCTTCTCAAACTCCTCCTCTGTGCATTGCTCTTCGTAGGAACGTACCTGTACATTGTGATATAAGAAATTAGAAAGTATACCTAACACATAAGGTACTACATGTGTACATTTTCAATCACATTTCCTTTTCTTCTGCAGTCATCATTATACAAGACTACTACCCCTAGGGAATCCCATTTAATATGTATATATGATGATGCAGAGCACACACATAGAAAGAGAAAATAGCAAACATGGAAATTTAAATGTCAGAACAATCCAAATGAATAAAATACATAGACAAACCTCCCTTGCACGCTTTCCCCTGCGATAGTGTTTAGTATCAAGGCCCCCAAGATCTCTGCCCTTTCGTTTTAATCCATTAGACTCTACCCCACCTTTAGGCACATTAGATATATTCATTGCTTCAGAGAACTTTTTCAGGTCTTCATCAGTGACAAGACGAGAATGAAGGGGTGGAACAACATCAGACATCATTCATTGCATCATCATCCAAAGCAGGAGCAACCTCTTCTTTCTTACACTCACGCAGAAGGGATTCCAAGTATTCTCTTCGATCTTCGGCACTGCAATAAACATAGACAGAGAAAATTCAGACCGGACTCAAAGACTTTTGTAAAAACTAAAAGGTGAATTACATCAAGGAAGTGCCTACCTTGTATTGTTGTCAAAAAATCCAGCAGTAATGCTCTGATTAGCAACACCAAGTTTGTGCTCAGCTGAAGCTCTGACTTGTTCTTCAACAGTTTGTACCTTGTTATATTGTAAGCAGGAGAAAAAACTTAGCATGCACCATATTGGTAACTAGTAGATGACCCGTGCATCCGCACGGGCTTAACGCGCTATATGGCATCTGTATACTCAGTTATTATGATATTGTAGGGTCGGAAAAAAATTAAGATGAGAAAGGCATACTTATGAAACAAAGGAGGTCCCGCTTTCTAAGGAAGAATATCCTTATAAGTAGCAACATAAGTAGTAATAGTTGGTTCATGAGACTCTTCATTTCCCAGGACTTTTTCCTTTCCCCATCACAGCAAAAATCAATGCTTTGGAAAGCACAATAACCAAGCATCAAAATCTGCAAGAAGCGTATAATCAGACTCAATTAAATGCTGAAGCAAATCAAGCAACGAAAAATAACTGATATTTATGAATAGTCTAACACATTCATTTTTCAAGTAAGTGTAATAATGGAAACATCTGAGCATTCATGCAGAGATAAATGCCATAAAGGAATTGAAACTAAGAAAACACCAAACAAAAATCTGAGCATTTTGCAGCACGATTTTGGCAACAAAGAAAACATCACCAACAACAACATCACCAACAAAATTGAAACTAAGAAACACCAAACAAAAATCTGAAGCTCAAGAAGGTTAATCAGTTTCAAATCCCTGTCAATTCAAATCTGAAGCTTTGCAGAAGGTTAATCAAATAAAAATCTCAACCAAATGCAGACATTCAAGTTTGGAGCATGAGCAGAAGGATAAGCAAATAAAAGGTTAAGCATTAGCATTTTCAGAAGACTTGCAGGTCTGAATATGAAGCTACTGGTTTAACATCGTGAGTTTGATTAAGTGATGTTCATAAAGGCTACTGGTTTAACTCAGAATCTGAAGCTACTGGTTCAACATCGTTAATAAAAATTATTGATCAAGTTATGCATAAACAAACAATACAAAGATGGAATGTAAACAAAGACTTTTATAGTTACTGATTGATCAAGCTACTGATTGATCACTTAAGACTTTTTAGTTTGAGTACTAAAAAGATGGAATGTAAAGAAAATTAGAATGAACATCAAACCAAACACAAAGGCACATATGAGATAAAATGATACAAATTTAATATTAGCAAGTTAAAGTACCAGATCATTGATTTTGATACCTTGAAAAATTCTTAGTTTGTTTGTGTTTTTTTCAGGCTAAAGAAATTATATTCACTGATAATAAGCATCAAACCACTTACTTGTAAGAAATGCACTTAACATTATAGCTCATGACTAATTTAACAGGGACTACTGAAATAGGGAAACAAAATTTTGCAAACAGGGAGAGATGCAGATTCAGCATATATATTGCAAAGGAAAGTGAAAAGTTGTGTTACCTTTGTTGAGATGAAGCAAAATTCGTGACTGCAGAAGATTGTTTCTACCAGCTGCAGCTATTCAAGCAAATGAATAAGAAGCACAAAATTGCACCTGTCAACTCATAAATGAAACAATCAAAAGATAACATGGAAAGCAAGGCAAGGACATAAAGTAAGGAACAAAACCGCATATGGTTACATCCCAACTAACTACTAACTCTTTCAGAAACATTCAGCAAGTTGTTCCCCACCTTCTTCCTAACATATGCCCTCTTAACTATCAGCTTGATACAGAATGCTACCAAACTAACACCTAAAAATACTACTATAACTATTCATCAAAACTGACAGGCTAAATGCAGGGCAAAAATATTCACGTAACTATGATGTAGCATACATGCAATTATATCAACAATGATCCCAACAACGACAAACTGTAACTTAGAGAAAAAAGTACTAACTGTTTCAAAATGGAGAACAAGTACATCCCTCTTTTGACCAATTCTATGAGCAGTTGCCTGGGCTTGCAGGTCAACCTGAAAATATACCAACAAACAGACAGACCATAAATAATGGGCAATAAAGCAAACAATTCAGAGAGTCATATAAAAGAATTTTCATTGCATGTGGATTCCAATCTGTGTCAAATAATATAACCGTGTCCGCGGCTTGAAGATTCACTCCAACACCACCAGCTCGAATGCTGGAAAAAATAGATGCATATCAGCAACATGAAAAATAGTATAACTTAAAGATAACCAAGAAAATAGGCCCAACTTCTTATGTCCTTATATCTCAAAATCATGAAACATAATGTGTGTGTTGGGGGAGGGGGGGACTTCCACGCCAACTCCCTCCCAAAAGTTACAAGAATGCGAGAAACATTTCAATCTGAATGACTTCAATCCAACTATTTTGAACTGGATGCAGTGAAATGTTTTCCATCCACAAATATCTAGAAGCGCATCCAAACAGGCAACAAAAATCTACAAAATATTTGGTGAGTAGGAGCAAATTTGCAATGAATATCACATCAATTATATTAGGTACAACTTATACTCATAAACACTAGGAACCTGTAAATTGCAAAGCACGAGTTTTAATTTTAGGCTTCGCGTGCAACTCGCAAATTTTCAGATTTCTAATTATACCCATTGAGTCTTTTTTGGTCAATTTGGCTGCATGCCTTAATCAATTTACTGAAAATCAAATAAACAAATTAACAAATAACAACTAATGAAACCTAAATCAAATAATCAATCACCTTAATCAATTTAGTGAAAACCAAATAAACAAATTAACCCTCAAAATTAGAAATCCAGCAGCTACTAATACCCCCACCAGAATCCCCAAATCAAACCTAAATTAAAACCCTTAAATTCGATGTATTGTCACAGATTCCACAACAACAACTAATGAAACCTAAATCAAACCCTAACATCTACTGATTCCAAGTCCAATGAACAATAAAACCCAAAAAAAAAAATGCTTGGAACAATAAAACACAAATTACCCGGAAGCTTCAAACCACTCAACCACTGAATACCAAAGGAGCTGATAGGAAGAAGAATGACACGGTATTGAGGCCAGGAAAAAACATGAAGAGGAGTTAGGGTTATGATTCAACGAAAAATTGATGTCTTTCTGTCAATAGAAGTAGAGTAGAAGAAAACCACTTACCCAATAAGAAGAAGACAGGAGAGGCGACCGAGAGAAGGAGAACAACAGTGGTTGGCGGCGGTGGTTGTCGCAGGAGCGGTAGTGAACGGCAGTGATAGGAGAGGGAGAAGGCTGGGACGACGCGGAGGCGAGGGTGGTGGTGAGGGCGGAGAGTGACAGTGAGGGTGGAGAGTGAGAGTGAGAGCAGAGAGTGAGCGTGAGAGCGGAGAGTGAGAAGCGTGAGAGCGGAGGTGGCGGTGGTTGTCGCAGGAGCGGTAGTGAACGGCAGTGATAGGAGAGGGAGAAGGCTGGGACGACGCGGAGGCGAGGGTGGTGGTGAGGGCGGAGAGTGACAGTGAGGGTGGAGAGTGAGAGTGAGAGCAGAGAGCGTAGAGTGAGGGAGTGAGAAGCGTGAGAGCGGAGAGTGAGAGAGTGACTGAGAACTGTGAAAGGAAAGTGAGAGAGTTAGGGTTTTTGGTAAAGTAAATCAAACTTAGCGTCGGCCATGACCGATGCTAACTATAGTATTTAAAAAATAAAAAATTAGCATCCGCTATATCCAATGTAGCGTCTGCCATGACCGACGCTAAATTTTTATTTTTAGAAAAAAAAAATTCGTCGGTTAGCGTGGGTTTGACCGACGCAAATCTGACGCTATTAGCGTGGGTGTCGTGGCCGACGCTAAATTATGGACGCTAAAATGACATTTTCTAGTAGTGGATGCGTACAGGTACCCCCAATAGGAACCCCGAACATATCCCATTCCTCGTTAGATGCAACACCTACTAGTTGATGAAGGTCAGACAATGGGGAGACGTCGTGTTCTCGAAAGATGCTACTTCGAGAAAAGATATCAAGAGAAACCCAGGAGGCATGATCCAAGTCGGAATGAGTAGCAGGGGGCTTCTGATTCCTTGTATACGGTTGTCCTCCTCTACCAGAAGTAGAAGAGCAAGCACACCGACGCCAGGAGAGATCATAAGAAACCCCACAACTAACCAACAATGAATACTTCCCTACTTCCTTCATCAACAATTCCCGATAGAAAAACAAGAAAAAGAGATGAGAAAGAAAAGAAGGGTGAAGAGCATACTTTTAAAAACGCAGAAAGAATAGCAATGTGGAATGGACTGATCTCGGACAGATATCGGAGGAAGCTAAACAGGTTGACTCAAAAACTCCCAAAATACAAACTCTCGAAAGTAGAAAATCCTCTTCATATTTATAGAGGACAAGATCAGGATAACAGGTGTTACACTATTCCCAAGGACAAACTGACACGTGCACAAATTCCATTGAAAACGCATGGACCCCCTTGGGAAAGAAAGGTGAAATAAAGCACCCCATGGGTATTGGCGGGTTACCCGTTGACTCGACTCGTTACTCCAAGTAAACGAAATCGGTTTGAGCCGATCTACAATTATCAAGCCGAGGCAACTCTATCTAGTAACCTTGACTTGGGGGGAAACTGTTCCAAATCAGCCAAACAATTAGGCCCAATCCAACGAAGCCCATGATCCATACTTAATGAACGGTGCAGATGCATTCGCTCTATCCAAGGGCACAAGCGCATTCATCCAATTACCCATCAAAATGCGCCACGTATGTGCACTAACCCCTATAAAAGCATTGTCCCATTACTACTACATGTACACATTTATTACCTCACAACATCTATTCCCAATGCTGACTTAGGCATCGAAGTGTGTGTAGGTACCACCCCCCCTCGCCGGATCAACGCGAGCCTAATCCTCTCGGAGATCATCAAAGCCCTCACAACGACTACACCTCGGAAGTAACTTGGGGTGAACTAGCTACTCAGCTTGGTGAGCACTTCGGTCCTCGGCTAGACCGAAGCCTGCAGCCAGTACAGATAACTAATCTATACTAATCTATACTAATATATAAAGAGAGTTCCCAAAATAACTATTTTTTTTGGTGTTCTACTTTTCTCCCCCTTTTACCCTAAAAAACCTATACAAAATTACATGATTGCCCATAATATACAGTTATAATATGCAGTTATTACAGTTTTAGTAACGACACTGATCACATCACATACAAACCTATTTGAACGTTTAATCCAGGAAGTTGAAAAAATTCCACGAACCAGGAAAAAAGTGGAAAGATCTTGATTATTGCTATTCAAATATTGTTGTTCTGTTAAGCTATAAAGAGAGCTCCTCTAAAAACTGTTTTTTGGTTTCCACTTTTGGTTTTGTTGAGGGACTCCTTTGGTAGATGGGTGAAGGGTTTTGCTTACTATATTGGTGATTGTACTACTCTTCAAGCTGAGATGTAGGGCATGTGGCTTGGAATGCAACTTGCCAAGTGTATGGGATTTACAAATCTGATTATAGAGTAGGTTTTTGTACCCTTCTCTCTTAAGAGTAGCGACCGACACTAAGTCCTCTTAATTTTTATGTATATACTCTTCACGTACTTTCTAAAAAATTTGAGAAAACATATCTGGCCTAACTTATTAAGATATTGATGCCTTCACAGGTTCAAAGTACGCAGGGACAACACTAGTAGTGAAAAAATGCTTCTCAGATTTTTCTCACACGAAGATTGGCATTCTTAGTGACTCTAAACATTAAGGTATTGTTTGATGTTTTCCTCATCTCCATTTTTTCTTTCCATTTCTCACAGTACAGTAAAGATAACAGAGGCATATATTTTGCAAGGACACAGTACAAGAAGTAGGAGTAAGAAGACAAAAATACAGAGGAGTGAAAAGTGTGCAAATAAAACATGGTGAACCCGTTGTGGTCCATGGGAGAGATATGATTGCTGAATCGAGGACGTGGATTTCCCTGTAATGCATCTCTATGTATTTCAAACGCATACTCATCTGATTCCAAGTTTTCTTTTTTGCCTTTTGGATTTTCTATATTCTTTGGATTGGTTTAATGGAATATGGGGATTACAATTTCTTTAGCAGCATATGAGGATTACAATTTGAAGGCTTTAGTTGAATTTCATATTTTTTGTTCACCGAGTTCAGGTTGTGGTTGTTTCAATTTTTTTCTATTGTCTTATGGAGTAAAATTTTCTAGAAACTTATTCAAATGATAAAAAAAACTTAATATCTTAAACGAGTCCTTCATATATATGTTAACCAAAAATAATTATTACTACAATCCAGATAGTTTCTATTTTTAGTTTCATTTTCAGTTTTTAATTTATGATTTGATGTGTACACATTTGTTTTACTTTTCATTTTCAGTTTTACTTTACATTCCTGTTTAATTTATTTTCTTTGATTGAATATTTGCTTCTCCTATCTTTTCTTTTCTTTCTGAACTGTAGTGGCTCCAAGTCTCTCGGTCGGGTTGAGGGCCGAGATGCTCACCAAACTCAGAAGCTAGCTCGCTCCAAGTCGTTGCGAGATGGACACATGTGTAGCTAGCCTAATAAGCATTCCATATTGACATGCGCAAGTCGTGAATTGCATTGCCACATGTATTGGGCTTGAAGTGGTTGGCACAAATGAGTTAGGTTGGAAACAAATACAGTAAGACTAGTCCATTTGTTTAAAAGAAAGAAGAAAAGCCCATGTGCATAGGAGAAGTTAGCAATTCAGCGCATGATGATTCATAATTGAATTGAAGGCACAAAACCCTAGACTTCAGTATAAAAGGGGATTGCTGCAAGTCAGTAGAGAACTTACACAAGAATTAAAAAAGGAAGCACAAAAAAGAGGACGTTGATCTTCGACATAGATGATTTTTCAAGAAAGTTACTAACAAGCGAGTACATCCAAGGGGAGTCGCCGGGGTTTCGTCTAGGCGGAGCAGGTCCTCCCCTTGATAGATTTCGAGATCCCTTCTCGAGATTCTCAGTGCAGTGAGCAAGTTGAGGGATATGACGTCGTGCGAACTTCCTTGACCTATGAGGATTCGACGGATTAAACGATTGGCCATAGTAGCTTGTATTATGATGGGAATGAGTACATTGGGTTTCCCCTGGATTAGCTCTTCGTCGCCGAAGGTTAGGGGAGGTCAGATGTTGGCGGGCTCCGCTTTGGTTAGTACCGAGGTTGAGCTGGTCAAGGCGGACATCGTTGCAAGGGTTGGTAGGAACTCTACGAATTGACTCGAGTTGAGCGGAAGGTAAGAGCGTTGAGCTCCCACTGTGGTCTCCAATGAACTATAGTGGCTGCAAGTCTCAGTCGGGCTGAGGGCCAAGATGCTCACCAAGTTGAGAAGCTTGCTCGCTCAAAGTCGTTGTCGAGATGGTTGCTGAGATGAGTGCTGAATGTTGGCCGAGATGATCCTGCTCGCGTTGATCCGGTGAAAAGCGTGGTACCTGCACACACTCAAATGCTTAAGTCAGCATAGAGAATAAGTAATGTGAGGTAATAAATGCGTACATGTAGCATTGATGGAAGTGCGTAGTTTTGGGCGGAAGCATTAATGAGGCGGATAGGACCCTATCCGTTGGATTGTATTTCTAGGAGGTAGTTTTGTCCTTTGTTTCCTTCCTTTTTTGGAGGTGGTTTTTCCTTTGCATATATGTGTGAGTACCCCATGTGCTCAACTATTATATATGTTATGTTTGCCTTTCAAGAAAAAAAGTTTACCACATGGATGAACTTACCTCTCGGAGATAAAGTGGTTTGTGTAATATGCGGAAGATGAATCAATGAATCAAAAGGACGTTTGTGTGGAAAATGAGAAGAACAAAGGATTTTGGCTTAGGAATTAGCAGCTCCATATTATGGGAAAACAAAACGACCATAACTTTGAGAAATTAAACGGCACCATGATTAGGTGGACCTGAACCACCACTTTTTTGCCTTTTTAATTTTTGTTTATTTGCATGTTTTATAAAGCTAAAGGGTGCATTGAGAATGTGTTGGAAATAGAATAGTTGTAATTTAATTTGCAATGGAAAATGAAATAGAAATAATTAAAGCGTGCATTGGTAATAGTATATAGTAGTTCTGTAATAATTACAAGTGTGACAGACTATTATTATGGACAAAATTAAAATGACCAAAGTATCCTTCATTTTTTGAAGGACATTTTCATGCCTAAATGACTATTTTTTTGGGGACTTCGTATTCTACCTTTGTATATAAAAGATTTTTAATTTCTTGGGGCTGCAGAATTTGCCAATCAAGTTTGTTATACAAAGGTCGGAGATGAGTGAAGCAAATTTCACATTGCTCATAAACTCAAAATTGGGAGTCAAATCATTTTATAGATTCAGGAAAAAAGGAGGTCTTACATTAGCAGCAATTGATTTTTAGCTTGGTGAACATCAAGTTTATATGTGATCATACTTCTTTTACTTTTGTAGTGCATGTAAAAATACACTATACTTAGATCAAGGGTGTCCTTTTTGTTTATTAATGTATTCGTTTCGTGTTTTGATTTCTCCTTCTCTCCATCATCTCCATCTAGAAATATAATGGTGGGAGGAGAGAGAAGATATTGAAAAATTGAAAAATAATGATAAGAGAGAGCAAGATTAAGATAGAGAGAGAGAGAATGGAGAGAGTGTGAATGAGAGAATCTAAGCCCGTTTGTTTCAAATTATTTTCTTTATATTGTTACTTTCTTTTAATTCTCATGTTTAGTGTTAGGAAACTCACATAGTTCATTCGATATTTTAATCTAAGCCAGTCTTTCCGCTTTTTCTATTGCGCTACAGTACATACTTACGTAGTCGTAGTTTATTATGTGTTCCGGACTGGCTTGGCTTAGTCCATATGGGCTTCGCTCCAAAGGCCCAATAATCACATTGCTGCAAACCACTATGAACACCCTCCTGAACCAACGACCAAGCTCGGCTCGGCGAGGTCGAAAGGTCAAAATCACACTTCATCTCTTCATGGGCACCTCCTTTTGGTCCAAAGTCGACCTCCATTCAGCCACCTGATGGCCTTGACTCGATCACAAGTAGACATCATTCCGGTCCAAAGTAGACCTCAACTCGGTCCCCTAATGATCTTCACTCGGTCACTGGTAGACCTCATTTTGGTCCAAAGTAGACCTCCATTCACTACAACATTTTGACCCTACGACAACGCTCAAAATTTGCAACACTTACAAAACCGTTGTCTTAGATAGCAATAACAATGTTTTTTTGTTACCGTTACTAAACTGATTTTTTTATTTATTTTCTTCTCTTTCGGCAACGCGTATAAAACGTTCTCGAAAGTTTCGTGGCAATGGTTTTTTGTTTGGTCTTTTACGCAACAGTTTAAAACTGTTCTCCTATAATTTAATTATTAAATAAAAAATTAATTATTTTTTCTCACGGTTAAAAACCTTTTCTTCGCGTCCCGCATCTATAAACCCTCTAAGGGATGAGAAACCCTTTCCTGCTCCTCTCTGGCAGTAAGATTTTCTCACCCTCGTGCCCCTCTCTCTCATCTTTGGCAATCTTAGGTGCTCTTCGCTCTCTCAAGTTTGGTGATCTCTCGTGTTCTTCGCTCTCTCCGCACCTCTCCCTTCGTGTCGTGCACAATAAGATTTTCTCATTCTCTTGTTTTTGCATTAAAATTCTCTCAGCTCCTCTCGTGCTACTCATGTTCTGCTCTGTTCAATTATCTGAACATTTCAAATAGTGTAGCTTCATGGTGATTGTCAATTTACGACAATAAAATTAGGGTTTTAGTTCAAAAACTAATTTAACATGGTATTCATTTTCTTCTTGGCATTAATATTTTTTTTAGTTCAAAACCGATGTGTTTCACAATGACAACTTTCATCTCTATTTCGATTTCCTGAAACATGCTGAGATGATTTTGTGATGTGCTTGATTAATTTTGTGTTTGAGTCTCTAGTGTAAGGTAAAAGATTGCTTCACTCCTTTTGAAAATGGGATAGCAGGCTGGTAAGTTGGTCCCCTATTCAGACTCCTTTTTTACTTATCTCCTTTGGTTTGGGTTCTCATAATGTGGTTTTGATTTGTATCCGCTGCCTTAGCTCAAGATTTCAAAGATGACATCATATCCTTTGATTTGGGGTTTACCTTGTTGGAATTTGGTTGCTGCTCTATTTTTTACTTAAAATAGTGTACTTAAATTATTGATTTGGGGATGGTTTTAGCTTTAGGAAGTTTGAATGAATGTTCAGTTTTAACCATGGTATCTTTGAAAGTAATCATAAGAATGTTCAGTCTCTGGACAGGAAGATGTTATCTAGTTTACTTATCTAGTTTACTTACGTAGCTAATTTCCTATGTTGTGACTTGGATTGGTTCTCTTATCTTTTACACAGCTAGCCAAAAGCATATTCAGTTTTGAGTGGCTTAGGCTAGGGGAAGAATCTATCTTGCAGCTCTGAATGTTATATTCTTCTGCATATTCTGTTTATTTACCTATTTTTTAATGTGTATTTTCTAATATTTTTCTCTTGTACAGAGGAACTCGTCTCCTATAAATTTCATCTTAAATTTTAGTATTAATATCATTTCTATCAAAAACACTTACCTGAATACTTCTAAGTTCTAATAAATAATAACTTGAATATATTTTCTGATTGCCAAGCTTCCTTAGTCACCTTTAGTGTGTCCTTGTCAATTATCAAGGTGGACACACTAAAGTATATTGAGTGTTGAATCTCATTTTGGTCTTATGAGTCTTGATATTTAGGACTTTTATCCAAGCTCTCATGAGTAGGCTAGCCATGAATGTGGGCTCACATCATATAGGAAAACAGTAAAGAACGCTCAAGAAGTATAGTGGTTCACCCAAATCACATGGGCTACATCCACTCCTCACATCTAGTGAGAATTCCACTATTTCCAATAGTTTACACTTTACAACCCATCCTAGGCTTAAAGCAATTGATAGTTTTCTTCTACAGCTCTATCAACTGTTCCACTAGTTTTCTTCTACAGCACTAGCAACTGTAATCCCCTAAGAAACATCTTAGGCATCGATATCTTCACCAACACCCCAACATCCCTATGCCATGTTAGGAAGGTACATATCCCTAAGAACCTATTTAGGCTTCTTCAATAACAATCCAACAAACATATGCCTTGTTAACAAGGTACAATGATAAGGTGGTGTTTGGGTTCTATTTGGGAAATACACTAGCTTGGATGATTATATGATTTCTAACAGTTTATACTTTCCATAACTATCACATATTCAAAAATGTTCCCACAGAAACTTTGAAGTGCACTGAGTATGGTTGAGAGAGACTAAGGAATTTCAGAAGCTTGTTGAGAAGCTTGAGAAGCTACTTGAGAAGCCTTAAGGTGGGAAATATTATCGTAGGCTTGTAATCCACTCTCACATCTTGAATGTGATCATCTATCAAGCAATTATTCTTGTTGATTGCTCTTCAAGACTGGGAAAGGTTACACAAACAAATCTTAATGGAAATTAAGCTCCTTTGATGTGCCATTTGATTGCTCATCAAGACTAGGAAAGGTAACACAAACCCATCTTAATGGAAATTAAGCTCCTTGATACACCATTATTGAGTTGTTGGCGCATTTATCCCCTTTGTCTTGTAACTCCTTTTGCTTTGATTGTCCTTGAATGTCTTTCTCCGATTACAACATTTATTGACTCTATTAACTAAACAAAGATTTGTTGAGAAGTGTAGAACCCTCTCCTTTTTGCGCCACACACACCACTTGAAGTGGTGGATTAAACAAAGCAAAAAAATAACTTAGTGCTTTGGTCCGAAATAAATCAATTGGTCACATGCACTTTTGTTTAATTAAAATAACTTGGCTGAATTTGTTATGCAAATTGCGCCTCATCCATAGCTCGTATGACAAACATGGTTTTTGGTGCAATTACACCATTGCCCTCGTTTACAATTGTCTTAGTCATGAATTGAACTAAGCTTTCTTGAACTCTCTTTGACATTGCCCTAGTCATTGGTCCTCCTAAGCTTTGAATGACATCTTGGTGCTCCTTGTCCTCATCACAAATGGTCATCATATATCTATTTCTGTTGTTGGAACCATAACTTTTCCTTCCTCTTTGGTCCTTGAAAATGATGGGGTAAACTGCACACATTAATAGACTAACCCACACTCCCAAGGATCTTATATGGAGTACACGTAAACACACCACAAGAATATAAAGAGAAAAAAAATTTAACGTGGTTCGACACCTCTTGCCTACGTCCACAGGAACACCTAAATATAATTTATTCATCTTTTCAAACATGATTACAACAATTTGTAACCCACCCCAATATGTGTATCACCCAACAATAGTCTCTCACTCTAAGAGTTATAAGGAATGATAAAACTCACACTACAAAAAAATTGCTCATTAGCGAGGGATTTTTTTCCCTCGCTAAATGCCCCAAATCCGTCGATAATGCCCATTAGCGAGGGAATCAGTCCCTCGCTAAATTGCTCCTCGCTAATGGGATTAGCGAGGGAAATTTGAATCCCTCGCTCATTAGCGAGGGAATATTCCGTCACTAATTCCCTCGCTAATTAGCGAGGGATTCAAATTCCGTCGCTAAGTTTGACCGCCACGTGTCCCAATCTGAATGACTTATATTAAGTTCTATTTTAATTTTTTTAAACCTGCTTTTTTTATATAGTTATTATTATTATTATTATCAAGCTTTCCAAAGAGAGAGAGAGGAGTGAGAGTGGTGGTCGTGGTGGTAAAGGGTGGATTAGGGTAGATAGAGAAGGAGAAGAGTAAGGGAGAAATAGAGAGAGAGTGAGTGAAACGAGCTATGTGGTGGTGGTGGTGGTGGTGGTGAAGGGTATTAGGGTAGAGAGAAAGGAGAAGAGTAAGGGAGAGAAAGAGAGAGAGAAACGAGCTATGTGGTGGTGGTGGTGGTGGTGAAGGGTATTAGGGTAGAGAGAGAAGGAGAAGAGTAAGGGAGAAAGAGAGAAGGAGAAGAGTAAGGGAGAAAGAGAGAGAGAGAGAGAAACGAGCTATGTGGTGGTGGTGGTGGTGATGGTGGTGGGGGTGAAGGGTATTAGGGTAGAGAGAGAAGGAGAAGAGTAAAGGAGAAAGAGAGAGTGATAGAGAGGGTGAGGATGAGAGGAGGTGGTGGTGGTGGTGTGGTGGTGGAAGTTATGGAAAGGTGGGAGAGAAGAAGAGAGAAGAAGAGTGTGAGGAGAGTAGGAGACAAGAGTGTGTGTGTGAGAGGATAAATAAGCTGAAAACTCAAAAAATTAGCGAGGGACTGAAAATTTCGTCGCTAATCACCTCCACGGAGCCCTATGATTTGAAAACTGTCAGAAATTAGCGAGGGAATTAGCGAGGGACTGAAAATTCCATCGCTAATCACCTGCACGGAGCCCTATGATATGAAAACTGTCAGAAATTCCAAAACATATTCTCGATCTTCATTTTTTTTCCACCATTGTTTTGCTTGCCTTTCTCGTGGCTTGCCTCTCTTGAGTAGCAAATGCTCTTCCTTTTTTTTTCTTTTTTTCACTATTCATATTTTTTTTATTTTTGCCACATTTTTCGTTCATGCATGTTTAAGCTCCTCCACATGTACATCTTGCAAACTCACTTGGAACCTATAAACTTCAGTGTCTTCCTCTACAAGTATTGAATGGTGACGCTTCACTTTTACGTGTACCGCCGTTAGCAATAACCAACAGATTACGCCGCCTGGCCTCCACATTGTCAAGAATACTTTTGATATAATGATGCCACGTGGACCCACCACCAAACTCATTGAGCTTCCATACTTATCGGAATCGATGACCTGGTCGCACCAATGGCTTTGTGCCTGTCACCCCAAACCATTAGCTCTGATACCACTGTTGGTAAAAACCACATACATCAATATACTAACCCAAATAAAAGAGAGAACTCACAAATATTTATGTGGTTTGGCACCTTTTGCCTACTTCGATGGGAACATGTCAACATAATTCATTCACCATATCAAACAATATTACATCAATTTGTAACCCAACCCAATGTGTGCATCACCCTACAATGCTCTCTCACTCTAAGAGTTACAAGGAATGATAACACTCACATCTCACACAACAAATGATCACCAACACTCTCCTCTCACTAAGACATGGTTGGAGACCCTTCAACTCTACATGATCAACCAAGGAAGAATACTTCACCTCTCCAAATAGGGATCTCTCACCTCTCCCTATGACCACCCAAAGGGTATGGGGATGTCTTCATATCTTCACAAGTCTCTCTATTTATAGAAGAGAGCATAGCTTACATTCATGTAAGTGACATAGTGGACCATAATTGTCTCACATTTCTAAGGATCTAGATACATTCACCCACATTGTGAAATGTACCTCTTAAATTTTTACTCTTTTTCTCTTTTATCGGAAATTTCAATTGACTTTCCTAACATAAAATGTGCTTTATATTCCTAGTTTTCATGTGAATCTTGTTTCTGCTGTTGCACTCATTTGTAGCTCTGAGTATTCAGTTTTCTTTGATGATGAATTCTATTATGTAAAGGACAAGGTACGGCTGAAGGTGATTGGAAGAGCCGAGCTTTCACATGACTTATTTCTCTACGATCTTCACTTCCCTTTCAATCACATAACAATTTCTCCCAAAATGCTTTTGATTTAATTCACTGGGACACGTGGAGCCCTTTTCATCGCCCTACCTTTTCCGGTCATCTCTATTTTTTGACAATTGCCGATGATTGCACTATTCACTTGGAGTCTGTTTGGGAGTTTGGAGGGGGAGGGGAGGGGAGGGGTTGGGACTAATAGTGTAAATTCTTTAGTGATGAGAAGAAAAATTATCCCCCTAAACCCCCCCAAACCCCTCTCCTAGTTTATTTTTGGAGCCCCTCCAAAACCCTCCGTATTTGGGGGAGTTTGGAGGGGCTCCAAAAATAAACTAGGAGAGAGGTTTGGGGGGTTTAGGGGGATACTTTTTCTCCCAATTACTAAAGAATTTACACTACTAGTCTCAACCCTTCCCTTCTCCTCCCCTCCAAACTCCCAAACACACCCTTGGGTTCATTTTATGAAGCACAAATCTAAAGCACCACAGATTATAAAGAGTTTTTTAAACATGCGGAAAATCGGTTTGGTACCACTGTTAAATGTATACGGTCTGACAATGGAAAAGAGTTTTCCTTAAAAGATTTTCTGCATAAACATGGTGCTTGTAACACCCAATATAATTTAATTAATTATTTAATTAAATTATTTAAGTGTTGCATTATTATTGTTATATTAACTTATTAATATATTGTTTTTATTTAAATTGAAGGGGGTGGTGTTGGTAATTCCGGGGTGGTAAGATTGGCCCAAGCCCAAGCCCTTTGACTTAGGCCTAGGCGCATGTGGCAAGGGTTAGTGTGGGTGAACTCATTTGCGAATTAGGAGAGGAAAAGAAAGAAAGTAATCGCAAGAAGAGAAGAGAGAAGAGAGATCGTGAGAGCGTGAGAAGAGAAAGAAGGTGCGATCGCGAGCAAGGAAGGAAGAGGAAGAAGGAGCTTTTGTTGCTGTGGTTACTTTGGTGCTTCGTAGAGATCTCTTCGTTTTCGGAAAACTTAAGGTAAGGGTGGGTCTTACCTTATAATAGGGATTATAATGGGATGTATGTGGGTTGTAGGATTTATATTGATCTCATTGTGATTTTATTGTTGTTTTTGATGTGTGATTGAACGTATGATGAATTGATGCTCTCTATGTGTTTGTTGAAAAGTGTGTGAATTATGAGATGTGTGTAAGAATTGTAATGCATGCGAAAAATTTGCTGAAACGTGTATATGAAGATGTTAGAATAAAAATGAGGTATATTGAAAACGTTATTGATGATTGAGTATATGAAGATTTGGAGAAAATTGGTTAAGGGAACCATAGGCTACCTAGGGCGCCAAATGCTAGGAAGAATGGCGCCCCATTGTGTCCCTGCGCCTGTGTTGCTGTTGTGTCTAAGTTGCGCCAGTTTTTGTGTTGCTGTGTTGCTGTGTCTGTCTAAGCTGCGCCAGTTTTCTGTGTTGCTGTTGTGTCTAAGTTGCGCCAGTTTTTGTGTTGCTGTGTTGCTGTTTCTGTCTAAGCTGCGCCAGTTTTCTGTGTTGCTGTTGTGTCTAAGTTGCGCCAGTTTTTGTGTTGCTGTATTGCTGTTTCTGTCTAAGCTGCGCCAGTTTTCTGTGTTGCTGTTGTGTCTAAGTTGCGCCAGTTTTTGTGTTGCTGTGTTGCTGTTCTGTCTAAGCTGCGCCAGTTTTCTGTGTTGCTGTTGTGTCTAAGTTGCGCCAGTTTTTGTGTTGCTGTGTTGCTGTTTCTGTCTAAGCTGCGCCAGTTTTCTGTGTTGCTGTTGTGTCTAAGTTGAGCCTGTTTTTGTGTTGCTGTGTTGCTGTTTCTGTCTAAGCTGCGCCAGTTTTCTGTGTTGCTGTTGTGTCTAAGTTGCGCATGTTTTAGTGTTGCTGTGTTGCTGTTTCTGTCTAAGCTGCGCCAGTTTTCCGTGTTGCTGTTGTGTCTAAGTTGCGCCAGTTTTTGTGTTGCTGTGTTGCTGTTTCTGTCTAAGCTGCGCCAGTTTTCTGTGTTGCTGTTGTGTTTAAGTTGCGCCAGTTTTTGTGTTGCTGTGTTGCTGTTTCTGTCCAAGTTGCGCCAGTTTTGGCTGTTTTGGCGCGTGTTGCTGCCTGTTTGTGTTTTATGTGCTGTTTTGGTGCTGTGGGTTGATGCTGGCACACTTTTATGCTGCCAATGTTGTTGTTAAGTGACGGTGGGTCTATTTGGCCAAAATAAGTGACGATGTTATTGATGATGGGCTTAATGCCAAAGTGACGATGATGTTATAGATGATGTTGATGATGTGGAAATTATAATTGTTGGTTGTTTATGAAGTCACATGCATACATAAGGCTGCGGTCTTGACGATATAAGGCTGCGGTCTCGACGATTTAAAGCTGCGGTCTCGACGATATGCCCAATTGGCAATAATAAGTGACGATGATGGTACCACATGCATACTTGCACTTCATACATTCATGCTTATCATTGGTAATTATTATTTTGGTTGGTGTGTAATATGATTGTGTGGCAAATATATATATAAATTGTGGATGATGTTATCTATATATATATATGTATATTGTGGATATTGTTATATATATAAGTTGGAGATGTTGTTATATAAAAAATTATGAAAGTTGTTATGTATATATATATATATATATATATATATATATATATATATATATATATATATATAAATTGTTGAAGTTGTTATATGTATCAAATATATATATATATATATATATATATATATATATATATATATATATGCATAAATTGTTGAAGCTGTCATGCGTATATTTATAAATATAAAGATATAAATTGTAAAAGTTGTTATATATAAATATATAGATGTATATGTATATGTATGTATAGTTGTGATTGGTATAGTTCTGAGCTCTAGCATACTGCTCATTATAAACTTTATTATACGGTTTAGACTCACCCCTTTGTTGTTCATTACTACAGGTAACCGTGAGTGAAGGCTTGTCTTCCTTCATTTCTGAGTCGGTCTTATGCTCTGATACGTAACACTCAGGGGATGGGCGCTAGATTTTATTTGTTTTGTTTATTTGGCTGTTGAATAATTTTTACTGAGGATATTATGTTATTGTTGACACTATGATTTGTTTTATGAGATTTTATTCTATTTCGCTGCGAGATGTTGAAGTTTCTGTTATGAGAACTGAATTAATGTATTTTTGAGGATTCCATCCCACTTGCCATGTGTTACGTATTATACTGATTTATAAGAGAATTTGTTATTATATTGTCGATGTTTAAATGAAGTGAATGTAGCATCCCGTTTGGATGAATCGAAAAATAATTGTTAAACTCTGATGTTGTTGAAGATTGGCAATGAATTTTTGGTTAGTATTCGAGAAGCCCAAAAGTCAGATGTAAAGTTGGTGGACTTGATAGTTGCGAATGATCAAGCTGTGAATGGGGATTTCAAGTTAGATTTCCAAGGTGTGTTGAGATTCAGGGATAGAATCTATATTCCTGATGATGCTGAGATGAAGAAAATGATTCTTGAGGAGAGTCATAGAAGCAAGTTGAGTATTCACCCAGGGGCTACAAAGATGTACCAAGATTTGAAGAAATTGTTTTGGTGGCCTGGTATTAAGCGTGATGTAGCTCAGTTTGTGTATGCCTGTTTGACTTGTCAGAAGTCAAAGGTTGAGCACCAGAAGCCTGCGGGGTTGATGCAACCATTAGAGGTTCCAGAATGGAAATGGGATAGCATTTCCATGGATTTTGTGACTGGTTTGCCTAATACCGTTGTAACACCCTCAAAATAATTAATAGAATTATTTGGATGTTAACCCAATTAAACCAATTTAGTACTTGACTGGTAAATTTACTGAGTGCTAAAATTATGTATTGATTGTCATCGGATCGTTAACCGGATAATACGGATCAAGAAAGTTTCAGAATCGAAATAGGAGATTTCGATCAATATGGTAATTTGACCGCGTTACAATTATATATTAATAAATATATATATATATATATATATATATATATATATATATATATATATATATATATATATATATATATATATATGTATGCGTGTAAGTGAGTGAGGGAAAAGGGAAGAATTAAATTAAGAAAGAAAGAAAGAGGATACGAGAAACAGAGGGGAGGAGAGAAAAAGAAAAGAAGAGAGAAAGAAAGGGGGAGGAAGAAGAAGAGTAAAAAGGGGGCAATTCCCCTCATCAAAACGACTTCCGTCCAACACGAAAAATGCTCAGCGTTACTTCCTCTTCGATTTGGTACCAAGATTTTCATCATCAACTCACTTTCTCTCACTTTGCCATTTTCGAACATTGAAGGTTTTGGGGAAGGATTTCGGTTTTTGATGATGATGTGATGGCTTACGGATGATTAGAAGGCAAACCGATGAAGGTGGAAAGCGGATTGATGTTCGATTGGAAGGTTGGGAGAGTTAGGGTTTGAGAATCCAGATTTGGGGTTTTTGGATGAATAGTGATTTTGAGCTTGAGGAAGAAGATGAATAGTGTTCGGGGAAGATTTCAAGGAAATCGGTATTTCGGTCAAAAAGCGGTTTCGTGATCGAGCGGAAAGTTTTGGAAGCGGATTGGAGCGACGTCGGAACGGAAAGTTTATGCGGGGAATGTTCGTGTGGTTACTCGGCGAATTCGGCTCGATCGTGGTTCACGCTTCGAGGGTGAGTTCTACTCACGTTTAGGATTTTATGTTTCGAATTATTAATTAACTGTTTTATCGCTTTCGCTGGACTGGAATATTTCTGGATATTGTCTGTTTCGGATTAGGAATCGATCGGAGCGAGTCTCGGGTTGCGTCGCGTTAAAAATGGAATTTTTGGTGATTTGATTCGAGAGATTTTGATTTAAAACCGTTATTCGGAAAAATAGGTCGTTTTTGATAAAATTCGTTTTGATTGAGTTTTTGAGTTGATTGATTGATTGTGTGGTATTGGTTGGATTGGTTTTACTGGTTGTCAAATCTGTTTTCAGTCGGAACGAGAATCGGAATTGAGCGGAATAGCGAATTTCGTAAGAAAACAGGAAAATCTGCATTTTCTGCAGAGGGTCGCGTCGCGACCCGTCCCCTTCGCGTCGCGACCTGGCCCAGTTTTGTTACGCAAAATGTTTCTGTCGTTTTTCGCGTCGCGACGGTAGCAATTCGCGTCGCGACGTTTTGCAGATTTTCAACAGTTTTTCACTGATTTTGTTTTCGCGATATCTTTTGATCCGGGAACCCGATTGAGGTGTTCTAAGATGCGTTGGAAAGCTTATTCAGAGGCCTAACTGAATATTCTATTTTTAAGGCAAAATGAACTGTTTTTGATATTGAAAATTATGTTGAAAAGTGTCGAGTTAGTATGCGAGAGCGAATGTGGACTTAATGTTTTTATCAAAAAGAAAGCGGACTATGAGTCCTATGTGATATTGTATAAATGACGCGGGATGATTGTTAAATCGTCTAAACCGGTCTATGGTACGTTCTATTTACTGAACTATGTAATTGACGCGGGATGTTTATTAAGTATTCATCTAAACCGGTCTATGATTCTTGATATATGTATATATTATATCTAGTCGAGGTGACGACCTCTATGAAATAGCATACTAGGTGAGGGAAGTCATGAGCCCTTGACCTAGGCCCCTATGTTGTTACTTTTGCCTTTAGACATTGTACACCTATTGGCTATGCGGGGTTCACCTAAGCTTGCGGTAGTTGGTGACGTGCTAGATACTAAAAAGTTTATGTTTGTAATTCATTAATCGAATTACCAGTGAATAATTGCAATTCAATAACAGGATTGCCAGGTTAAGGTTTTATAAATAAACCGAGAGCGTGGTTAGGGGTCTCGGTAGAACTCACTGAGATTGTATCTCACTGTTTATATTTTGTGGTTTTACAGAGATGCAGGGGAAAAAGAAAAGGTGAAGAAGCACAGCTAGGTGGTGTGCATATGAAGACGGTGAAGACTTAGTTTTCATTGTTATTGCCTTTCCCTCGAGATTTTTGTATTTTCGATTTTATGACTTGTATCAGTAAAAGTTGTAAAACCGTTTCCGCTATTTCTTGGTAATTGGATATTGGACTCTAAGTTATGAGTTGTTTTTATTTATGTTCAATATCTAAAACAGGAAATATATCTCTGATTATTTTATGATGGTACACTTGGGTATTTTTACTTGATAAAAATACCGGGGTGTTACAGTTGGTATCAGAGCAGTTCGACCCAGTCGGACTTAGCTTAGGGTTGAGTCGATTCCTTGTTAGTCCTGGTTGTAATTACACTTGTGATGCTAAGAGACGTTGAGCCTGATCAACTTAATACTTAGTGCATCATAAGCGGAATTATGGCAGGGTGATCAAGACGTAGTCCTCGACCAAGACCGGAGTCTCCAACCGGTGGATCCTCAGGAAATACGTTATGACGGTGGAAGCTGTGTTAAAATGGGAACGACTGACATCAGTTGCAGAGATCAGAAGTTCATTGGGTCTAGCTAGTTGTTATAGAAGATTTATCCAAGGGTCCTCAGAGTTAGTTCTTCCCCTTACTCGGTTAACTCGTAAGAGTCAACCGTTTATGTGGGATGCCGATTGTGAAGAATGTTTTCAAGAGTTGAAGTATCATCCAATGGAAGACCAGGTTGTAGCAGATGCGCTGAGTAGGAAATCCAGTCACATAGCAAGGTTAACAAGGCAAGAGATGGCATTGTTAGAGTCCTTAAATCTAAGTCGGGGTACGTCCATAAGTTTCCACTTTAGTGGCGAAGTGTTAGTTTGTTAACCCCTCCTTTGTGAAGGTTAACAATGAGATTGTATTATGAGATTCTGTTTGTCAGGTCAAACGTGAATAGGGATATGAGAGTGAGGTGTCTGTTGTCTGTGCTTCACATTGCGAATAACCATCAAGGGATTAATTGAAGGATCTGCTTGCGAGAGTCTGAAATTTCCGAAGTAAAGCTCGGCGTGCGGTATGGTGGTTTTGAAAAATCATTTTTGTGAAAACCCGCATGCTAAGGTTAATTTTGGGAACGAAGAAAGAAGCTAATAAAATTTGATTGAGGAAGAAGATCCTTGGAAGATTACTTAGGTTGAGGGGAAGCTCTCAACGCTATCGACTAATGTGGAAAGGAATCGGGTGCGTTGTTGGTAGGAATCTCGTGATGAAGTTGCAATAGAGGAAAAAGGGAGCTCTATGTTCTGTTTGATAGTTGTTTCGAGAAAAGCAGAGGTGATTTTCATTACGTTCGAGCCATTCGTTATCCCCACGGTCTATTTCTGCATTGTGGTCAGAGTTTTAATAAAACCCTCATTCCATCTTTTTGAAAAGTTTTATCTCGAAATCTTGAGGGCAAGTCAAGATGTTTCACAAATGAATTTCCGTCACAATTGTCATTGTGTATGGGAACTGTTAAAGATTTTTAGAAGAATGGTTGAAGATGTGTATACACCCTTCGAGGAAATCGTGTGTGTTTTTACCTATACCAAGGAGTACCAGTTTATGGATCTCATTTTCAACATATATTTCTCTCCAGTGTCTTGCATTAGACCCTTTGATTTAGATTAATCAAAGTTGGGGAGCAAGAGAGGATAATTGGGATAAAGCTTCAGAAGTGTTTTCAAATGCGGTGCCGAGCTTATGTAGGCGAAAGAAGAGTTTCTCGTGTCGATTCGTAGTAAGAGAGTTCGGACTGTAATCTTAGAAGCGTTCTGGGGTAGTAGTAGATCATACCTGGAGATTGATGTGCCAACTTGGGAAGGTTTTCTACCCTAATTTCGTTAGTTCGAGATTGTTTTCCAGCAAATTTTGACCTTTCTGAGAATGTCGATTCTCGGTTAGTCAGATGAAAGACTTGACGAAATTTTGAGGACAAAATTCTTTCAAGTTGGGGAGAATGTAACACCCTCAAAATAATTAATAGAATTATTTGGATGTTAACCCAATTAAACCAATTTAGTACTTGACTGGTAAATTTACTGAGTGCTAAAATTATGTATTGATTGTCATCGGATCGTTAACCGGATAATACGGATCAAGGAAGTTTCAGAATCGAAATAGGAGATTTCGATCAATATGGTAATTTGACCGCGTTACAATTATATATTAATAAATATATATATATATATATATATATATATATATATATATATATATATATATATGTATGCGTGTAAGTGAGTGAGGGAAAAGGGAAGAATTAAATTAAGAAAGAAAGAAAGAGGATACGAGAAACAGAGGGGAGGAGAGAAAAAGAAAAGAAGAGAGAAAGAAAGGGGGAGGAAGAAGAAGAGTAAAAAGGGGGCAATTCCCCTCATCAAAACGACTTCCGTCCAACACGAAAAATGCTCAGCGTTACTTCCTCTTCGATTTGGTACCAAGATTTTCATCATCAACTCACTTTCTCTCACTTTGCCATTTTCGAACATTGAAGGTTTTGGGGAAGGATTTCGGTTTTTGATGATGATGTGATGGCTTACGGATGATTAGAAGGCAAACCGATGAAGGTGGAAAGCGGATTGATGTTCGATTGGAAGGTTGGGAGAGTTAGGGTTTGAGAATCCAGATTTGGGGTTTTTGGATGAATAGTGATTTTGAGCTTGAGGAAGAAGATGAATAGTGTTCGGGGAAGATTTCAAGGAAATCGGTATTTCGGTCAAAAAGCGGTTTCGTGATCGAGCGGAAAGTTTTGGAAGCGGATTGGAGCGACGTCGGAACGGAAAGTTTATGCGGGGAATGTTCGTGTGGTTACTCGGCGAATTCGGCTCGATCGTGGTTCACGCTTCGAGGGTGAGTTCTACTCACGTTTAGGATTTTATGTTTCGAATTATTAATTAACTGTTTTATCGCTTTCGCTGGACTGGAATATTTCTGGATATTGTCTGTTTCGGATTAGGAATCGATCGGAGCGAGTCTCGGGTTGCGTCGCGTTAAAAATGGAATTTTTGGTGATTTGATTCGAGAGATTTTGATTTAAAACCGTTATTCGGAAAAATAGGTCGTTTTTGATAAAATTCGTTTTGATTGAGTTTTTGAGTTGATTGATTGATTGTGTGGTATTGGTTGGATTGGTTTTACTGGTTGTCAAATCTGTTTTCAGTCGGAACGAGAATCGGAATTGAGCGGAATAGCGAATTTCGTAAGAAAACGGAAAATCTGCATTTTCTGCAGAGGGTCGCGTCGCGACCCGTCCCCTTCGCGTCGCGACCTGGCCCAGTTTTGTTACGCAAAATGTTTCTGTCGTTTTTCGCGTCGCGACGGTAGCAATTCGCGTCGCGACGTTTTGCAGATTTTCAACAGTTTTTCACTGATTTTGTTTTCGCGATATCTTTTGATCCGGGAACCCGATTGAGGTGTTCTAAGATGCGTTGGAAAGCTTATTCAGAGGCCTAACTGAATATTCTATTTTTAAGGCAAAATGAACTGTTTTTGATATTGAAAATTATGTTGAAAAGTGTCGAGTTAGTATGCGAGAGCGAATGTGGACTTAATGTTTTTATCAAAAAGAAAGCGGACTATGAGTCCTATGTGATATTGTATAAATGACGCGGGATGATTGTTAAATCGTCTAAACCGGTCTATGGTACGTTCTATTTACTGAACTATGTAATTGACGCGGGATGTTTATTAAGTATTCATCTAAACCGGTCTATGATTCCTGATATATGTATATATTATATCTAGTCGAGGTGACGACCTCTATGAAATAGCATACTAGGTGAGGGAAGTCATGAGCCCTTGACCTAGGCCCCTATGTTGTTACTTTTGCCTTTAGACATTGTACACCTATTGGCTATGCGGGGTTCACCTAAGCTTGCGGTAGTTGGTGACGTGCTAGATACTAAAAAGTTTATGTTTGTAATTCATTAATCGAATTACCAGTGAATAATTGCAATTCAATAACAGGATTGCCAGGTTAAGGTTTTATAAATAAACCGAGAGCGTGGTTAGGGGTCTCGGTAGAACTCACTGAGATTGTATCTCACTGTTTATATTTTGTGGTTTTACAGAGATGCAGGGGAAAAAGAAAAGGTGAAGAAGCACAGCTAGGTGGTGTGCATATGAAGACGGTGAAGACTTAGTTTTCATTGTTATTGCCTTTCCCTCGAGATTTTTGTATTTTCGATTTTATGACTTGTATCAGTAAAAGTTGTAAAACCGTTTCCGCTATTTCTTGGTAATTGGATATTGGACTCTAAGTTATGAGTTGTTTTTATTTATGTTCAATATCTAAAACAGGAAATATATCTCTGATTATTTTATGATGGTACACTTGGGTATTTTTACTTGATAAAAATACCGGGGTGTTACAACCGTAAGGGGGTTCGATGCTATTTGGGTGATTGTTGATAGATTGACGAAGTCTGCTCACTTTTTGCCAATTAGTATCACTTATCCGGTTTCAAAGTTGGCGGAAATCTATGTTAAGACGATTGTGAAGTTGCATGGTGTTTGTAACACCATTTTTCACCCAAACAATAGTCAGAATAAAAATACAACAGTTGGTCGTACACCGACACAACGACTCGACGACTTGGCCGGACGGACCAACCTGGCTCCGATACCACTTTTTGAAAAAGACACCGGAGACGCCTCAAGGGCACCTCGGACACCAAAACAACTCCAGGGAACAATGTTAGAAAAATAGTTCAGAATGCCTTAAAATTAGAGTATCCAGTTAGGCACCTGGATAAGCTTTCCAAAACATTTTGAAACGCCTCAATCGGACTCCCGAGTCAAAAGTTATTTCGAAAACAGTTTAGGAGAAAACTAAGACATCCTGAAAATGGCGCCAGCGAAGGGGATCCAACCAAATTTTCGCAAAAGTGAACAATTCGCACAGGAGCAAAAATGGAATGCCTCAATATGATTAGCCAAGGCATCCAGCAAAGGCACGGACCAAAACACCAAGAGAAACAGAATAGGGCTTGGCGCCCATGGGTAGGGATCCGAAGACAGCAACACAACACAGAATGGCAACACAGCACAAGTGCTGAATTCCTACAGCAGTGCACCTACTCCGGCGAATGAATTAAAATAGCAAACGACATCGGATTTCAACAAAAGACCACTCATTGGAAAGCCCTCTGAGTGTAGTTTCTGCCTATGATTTTTATTTTTCAAAATAAGTATCCAGTTGGTACAGTTTTTCAAAACACTACACTGAGGTACCAAAATCGGACAGAACCCTCTACCCAGCTTGAAACCAAACTTGCAACTAAATTTTCTTTCTCATTTCTTAATGAAATTTCGTGAAACCAGTGCCTATTTCGTAGAGAATTAAGTCTTCTTTCCAATGAAATAAGAATCGTTCAAAACGGAGTTCAATTGATAACACAAAGCCTACAAAAACCGAACCTACTCACAGTTTGATTCCAGAAATTTGACCCAACTTTGGAGGCTCATAACTTGAGCTACACAACTCCAAATTGAACGAACCCAGTGCCAAAACGACCGGCTTTAAGTCTATTTTCAAAAACAAACAGCCACATAATTTTTGGATCGACCAAACAGTACCAGTTTCAGAGAAACCGAAACAGTGTCCAGAAAATGCACAAAAACCATAAACAAGTAGAACTCATCATGATCAATTCCCAAACAACAATTTCAACACCACATACTTATGCATTTGCTCAAACACTTGACATGCAGAATCATAAATTCTCAACAACAAATCATCATATGGCAACAATTATTATTATGAGCATAACAACATGTCATTTAGGCATAGGGATGTGAGGAAATCAAGCATACATCAATTTACTCAACAAGGCACACAATCATAGGGCATGCGATTTTTCAAGACAACAATATGGTGATCAAGACACCCTAAAACCCCACATGTAGATCCCTCATAAACCCTTATATTGAATTAAATCCCACCATTACCTTTTAGAAGAATTCGAAACTCTAGCCTTAGGAATGCCACGAAATTCTAGCTTGCCCTTCCCCTCCTTGAAATTTGCGAATCCTCCTGTCCCTTGTGCGCCGTTTTCTTTCTCTCTTCTCCTCTCTCTATTTCGCAAGCTCCCTTCTCTTTTTCCTCTCACTCTAATTCGTATATCCACTAATCCCTAGCCTAGGCGCTTCTCCTATGCGCCTAGCTAGCGGGCTTGGATCACGGGCTATTTACTTATTAACTTGGACACCCCTTACTCAAGGCCTCCTACTTAGGTTTCGCTAATGCTAACCCCTCATGGACCAACCCATACTAATCATGTAGTAATAATTAATTCTATTATTATTTTTACCACTTAATCTCTATTTAATTAAATCCACCAAATAAATCTAATCAAATAAATCACACAAATAATTAAATAAGCATTTAAATGAAAATGGGGTGTTACAGTGTTCCTCTGAGTATTGTGTCTGATAGAGATCCTAGATTCACTTCTGAATTTTGGAAAAGTTTGCAGGAAGCTTTGGGTTCTAAGTTGAGGTTGAGCTCCGCGTATCATCCGAGACAGATGGTCAGACGGAGAGGACTATTCAGTCGTTAGAAGATTTGTTGAGGCCATGTGTTCTTGAGCAAGGAGGTTCGTGGGATTCTCATCTTCCATTGATTGAGTTTACCTATAATAATAGTCATCATTCTAGTATTGGGATGGCACCGTTTGAGGCGCTGTATGGTCGGAGATGTAGGACTCCTTTATGTTGGTATGAATCTGGAGAGAGTGCTGTGCTAGGGCCTGAGATTGTGCGAGAAACCACTGAGAAGGTGAAATTAATTAGTGAGAAGATGAAAGCGTCGCAGAGCCGACAAAAGAGCTATCATGATAAGAGAAGGAAGGATTTGGAGTTTCAAGCCGGTGATCATGTATTTTTGAGAGTCACTCCGGTGACTGGTGTTGGACGTGCCTTGAAGTCTAAGAAGTTAACTCCTCGTTTCATTGGTCCGTATCAGATTACAGAGAGGGTTGGAAGTGTTGCCTATAGGGTGGCTTTGCCGCCTAATCTTTCGAACTTGCATGACGTGTTTCACGTGTCGCAACTTCGAAAGTATGTTCCAGACCCGTCTCATGTGATTCACATGGATGATGTGGAAGTACGGGATAATCTCACTGTGGAGACTATGCTTGTGTGGATTGAAGACCAAGAAGTAAAGGTTCTGAGAGGGAAGGAGATTGCTTTGGTGAGAGTGGTTTGGTTGGGAGCTACTGGAGAGAGCATGACTTGGGAGCTGGAGAGTAAGATGAGGGAGTCTTATCCAGAGCTGTTTGAATCAGGTAAGAATTTCGAGGACGAAATTTTCTAAGTGGGGGAGAGTTGTAACACCCAAAATAATTTAATTAAATTATTTAAATATTGCATTATTATTGTTATATTAACTTATTAATATATTGTTTTTATTTAAATTGAAGGGGGTGGTGTTGGTAATTCCGGGGTGGTAAGATTGGCCCAAGCCCAAGCCCTTTGACTTAGGCCTAGGCGCATGTGGCAAGGGTTAGTGTGGGTGAACTCATTTGCGAATTAGGAGAGGAAAAGAAAGAAAGTAATCGCAAGAAGAGAAGAGAGAAGAGAGATCGCGAGAGAGTGAGAAGAGAAAGAAGGCTGCGATCGCGAGCAAGGAAGGAAGAGGAAGAAGGAGCTTTTGTTGCTGTGGTTACTTTGGTGCTTCGTAGAGATCTCTTCGTTTTCGGAAAACTTAAGGTAAGGGTGGGTCTTACCTTATAATAGGGATTATAATGGGATGTATGTGGGTTGTAGGATTTATATTGATCTCATTGTGATTTTATTGTTGTTTTTGATGTATGATTGAACGTATGATGAATTGATGCCCTCTATGTGTTTGTTGAAAAGTGTGTGAATTATGAGATGTGTGTAAGAATTGTAATGCATGCGAAAAATTTGTTGAAACGTGTATATGAAGATGTTAGAATAAAAATGAGGTATATTGAAAACGTTATTGATGATTGAGTATATGAAGATTTGGAGAAAATTGGTTAAGGGAACCATAGGCTACCTAGGGCGCCAAATGCTAGGAAGAATGGCGCCCCATTGTGTCCCTGCGCCTGTGTTGCTGTTGTGTCTAAGTTGCGCCAGCTTTTGTGTTGCTGTGTTCCTGTTTCTGTCTAAGCTGCGCCAGTTTTCTGTGTTGCTGTTGTGTCTAATTTGCGCCAGTTTTTGTGTTGCTGTGTTGCTGTTTCTGTCTAAGCTGCGCCAGTTTTCTATGTTGCTGTTGTGTCTAAGTTGCGCCAGTTTTTGTGTTGCTGTGTTGCTGTTTCTGTCTAAGCTGCGCCAGTTTTCTATGTTGCTGTTGTGTCTAAGTTGCGCCAGTTTTTGTGTTGCTGTGTTGCTGTTTCTGTCTAAGCTGCGCCAGTTTTCTGTGTTGCTGTTGTGTCTAAGTTGCGCCAGTTTTTGTGTTGCTGTGTTGCTGTTTCTGTCTAAGTTGCGCCAGTTTTCTGTGTTGCTGTTGTGTCTAAGTTCCGCCAGTTTTTGTGTTGCTGTTTCTATCTAAGCTGCGCCAGTTTTCTGTGTTGCTGTTGTGTCTAAGTTGCGCCAGTTTTTGTGTTGCTGTGTAGCTGTTTTTGTCTAAGCTGCGCCAGTTTTCTGTGTTGCTGTTGTGTCTAAGTTGCGCCAGTTTTTGTGTTGCTGTGTTGCTGTTTCTGTCTAAGCTGCGCCAGTTTTCTGTGTTGCTGTTGTGTCTAAGTTGCGCCAGTTTTTGTGTTGCTGTGTTGTTGTTTCTGTCTAAGCTGCGCCAGTTTTCTGTGTTGCTGTTGTATCTAAGTTGCGCCAGTTTTTGTGTTGCTGTTTCTGTCTAAGCTGCGCCAGTTTTCTGTGTTGCTGTTGTGTCTAAGTTGCGCAAGTTTTTGTGTTTCTGTGTTGCTGTTTCTGTCTAAGCTGCGCCAGTTTTCTGTGTTGTTGTTGTGTCTAAGTTGCGCCAGTTTTTGTGTTGCTGTGTTGCTGTTTCTGTCTAAGTTGCGCCAGTTTTGGCTGTTTTGGCCCCTGTTGCTGCCTGTTTGTGTTTTATGTGCTGTTTTGGTGCTGTGGGTTGATGCTGGCACACTTTTATGCTGCCAATGTTGTTGTTAAGTGACGGTGGGTCTTTTTGGCCAAAATAAGTGACGATGTTATTGATGATGGGCTTAATGCCAAAGTGATGATGATGTTATAGATGATGTTGATGATGTGGAAATTATAATTGTTGGTTGTTTATGAAGTCACATGCATACATAAGGCTGCGGTCTCGACGATATAAGGCTGCGGTCTCGACGATTTAAGGCTGCGGTCTCGATGATATGCCCAATTGGCAATAATAAGTGACGATGATGGTACCACATGCATACTTGCACTTCATACATTCATGCTTATCATTGGTAATTATTATTTTGGTTGGTGTGTAATATGATTGTGTGGCAAATATATATATATAAATTGTGGATGATGTTATATATATATATATATATATATATATATATATATATATATATATATATATATATATATATATATAAATATAAATTGTTGAAGCTATCATGCGTATATTTATAAATATAAAGATATAAATTGTAAAAGTTGTTATATATAAATATATAGATGTATATGTATATGTATGTATAGCTGTGATTGGTATAGTTCTGAGCTCTAGCATACTGCTCATTATAAACTTTATTATACGGTTTAGACTCACCCCTTTGTTGTTCATTACTACAGGTAACCGTGAGTGAAGGCTTGTCTTCCTTCATTTCTGAGTCGGTCTTATGCTCTGATACGTAACACTCAGGGGATGGGCGCTAGATTTTATTTGTTTTGTTTATTTGGCTGTTGAATAATTTTTACTGAGGATATTATGTTATTGTTGACACTATGATTTGTTTTATGAGATTTTATTCTATTCCGCTGCGAGATGTTGAAGTTTCTGTTATGAGAACTGAATTAATGTATTTTTGAGGATTCCATCCCACTTGCCATGTGTTACGTATTATACTGATTTATAAGAGAATTTGTTATTATATTGTCGATGTTTAAATGAAGTGAATGTAGCATCCCGTTTGGATGAATCGAAAAATAATTGTTAAACTCTGATATTTATGATTTAAATTGCCGGGTAGAAATGGGGTGTTACAGTGCTCCTCACCAGTTTGCTTGTCCCTAAAGGCCTCAACAGAACTCAATTATGGAACGCAAACACCAGGATCTTTTAAATGTGGCAAGATCCCTTATGTTTCAGGCACATTGTAACATCCTCAAAATATTTAATGGAATTATTTGGGTGTTAACCCAATTAAACCAATTTAGTACTTAACTGGTAAATTTATCGAGTGCTAAAATTATTTATTTGTTGTCATCGGATCGTTAACCGGATAAGACGGACCAAGGAAGTTTTGGAATCGAAATAGGAGATTTCGATCAATATGGTAATTGGACTACGTTACTAAATATATATTAAATATATGTATGTGTAACCGTGTGTGTGTGTGTGTTAAAAAGAAAGGAAAGAGTTAATTAAAAAGAAAGAAAGAAGAAAGGAAGCACGAGACAGTGAAGAGAAAAGAGAGAAAGAAGAGAAAAAGAAGAAAATGGCGTGAGGGAGAAGAGAAGAGGGAGGAGAAGACTTCACCGAAACGACTTCCGTCCAACACGAAAAATGTTCATCGCTACTTCCTCTTCGTTTTGGTACCAAAATCTTCATCATCAACTCACTCTCCTCAAATCCACCATTTTCGAAATTTGGAGAAAAGTGGAGGTTTTGTTGTTCAAGCTCAAAGGGAAGCTTTGGATGGTGTTTGGGAGCGAGCTCAAGGTGGATAGCGCAAATATTGAAGTCCGATTTGGAGTTGTGAAGAATCAAGGGTTTTAGGGAGAAAATTGGATTTATGTGTGAATAGTGTCATGGAGGTTAGAGGAGGAAGATGATGAATAGTATCCGTGGAGAATTTTGGGGAAATCGGTATTTCGGTCAAAAAGCGGTTTCGTGATCGAGCGGAAAGTTTTGGAAGCGGAATGGAGCGACGTCGGAACGGAAAGTTTATGCGGGGAATGTTCGTGTGGTTACTCGGCGAATTCGGCTCGATCGTGGTTCACGCTTCAAGGGTGAGTTCTACTCACGTTTAGGATTTTATGTTTCGAATTAATTATTTAACTGTTTTACCGCTTTCGCTGGACTGGAATATTTCTGGATATTGTCTGTTTCGGATTAGGAATCGTTCGGAGCGAGTCTCGGGTTGCGTCGCGTTAAAATGGAATTTTTGGGTGATTTGATTCGAGAAATTTTGATTTAAAACCGTTATTTGGAAAATCGTCGTATTTTGATAAACTTCGATTTGATTAAGATTTTGATTAATTGTTTGATGTTTATTGGGTTTGGTTATATGTGTGTGAAAACTGTTTTCGATCGAAATTAAAATCGGAATTGAGCGGAATCGCGGTTTTCGCGCAAAACCGCCAAAATCTGCCTTAACAGACCCCCCCTTCTGCCTGTTCGCGCCTAACTTGCGCTCCAGCGCGACTTCAGCGCAGATTGACAGAACCTTCTGCCTGTTCGCGCGTAACTTGCGCTCCAGCGCGACTTCAGCGCAGATTGACAGAATTTCAGCAACCAAACACTGTTTTTCGTTTCGCGATAACTTTTGATCCAGGAACCCGATTGAGGTGTTCTAAGATGCGTTGGAAAGCTTATTCAGAGGCCTAACTGAATATTCTATTTTTAAGGCAAAATGATCTGTTTTTGATATTAAAAATGGTGTCGAAAAATGGTCAAATAGAGTGCGAGTGTGAACTTGGATTTTTATAAAACTTGGAATTAAAGTGTTTCATTGATTGTCTGATTTGATGGACCGTGGGTTCATAGTGCTGTAGATATATATATTATATCGAGTTTGGGTGACGACCCATGTTGACATACTAGGCGGGGAAGTCATGAACCCTTACCCTAGGCTCTGGGCCATTAGGAAACACTATTGGTTATGGGGTTCGCCGGGATTAGCAAGTGGATTGCAGTCGGTGTTGTGTCAAAAGTTTGTGCTGCGTTCACCGGGATTAGCAAGTGGATTGTAGTCGGTGGTACGTAGAAAGGCCTAGGATGTTAGTTCATCGGGATTAGCAAGTGGATTGCAGTCGGTGTCCTATTAGATCAAAGCCTTATTGTATGGTACACCGGGATTAGCAAGTGGATTGCGGTCGGTGTCGTGTCAACCTTAAAAATGTTTTAAACGGACCGAGAGTGTTAGTAGGGGTTCCGGTAGAACTCACTGAGATTGTATCTCATTGTTTATATGTTGTTGTTTTACAGAGAAACAGGGACGGCAGAAAGCCAAGGAGCACGAGTAGGTTGAGCTCAGGCGACTGCTGATGACTTAGCTATTACGCTTAAGTTTATTTTTCCTTTTGTTGTCTTTGTACTACAACTCTATGTATTAATGTTATGTATTTATTTCCGCTTTCTTGTACGATATTGAACACTGTATTTCACTGATGGTTTATGGTCTTACTTATGTTTAAGACTGTTCTATTGTTATTCAGTGAAAAATTTATAGTGGTGTTCAGTATTTAAACAGGAAATGTATCTCTGATGATTTAGGTTTGGTACACTTGGGAATTTTTACTCGATAAAAATTCGGGGTGTTACAGTTGGTATCAGAGCAGTTCGACCTAGTCGGACTTAGTTTAGGGTTGAGTTGATTCCTTGTTAGTCCTTTTTGTAATTACACTTGTGATGCTAAGAGACATTGAGCCTGATCAACTTAATACTTAGTGCATCATAAGCGGAATTATGATTGGATGATCAAGATGCAATCCTCGACCACAATCGGAATCTTCAACCGGTGCATCCTCAGGAAAGGTGACATGACGGTGGAAGAATACACCGCTAAGTTTGAGGGGTTGTCTCAGTTTTACCAAGTGGTAAAGTAAGCTTCGGATGACGAACGGAGAATGCAGAAGAATAAGACGGGCATAAGTGCTTTTATGATTTATGGTCTCAGTTCTTATACTGCTACCAATTATGTTGCCTTGGTACAACCATCCTATGTCGCCAAGGATGATCTCATAGGAAATATGGGAAAGGAAAGAGGGTAGTTGGAATATCAACTCCGACTGCAGAGTCCTAAGATAAATTCATCAAAGGAAAAGCAGATGCAATTCTTTGAATCTTCAAAGGTCAGAAGATGTTCTGACTGTCGAAAGCCTCACAGTGGTGATTGCAAGCGAAGATCTAATCGGTGCGATTATTGTAATGAAGAGGGTCACTATGGTAAAGGGTGCCCTGCAAGGAAAAGTTCTAAGGAGTCACAAGCAGCTCCAAGGCAAAGACGAGTCAACCCTTTGGATGCTCAGACAATTACAACGGCTGACAGGTTACTGAAGGATATGGGATCTCTTTTCAATAACTCCGTCAGTATATTATGCGATTCGAGTGCAACCCATTGTTTTACAGCACAATCAAGTGTGGATCGGTTGGGACTAGCGAATCTCCGCTATCCGAACCGATAACTATTTTAAACTGCTGCTAAGGGTCGTGTCCAGACATAATCTTTGTATCGGATTGTCTACTTGTCATAGGAGGCAGAAATTTAGTTGTAGAATTTATTGTTTGCCTATGAGAAGTGTGGACACCATTTTGGGTATGAATTGGATGACTGCAATTCATGTTGCAATCGACGGTATTAATCAACTATCAGCTTCGCTTCAGAATCAGTTGAATTGTCTAGGACAAATTCTGAAGCAGTCACCTAGTTCACCTTAGACGGTCAATCTTCATTCCAAGGTGCGGGAGCACATGTTAGTATGTTATCTGCACCCACTGGAACTAGTTTAGATTTGGCGAACGTTCAGGTCGTGAATGACTTTCTGGATGTTTTCACGATGAAGTTTCTTCTGAACCTCCAGAGCGAGAGGTAGAGTTTACTGTAGAATTGGTTCCTAGCACGGGATCAATGTCTATTGTTTCTTATTGAAGGTTTCTTGAGAATTAAAGGAAGTGGAGTCTCAACTTGAAGAGTCGATGTTAAAGAAATTCATTCGACCGAGTGCTTCTCTGGGGAGTGCTCTGGCGTGGTTAGTCAAAAGGAAAAATGGTAGCATGAGATCGTGTATTGATTATCGACAACTCAACAAAGTGACGGTCAAGAATAAATATCCCTTACCAAGGATAGAAGAATTGCTTGAACAATTTGAGGTGCTGCAGTGTTTCTAAAATTGATCTGAAGTCAGGATATCATCGAATAAGAGTTAGAGCCTTAGATATTCCGAAGACAGCTTTCCGTACTAGGTATGGACATTACAAGTTAGTAGTGATGCCTTTCGGTCTACCTAATGCTCCAGCGGTATTCATGGATTACATGAACCGAGTCTTCCACGCGTACCTTGGTCGGTTTGTAGTCATTTTCATTGATGATGTCGTGGTGTACTCGAAGACCATTGAGGAGCATGTTCAACACCTCCGCATTGTTCTGAGAGTACTCCGAGAAAATAAGTTGTACTTGAAACCTTCGGGGTGTGATTTTTGGGTGTCAGAGGTAAAGTCTTTGGGACATGTGATTTCCCAAGTCGGGAGTTTCTGTAGATCCCAGTAAGAAGGAAGTGGTGTTGAATGGGAGTGACCAACATCAATCGCAGAGATCAAAAGTTTCTGGATCTAGCCGGTTACTGTAAGAGGTTTGTTAAAGGGTTCTCACAGTTAGTTGTCCACTTACTCGGTTAACTCATAAGGGTCAACCTTTTACGCGGGATGCTGATTGTGAAGAATGTTTTCAAGAATTGAAGGTTTCGGTTGACTTCTGCTCCATTCCTGATTCTTCCGGATCCGTCTTTGAAATTTCAAATTTACGGAGATGTTTTTGGGAAGGGTTTAGGAGGTGTTCTCGTGCAGAATCAACAAGAGGTAGCTTATGCGTCCAGACAATTGAAGACTCATGAGGAGAATTATCCGACTCATGATTTGTAATTGGCATCTATTGTGTATGCACTGAAGATTTGGAGACGTTACCTGTATGAGTCTCGTTTCGAAGTCTTTAGTGATCACAAAAGTTTAAAGTATCTGTTTGATCAGAAAGAACTGAATAGCAGGCAGAGAAGTGTGTTGAGTTTCTGGAGGATTATGAATTTGTGCTGATGTAGCATTCAAGAGAGGTCAGTGTTGTAACTGATGCACTGAGTAGGAAGTCCATCCACATGGCTGAGTTTATTGATGCATGAGATGGAATCATCGGAGTCTTTTAGAGACTTAAATCTGAATTCAAGATCGAGAGGAACCTGTTAGTGTTGAGCCATATGAGGATCTCTAGTTCCCTAAGGGATTCTATACACTTAGCACAGGAAGTTGATGTGAAGCTGCAATCACAAAAGGTATTTCCAGATTTTACTATGGATAGTGATGGAGTCAGTTGTTTCAACGGTAGAATCTGTGCGGCCGACGACTAGAACAATAAAAGGCAAGTGTTAGAGGGAGCACACCGAAGTTTATATTATGTTCCAAGATGTACAGAAATGTAAAGCAGATGTATGAGTGGCATGGTATTAGTTTGTTAATCTCTTCTTTGTGAAGGTTAACAATGAGATTGTAATAAGTGATTCCGTTTGACAAGTCAAACGTGAATACGAATATGTAAGTGAGGTAACTGCTGACTGTTTTCACGTTGCGAATGACCATCAAAGGATTAATTGATGGATCTTCTTATAAGTGACAGAAATTTCCGAAGTGAAGCTTGGCGTGCGGTGTAATAATTTTGAAAAATCGTTTTTGTGAAAACCCGCATGCTAAAGTTAATTTTGGGAACGAATCAAGAGGCTAACGAAATCTGATTTAGGAAAATCCTAGGAGGATTACTTAGGTTGAGGGGAAGCTCTCAACGCTATTGACTAATTTGGAAAGGGATCAGCTGCGTCATTGGCAAAAACCTCGTGTGGAAGTTGCAATAGAGGAAATGGAGCTCTGAGTTCTGTTTGATAGTTGTTTTAAGAACAACTGAGGTGATTTTCTTTACCTTCGAAGTTAATTGATGTCCCCATGGTTTATTTCTACGTTTAAGATAAACGTTTCTGGTAAATCCTCATTCCATCTTCTTTCGGGAAGTGTTATCTCGAAATCTTGGGGGCGAGTCAAGAAGTTTCACAAATGACCTTTCCGTCACAATTGTTCGATGTGTATGAGAACTGTTATGGATTTTATAAAATTTGTTGAGAACGCGTTTACACCCTCCGAGGAAATCGTGCTTGTTCTTACCTCTACCGTGGAGCACCAATTTATGGATCTCATTTTCAACCAATATGTCTATCAAGTGTCTTGTATTAAACCCTTTGATTTAGATCAATCAAAGTTGGGGAGCAAGCGAGGGTAACTGGAATGAAGCTTCGGAAGTGTTTTCAAACGCGGTGCCAAGCCTATGTAGGCGAATGATGAGTTTCTCATGTAGATTCGTAACCAGAGAGTTCGTATCAAGGTAGTAGTGGATCATACTTGGAGATTGATGTGCCAACTTGGGAAGATTTTTTTTCTACACTCATTCCGTTAATTCAAGATTGTGTTCCAGCAACTTAAGACCCTTCTGAGAATGTCGATCCTCGGTTAGTTGGATGAAAAACTTAGCGAAATTTTGAGGACAAAATTCTTTCAAGTTGGGGAGAATGTAACATCCTCAAAATATTTAATGGAATTATTTGGGTGTTAACCCAATTAAACCAATTTAGTACTTAACTGGTAAATTTATCGAGTGCTAAAATTATTTATTTGTTGTCATCGGATCGTTAACCGGATAAGACGGACCAAGGAAGTTTTGGAATCGAAATAGGAGATTTCGATCAATATGGTAATTGGACCACGTTACTAAATATATATTAAATATATGTATGTGTAACCGTGTGTGTGTGTGTGTTAAAAAGAAAGGAAAGAGTTAATTAAAAAGAAAGAAAGAAGAAAGGAAGCACGAGACAGTGAAGAGAAAAGAGAGAAAGAAGAGAAAAAGAAGAAAATGGCGTGAGGGAGAAGAGAAGAGGGAGGAGAAGACTTCACCGAAACGACTTCCGTCCAACACGAAAAATGTTCATCGCTACTTCCTCTTCGTTTTGGTACCAAAATCTTCATCATCAACTCACTCTCCTCAAATCCACCATTTTCGAAATTTGGAGAAAAGTGGAGGTTTTGTTGTTCAAGCTCAAAGGGAAGCTTTGGATGGTGTTTGGGAGCGAGCTCAAGGTGGATAGCGCAAATATTGAAGTCCGATTTGGAGTTGTGAAGAATCAAGGGTTTTAGGGAGAAAATTGGATTTATGTGTGAATAGTGTCATGGAGGTTAGAGGAGGAAGATGATGAATAGTATCCGTGGAGAATTTTGGGGAAATCGGTATTTCGGTCAAAAAGCGGTTTCGTGATCGAGCGAAAAGTTTTGGAAGCGGATTGGAGCGACGTCGGAACGGAAAGTTTATGCGGGGAATGTTCGTGTGGTTACTCGGCGAATTCGGCTCGATCGTGGTTCACGCTTCAAGGGTGAGTTCTACTCACGTTTAGGATTTTATGTTTCGAATTAATTATTTAACTGTTTTACCGCTTTCGCTGGACTGGAATATTTCTGGATATTGTCTGTTTCGGATTAGGAATCGTTCGGAGCGAGTCTCGGGTTGCGTCGCGTTAAAATGGAATTTTTGGGTGATTTGATTCGAGAAATTTTGATTTAAAACCGTTATTTGGAAAATCGTCGTATTTTGATAAACTTCGATTTGATTAAGAATTTGATTAATTGTTTGATGTTTATTGGGTTTGGTTATATGTGTGTGAAAACTGTTTTCGATCGAAATTAAAATCGGAATTGAGCGGAATCGCGGTTTTCGCGCAAAACCGCCAAAATCTGCCTTAACAGACCCCCCCTTCTGCCTGTTCGCGCCTAACTTGCGCTCCAGCGCGACTTCAGCGCAGATTGACAGAACCTTCTGCCTGTTCGCGCGTAACTTGCGCTCCAGCGCGACTTCAGCGCAGATTGACAGAATTTCAGCAACCAAACACTGTTTTTCGTTTCGCGATAACTTTTGATCCAGGAACCCGATTGAGGTGTTCTAAGATGCGTTGGAAAGCTTATTCAGAGGCCTAACTGAATATTCTATTTTTAAGGCAAAATGATCTGTTTTTGATATTAAAAATGGTGTCGAAAAATGGTCAAATAGAGTGCGAGTGTGAACTTGGATTTTTATAAAACTTGGAATTAAAGTGTTTCATTGATTGTCTGATTTGATGGACCGTGGGTTCATAGTGCTGTAGATATATATATTATATCGAGTTTGGGTGACGACCCATGTTGACATACTAGGCGGGGAAGTCATGAACCCTTACCCTAGGCTCTGGGCCATTAGGAAACACTATTGGTTATGGGGTTCGCCGGGATTAGCAAGTGGATTGCAGTCGGTGTTGTGTCAAAAGTTTGTGCTGCGTTCACCGGGATTAGCAAGTGGATTGTAGTCGGTGGTACGTAGAAAGGCCTAGGATGTTAGTTCATCGGGATTAGCAAGTGGATTGCAGTCGGTGTCCTATTAGATCAAAGCCTTATTGTATGGTACACCGGGATTAGCAAGTGGATTGCGGTCGGTGTCGTGTCAACCTTAAAAATGTTTTAAACGGACCGAGAGTGTTAGTAGGGGTTCCGGTAGAACTCACTGAGATTGTATCTCATTGTTTATATGTTGTTGTTTTACAGAGAAACAGGGACGGCAGAAAGCCAAGGAGCACGAGTAGGTTGAGCTCAGGCGACTGCTGATGACTTAGCTATTACGCTTAAGTTTATTTTTCCTTTTGTTGTCTTTGTACTACAACTCTATGTATTAATGTTATGTATTTATTTCCGCTTTCTTGTACGATATTGAACACTGTATTTCACTGATGGTTTATGGTCTTACTTATGTTTAAGACTGTTCTATTGTTATTCAGTGAAAAATTTATAGTGGTGTTCAGTATTTAAACAGGAAATGTATCTCTGATGATTTAGGTTTGGTACACTTGGGAATTTTTACTCGATAAAAATTCGGGGTGTTACACACATTTACCTCTATCCTTTTCGGGTGAATGTAGTGCAGCTGCGGTGTTTTTGATTAATAGAACCCCCTTTAAGGTTCTTCATAATCACTCACCCTTTGAGCTTCTGTTTCAACCCCTTCTTGACTATACAACTTTAAAAACCTTTGGATGCCTCTGTTTCACATCCACTATATCATCCCAAAGAACCAAACTCAGTCCTCGAGCCAATCCTTGTGCCTTCTTAGACTATACTACCTAGAGATGTGACATTCAATGAGTCCATCTTTCCCTTCCAAACACCTAATGCGTACACCATTTCTTCCCACTTAGGCCGTGAACTTACTGCCCCATGTCCTTCCCATCCCTTGCCATGATGAGTTAGACATACCAGCACCCAAACTATCTCCTACAACATACACAGTTAACGTCCATACTGCCAGAAATTGCGCCTGAAACAATGGCACATGCGCCTACACAACTCATATCCACTACTACCTCTGTTGAAATGTCCTTGGCGCCCGAATAATGGGTTTCTGCATCTGTGGCAAAAGCTGAAATGCCTCGCAGGTCTGCTAGGCAGCACAAATCACAAACCTATCTACAAGGCTATGAGTGCAATGCAGTCTATCCCATTCAGAAACACCTTTCATATTAATTTTTCTCCACAATACAGCTCCTATGTGATGTAGGTAACGTATGTGTATGAACCTGATTTCTATCTTCAAGCTGTAAAATGGCCAAAATGGAGGAAAGACATGGCTGAAGAGCTTGCTGCCCTAGAATTGAATAAAACTTGGACTGTCCTTCCTTTTCCCAAAGGAAAGAAATCTGTTGGTTGTTCTTGGGCTTATGAGGCTATACTCAACAAGCAGCATTAATTTCTTAGAGACATTCTCCCCAGTTGTGAAATTGACCTCTGTGAGAGTTTTCTTAGCCATTGCTGCTCAAAGAAAATGGCATTTGCTGCAACTTGATGTGAATAATGCGTTCTATAATGGTGAACTTCACAAAGAGGTATATAGGCAATTCCCATTGGGTATCCAATCAAGGGGAAGAATTTTGTGTGTAGACTAGACAAGTCTCTCTATGGTCTCAGACAAGCATCTCGTCAGTGGTATACCAAATTTCTAGCCACCATTTCGGGCCACTACTTTATTCAATGTTCTGCTGATCATTCCATTTTTACTTGTGGTTTTAGAGACAATTTAATCATCTTACTTGTATATGTAGACGCTATCCTCCTAGCAGGACCGAACCGGTCTCTTGTCAACTCTACACAACACATGCTTGAGTCTCAATTCAAACTCAAGGTCATTGGTGATGTACACTTTTTGCTTGGCTTGGAAATCGCTCACACGTCTAGCTAAGGTCGTCAATCTGTGCCAATATAAATATGCCCTAACAGGTTCCAATGGATCTAGGCATTTTACTAAATGACACTGATGGTGATTGTAACAGCCCAAAATAATTGATTAATTTATTTAATTAATTATTTAGGATTTATGTGGTAGAAATAATAGAAATAATTATTTATTAGTATATGTGGACCTAATTATTAGTGTTAGTATTAGTAAATTAGAAGTGTTAAGTGGAGGCCCATGATTACGTCACATAAGATAAGGAAAAGCCCATGAGGTTAAGTGAGTTTATAAAAGGGTTAGGTTAGGGTTTTGTTGTCATTAGAAGGAAAAAGAAAAATAAGGATTAGAGAAGTGAGAAGAGGAGAGGGAAGGCGTGATCCACAAGCTAGAAGAGAGAGAGAGGCGTGATCTACAATCAAGGAGAGAGAGAAGGAAAGCTAGGGTTTCACACATCTCCTAATCTAAGGTTTCGTTTTCTCCAATCTAAGGTAAGGGTGGGATTTAATTCAATATAAGGGTTTATGAGGGATCTACATGTGGGGTTTTAGGGTGTCTTGATCACCATATTGTTGTCTTGAAAAATCGCATGCCCTATGATTGTGTGCCTTGTTGAGTAATTTGATGTATGCTTGATTTCCTCACATTCCTATGCCTAAATGATATGTTGTTATGCTCATAATAATAATTGTTGCCATATGATGATTTGTTGTTGAGGATTTATGATTTTGCATGTCAAGTGTTTGAGCAAATGCATAAGTATGTGTTGTTGAAATTGTTGTTTGGGAATTGATCATGATGAGTTCTACTTGTTTATGGTCTTTGTGCATTTCTGGACACTGTTTCGGTTTTTCTGAAACTGGTACTGTTTGGTTGATCCAAAAATTATGTGGCTGTTTGTTTGTGAAAATAGACTTAAAGCCGGTCGTTTTGGCACTGGTTTCGCTCAATTTGGAGTTGTGTAGCTCAAGTTACGAGTCACCGAAGTTAGGTCAAATTTCTGGAATCAAACTGTGAGTAGGTTCGGTTTTTGTAGGCTTTGTGTTATCAATTGAACTCCGTTTTGAACGATTCTTGTTTCATTGGAACGTAGACTTAATTCTGTACGAAATAGGCACTGGTTTCACGAAATTTCATTAAGAAATGAGAAAGAAAATTTGGTTGCAAGCTGGGTAGAGAGTTCTGTCCGATTTTGGTACCATAGTGTAGTGTTTTGAAAAACTGTACAAACTGGATACTTATTTTGAAAAATAAAAATCATAGGCAGAAACTACACTCAGGGCTTTCCAATGAGTGGTCTTTTGTTGAAATCCGATATCGTTTGCTATTTTAATTAATTCTCCGAAGTAGGTGTACTGCTGTAGGAATTCAGCACTTGTGCTGTGTTGCCAATCTGTGTTGTGTTGCTGTCTTCGGATCCCTACCCATGGGCGCCAAGCCCTATTCTGTTTTTCCTTGGTGTTTTGGTCCGTGCCTTTGCTGGATGCCTTGCCTAATCATATTGAGTCATTCCATTCTTGCTCCTGTGCGAATTGTTCACTTTTGCGAAAATTTGGTTGGATCCCTGTTGCTGGGCGCCATTTTCAGGATGTCTTAGTTTTCTCTTAAACTGTTTTCGAAATAACTTTTGACTCGGGAGTCCGATTGAGGCGTTTCAAAATGTTTTGGAAAGCTTATCCAGGTGCCTAACTGGATACTCTAATTTTAAGTCATTCTGAACTATTTTTCTAAGATTGTTCCCTGGAGTTGTTTTGGTGTCCCGGGATGCCCTTGAGGCGTCTCCGGTGTCTTTTTCAAAAAGTGGTCGTCAACCCTAAATGTTTTGGACAAGTGTTGTGGTTGAAAGCTGTTAATTGCTGAAGATGTTGTGTTGTTTGTGTTGTCGTGGGTACCGCCGAATGGCCCACACCTTTGAGCTGTTTTGTTGTGACGGCCGTTGGCCAGCGTTGTTCGATGTCGTAGGCCTATGGCCAGCGTTGTCTATATTTTAGGCCCTTCGGCCAGTGATGTGATTTAGGCCTATGGCCAGTGACGTTGATGTGTGATTGTTTGACTGTTGTGCATACATCCTTGAGTCGCATGCATACCATGAACATTAGGCATTGTGCCAGCGACGAGAAAATTAGGCCTTTGGCCAGCGACGATATTTTAGGCCCTTGTGCCAGTGACGAAAATTAGGCCTTTGGCCAGTGACGTAGGTTGGTACCACATGCATGTGCATTGCTTGAGTCTCATATCGCATTCATATTGCACGACTGATTGAATGAAGTTGTTTGGCCATTGTGATGTGTTGTCAAAGTGACGTGTTGTTGTGAAAGTGACGTGTTAATGTATACTTAGCTGTTATTAACTGTTAAGAGTGATGTTGCTTGCTGTGATTAATTGATGTCTTGAGCTTTGTATGTGGTCTTTCATACACTTCTTATATTGTATGGAATCTCACCCCTTTTTGTGGTTGTTACTTTATAGGTGAGCCCGAGTGAAGATTGTAGTCTTCCTTTGGCCTGGTGTCGTCTGCTCTGATAGGTAGCACTTGGGGAAGGGTCGATTACTGTTTTTAATTATATTTCGGTTGATGTTGAATCTTTTAGTAATTGGTGCACTTTGCACTTTGTCGGTTGTTGATGGTTTTAACGATGTTGAATAGTTCCGCTGCATGTTTTGAGAAAACTACGAGGTTTTGTTTTACGTTGAAAAGTGCGACACTCTTTTGGCGCGAAAAACTCTGATAAATTATGAATAAACGATGGGTGAAAAAAAAAGGGTGTTACAGTGATCATGTCACAGATGTCTCCATGTGTAGACGCCTCATTGGCAATCTGATTTACTTGACTATATCCAGGCCAAATATAGCTTTTGCTGTCAATCACCTTAGCCAAGTTTTGTCTCATCCGCGAACTTCTCATCTGCAAACTTCTCATCTACAAGATGTGCCTCATTTGCTCCAATACATCAAAAGTTCACATGTAAAAGGATTGATGCTTCCTACGGAATCTTCATACAAGGTTTGTGCTTATGTTGATACGGATTGGGCAAGTTTCCAAGTGTCTAGAAAGTCCATCGGATTCTGTGTGTTTCTTGGTTCTGCTCTTGTCACTTGGAAATCCAAAAAACTGAACACCATTTCAAGCTCCTCTGTTGAAGCGGAATACCGTGCCATGGCAACTTTAACCTCAGAGCTCCTTTGGCTAAAACAACTTCTCTGTGCATTTGGTGTTCCTCTTGAATACACTATGGTGTGCAGTGATAGCAAAACGGCCATCGCATTGGCTAGTAATCCTACCTGTAATGAACGGTCTAAGCACATTGATATCGACTGCCACTTCATTCACGAGCACGTCGCATCCGGTTTTCTCAAGTTGGTGCATGTTCCTTCCCAACACCAACTCACGGATCTACTCACTAAACCGTTGCGTAGATCAACCTTTTATCCTCTCATTTCCAAGTTGGGAATTTTGGATATTTCTCTTCCAACTTGAGGGGGAGTATCACATTTATTAAGTCTATTTAGTTAGGCACTTTGATTCGGTTGTTAATTAGTTGTAGCATCCCTGTTTAGATGCTAACTATAGTTTATTTCCCTTTACTATCTTAGTTAGGAATTGTACAGATTAGTGAGTATATATATATATGTGTGTGTGTGTGTGTGTGTGTGTGTGTGTGTGTGTGTGTGTGTGTGTGTGTTACGGATTGGGCCACTATGGCCAATCCACCGGAGGCCCAAAAATAAAAGGCCAAATCCACCAGCCAAGGGTGGAGATCTAAGACCTAGATCCAATGGTCCTCCTTCACTCCAAAAACCTATAAATAAGCATTCAATGCTAGCATTAAAGGTACTCACTTTTCCAATCCTCTCACTTGTAATTGACTCACTCACTGACTTGAGCGTCGGAGTGTCATTGCAGGTACCACCCCACCTCAGATCGGAGCACCAACCCGGATTGACCAAGAATATAAATACCAACTATCTCGGATCAGACCTGGTATTTAAGATCGGATACCAAGTCAGGGATACAGTATCGAACATTGGCGACCACAGTGGGAGCATCTTATACTCTAGTCCCTCCCCCATCTCCTTGGTCAGCAATGGCTCCAAAACTACGACCGAGGAACGTCTCCAGTAATGTAGTTAGACCCGATCAACAGCAAGAAACCCCCGAGGGGGTAGCGGTCACTCTCCCTCGCAGCTCAGCCCACGACCACAACTCGTCCAGAGCAATGGTTCCCATAAGCTCCGCCAGGAACCAACTTCCACCTCCTGTCCAGACCGTCCAGGTACCGGTCGACGCTGTCCAACAGCTCGTCCAACTACTGACAAGGCAAGCCGAGGCTGACCAGCAAAGGAGTCAGCGCTACTCCCAGTTGGAGGCCGAGATTGCCGAGATCCGGCCCGAGATATCCCGGATCGGTCTTTTCCTCAAAACTACTCACCCAGCAGAAGAACGTCCAGCAAAAGGCGTCACCGGTCTCCTGCTTGGAGGAGACACCACCATCGCTCGCCGCCCCGCCGAAAAGGGAAACGAGGATCTGGAACTCCCCCAAGCGAGACTCGGGACGACACTTATTACCCCGAGGACTCTCCTCACCAGAGCTCATCATTAGCATCCTATTCCCCGAGGCGACGTTCTATAAGCCGGGGGAGTCCCCCGAGGCATGAACGTCGGCGCCCTCGTTCTCCGAGGTCCCCTGTTCGGCGCCCTATCCAGAGACCTCCCCTGAGGGAGAGATCGACGGCGCGAAAGGGACCCTTTACAGCAAAGATCGACTACTTTCCGGTGCCCAAACACTTGGAGAAACCCCCTGAAGGTTTAAAGATGCATGACGGAACTGGCGATCTCGATCGTCACCTTGATTATTTCGACACAATGATGCAATATCGGAATATCCCGGAAGAAATCATGTGTCGAATCTTCCCTGTTACCCTGGAAAAGTTGGCACTGGACTGGTTCAGAGCCCTCAAGCCAAACTCAATATTCTCGTGGGACCAGCTGGCGAAGCTATTTTCGGCCCATTTCGCCCACTCCAAGATGAAACCAAAATCTCGAAAAGTTTTACAAGCAATTCGACAAGGGGAGAACGAGTCTCTCCGGGACTATATCGAGAGGTTCAATAAGGAAGCAGCTCAGGTCTGGAACCTAGATGATTCTTTCCGACTGTTCTTCATGGAAGCCGGTCTTCGTGAAGGAAGTCTGTTCCAGATTGATGTCGGAGTAAATCAAACTGAGTCGCTTGCCGAGTTCCTCCAGCGATCTCAGAAGTACATTGATCATGAAGAGGGAGCGGTTGCAAGAAAGTCGGATGCCGACTGTAACACCCCTTTTCTAATAACTTTATTTTTAAATAAAATCAGAGTCTCTTTTTTTTTTTTTTTGAAAACAATTCAAGCGAGTGCTACATTTACTTCATAAATAACAAGATACATAACACCATGAGAAAAAAATGTTTAGTTCGCATCAACTAAAACCAATCACCATCAGCAGCGGAATAAATATGAGTTCTAAAACTTAAAACCAATACATCACCAATCAAATCTAACAGTTTAGGAAAAATAATGCATAAACATAGGATACCCCCCCTGGTGCTACGTATCAGAGAGTGACACTTCCTAACAGACGAAGGCATGAAGGAATCCTTCACTCGATATTACCTGCACGTTGCCGACATAAGAAGCAACATAAAGGCAGTAGGGTGAGTCTCTTTTCATAATTAATAACATATGAGAATTAAGCAATGCATACGAAAAAGGAAACCAGGCACACCAATTCACAACAATGGGGACAATCAAATCAGCATTCTCATTCCAATCAGCACTATACAATATATGATTATGCATGTAATGCAACCCAAACTCCACGGGTACATGCATGTCGGATCTGTCACCAAATACAAATAGGCCGTAGCCTCTGCTCACCAAATAAAATTAGGCCGTAGCCTCTGCTCACCAATAATGCACATGCTTCATGAGGTGTTATGGAGAATGCATCACAACACACCACCAATCAATCAATTCACATTTTAAATTCTAGTCTCACCATAGTGCATTAATTAACTCACCAAATCAAAATTAGGCCGAAGCCTCTGCTCACCAATCTCACCTCATCATCACTCACCAATTCAGCTCACCACTCACAACAACACCAATTCAAATAGACCAACTCAGGACATTGACACGACATAGGAAAAAATGGAGGAAAACAGTCATTTAGACACTTGAACACCATCAGCCAGAAACACCAGTAAAAATAATTTATTTTTGCATAAAATTGAGACTATTGGATAGGCACTGAAATTAGCTTCAAAACGCATTTTGAACCGTTGAATTTGGATAACCGAGTCAAAAGTTACATTAAAAACAATTTAGGAAAAATGTTAGACATCCTGGAAACTGGCGCATGGGCGCTGGGCGCCCAGGGGCAACACAGCGCTTGGCGCATGGGCGCTTGGCGCCCAGGAGAAGCAACACGCACAGGCGCATGGGCGCTGGCGCCCAGGAACAACACGCGCAACAGCGCACAGGCGCTAGGCGCCCAGGGGAACAACACGCGCAACAGCGCACAGGCGCTAGGCGCTAGGCGCCCAGGAAGGCAACACGCGCATAGGCGCTGGCGCCCAGAAGCAACAACGCGCACAGGCGCGCCCAGGGAACAGCAGCAACATGGCGCCCAAGCACTAGGCGCCTAAGACCAACTTGCAACAGAACTCATTTTTCTTCGAAATTTATTTTACGCGAGCCAAATTCTCAGGACATGAAAACTCAATAAAAATTTTGTCAAAAGCTGAACATTATTTTTGGCGCCCATGCACTAGGCACCTAGTGAAAATACGCAACTCAACTCCTTTCTTGACCAAAATCAGTTTTCATGAGCCATTTTACATAAGTATAAAAACCTGAAAACAATTTTCACAAAACTATCACCAGAACTTTGGGGCCCTTGGCGCCCATGGCTCAAGCAACGAGTGCCAAAACTGGCAGCACAGGAACACAGGATGGCAACACAGGCAACAGGGACAGCAACACAGAATGGCAACACAGTGACACAGAATTTTTGGAAAACTGGCGCAGCACACTGCTGGGCGCCTGGCGCCCATGACTAGGCGCAACACTGAAAATTTCAGCAACATGCTTATGGCGCCCAAGGCGCCTAGGGGCTCCTAAACAGAATTTTTCTCACTTTCATTCACCAAACTAAATTCATCAAAACGCCCAATTATATATATATTTCTAACATGTCACCATGATTCTCAATTTCACTACATAATCACCAAATAATCATATACTCAAACATATGGTCTACAATTCGCATTTTACCACAATTCAATCATCAATCATAAAATTCTCAACATAATAATTCAACAACAACATCACAATATTATAATTCCTCAACAACAACACAATTTAATCATGGAACTAACCTAGGACCCTAACCCTAAGCAATTCATAATTCGCATACTCATTAAGAACACAAAGAGGACCCCCTAACCTTATGGAAGTCGAATTTGCTAGCCAAGCTCCAAGTGAAGAATGCGAACCACCAATGATCCTCCTCCTCTTCTCTATGAGCTTCGCCCCTTTCTTCTTCTCCTCTTCGCAACTCTCTTCTCACTCCCTCTTACGTTTCTTTTTCTTTCTTTTCTCACTTGGGTGAATTGCCACTAACTCCCTAGACCCCAATGAATTCGACTCCTATGCCAAAGAAATGGGCCACGGGCCTAATTGTGGATCACGGGCCCTTGCTCGCACCACTTAAATAGTGACAACACCCCCTAATAAAAATAAAATAAAATAATTAAACTCGAATTATTTAATTAAATTAAATAAATATTGTAAGCCTTAAATAATTTAATTAAATAAATAATTAAATTATTTTGGGGCGTTACACCGACCCTGGGATGAGCAAGCCTCGATGTGAGAAGGCGGCCCTGAACGACAGTAAACCCAGACCTCGCAACCGACACCAACATTACTCCGACCTTAATGAAACAAGAGCTAGGATTTTGGCGGAATGCATGAACGCTAAATTCAAGGAAGTCAAGTTCCCCGATCCGCTCCCACACAGGCCGGGACAGAGATCTAACAAGTACTGTCGGTATCACCGGAGCAAAGGGCATGACACCAATCGATGCAATGCTCTGAAAGACGACATTGAGGACCTGATCAAGAAAGGGAAATTAAGCCAGTATGTGGCTAAGGCACCTCGGCAGGAGGTAGAGATTAAGGAAGAGAAGGATGACCCTAAAAAGAAGGGTAAAACGCACCAAGAAAGAGAAGTAAGCTCGGAGGACGAGCGCGATTTCCGAAAGTCAAAAGGTCGGCCTGTGATGATGGTCACCTCGGGGGGATACCCCGACGAAGCTTCAGGCAAGACTATGAAAAGAAAATGGAAGGAGATTATGTGCGCTGCTTCCACCTCGGCGGTAACTTCAACCCCGGAGCGGCCTCCCCTGACATTCAGCGATCAAGACTTGCTAGATGGTAAACCCAACAAGCACGTACCCCTTCTAATCAGGGCAGTCATGGCCAATCATGAGATAAGACGAATCCTGATCGACCAGGGAAGCTCGGCAGATGTCATCTTTATCGACCTTGTGAGAAAGCTGAAGATCTCGAAAGAGGAGCTCACCCCTTATCGAGGTTCCGACCTCTCCGGTTTCAACGGATCCCGAACCAAGCCGCTCGGATATTTGGAACTAATGGTCAGCTACGGCGAGGAACCGTTAGAAAGGACACTTAAGACCAAATTCCTAGTCTTGTCATGCCCTTCGGTCTACAACTGCATCAATGGCAGACCAACTCTAGGGACGCTCGGGGCGGTAACCTCAACAGTTCACCTAAAGATGAAATTCTACTCTCTGTGCAACAGAGTCATTACCTTGAGTCCGCCCATAGGTGTTTTTACTTGCACGTAAAGGCAGACAGGCAAGTGTAACACCCCATTTTCATTTAAATGCTTATTTAATTATTTGTGTGATTCATTTGATTAGATTTATTTGGTAGATTTAATTAAATAGAGATTAAGTGGTAAAAATAATAATAGAATTAATTATTATTACATGATTAGAATTGTGTGCTAAATATAATAATAAAATAGACGTGTGGTATTGTGTGTGGGTTGGTCCATAGAGGGGTTAGAAAATAATTAAGTGAGGTGGATAAGCCCACCATGGTATTCAAATTAGTTAGTAAGAAGAAAAAGCCCAAAGGAGTGGTAAGCCATGAGAAGGGTTTAGTGATTAGGGGTTTCATGAAAGGTTAGCGCATTTTTTTAGAAAAAAGAAAAGAATAGAAACGACTTGGAGAGTGAGGGAGCGGCTGAACTAGTGGAAAAGAAAGGAGAAGAGGCGTGAACCAAGAACAAGAGAGAGAGAAGGAAAAAGCTAGGGCTCCAAGGTTATAAGGCTAAAGGGATTTCGAATTCTTCTAAAAGGTAAGGGTGGGATTTAATTCAATATAAGGGTTTATGAGGGATCTACATGTGGGGTTTTAGGGTGTCTTGATCACCATATTGTTGTCTTGAAAAATCGCATGCCCTATGATTGTGTGCCTTGTTGAGTAATTTGATGTATGCTTGATTTCCTCACATTCCTATGCCTAAATGACATGTTGTTATGCTCATAATAATAATTGTTGCCATATGATGATTTGTTGTTGAGAATTTATGATTTTGCATGTCAAGTGTTTGAGCAAATGCATAAGTATGTGGTGTTGAAATTGTTGTTTGGGAATTGATCATGATGAGTCCTACTTGTTTATGGTCTTTGTGCATTTCTGGACACTGTTTCGGTCCTCCTAAAACTGGTACTGTTCGGTTGATCCAAAAATTATGTGGCTGATTGTTTCTGAAAATAGACTTAAAGCCGGTCGTTTTGGCACTCGTTTCGCTCAATTTGGAGTTGTGTAGTTCAAGTTATGAGTCACCGAAATTAGGTCAAATTTCTGGAATCAAACTGTGAGTAGGTTCGGTTTTTGTAGGCTTTGTGTTATCAATCGAACTCCGTTTTGAATGATTCTTATTTCATTGGAAAGTAGACTTAATTCTCTACGAAATAGGCACTGATTTCACGAAATTTCATTAATAAATGAGAAAGAAAATTTAGTTGCAAGTTGGGTAAAGAATTCTGTCCGATTTTGGTACCACAGTGTAGTGTTTTGAAAAAATGTACCAACTGGATACTTATTTTGAAAAATAAAAATCATAGGCAGAAACTACACTCATAGGGATTTCCAATGAGTGGTCTTTTGTTGAAATCCGAGGTCGTTTGCTATTTTAATTAATTCTCCGAAGTAGGCGTACTGCTGTAGGAATTCAGCACTTGTGCTGTGTTGCCATTCTGTGTTGTGTTGCTGTCTTCGGATCCCTACCCATGAGCGCCAAGCCCTATTCTGTTTCTCTTGGTGTTTTGGTCCGTGCATTTGCTGGATGCCTTGCCTAATCATATTGACTCATTCCATTCTTGCTCCTGTGCGAATTGTTCATTTTTGCGAAAATTTGGTTGGATCCCTGTTGCTGGGCGCCATTTTCAGGATGTCTTAGTTTTCTCCTAAACTGTTTCCGAAATAACTTTTGACTCGGGAGTCCGCTTGAGGCGTTTCAAAATGTTTTGGAAAGCTTACCCAGGTGCCTAACTAGATACTCTAATTTTAAGGCATTCTGAACTATTTTTCTAACATTGTTCCCTAGAGTTGTTTTGGTGTCCCGGGATGCCCTTGAGGCGTCTCCGGTGTCTTTTTCAAAAAGTGGTCGTCAACCCTAAATGTTTTGGACAAGTGTTGTGGTTGAAAGCTGTTAATTGCTGAAGATGTTGTGTTGTTTGTGTTGTCGTGGGTACCGCCGAATGGCCCACACCTTTGAGCTGTTTTGTTGTGACGGCCGTTGGCCAGCGTTGTTCGATGTCGTAGGCCTATGGCCAGCGTTGTCTATATTTTAGGCCCTTCGGCCAGTGATGTGATTTAGGCCTATGGCCAGTGACGTTGATGTGTGATTGTTTGACTGTTGTGCATACATCATTGAGTCGCGTGCATACCATGAACATTAGGCCTTGTGCCAGCGACGTGAGAATTAGGCCTTTGGCCAGCGACGATATTTTAGGCCCTTGTGCCAGTGACGAAAATTAGGCCTTTGGCCAGTGACGTAGGTTGTTACCACATGCATGTGCATTGCTTGAGTCTCATATCGCATTCATATTGCACGACTGATTGAATGAAGTTGTTTGGCCATTGTGATGTGTTGTTAAAGTGATGTGTTGTTGTGAAAGTGACGTGTTAATGTATACTTAGCTGTTATTAACTGTTAAGAGTGATGTTGCTTGCTGTGATTAATTGATGTCTTGAGCTTTGTATGTGGTCTTTCATACACTTCTTTTATTGTATGGAATCTCACCCCTTTTTGTGGTTGTTACTTTATAGGTGAGCCCGAGTGAAGATTGTAGTCTTCCTTTTGCCTGGTGTCGTCTGCTCTGATAGGTAGCACTTGGGGAAGGGTCGATTACTGTTTTTAATTAAATTTCGGTTGATGTTGAATCTTTTAGTAATTGGTGCACTTTGCACTTTGTCAGTTGTTGATGTTTTTATCGATGTTGAATAGTTCCGCTGCATGTTTTGAGAAAACTACGAGGTTTTGTTTTTCGTTGAAAAATGCGACACTCTTTTGGCGCGAAAAAGTCTGATAAATTACGAATAAACGATGGGTGAAAAAAGGGTGTTACATTAGTGGTATCAGAGCAGTTCGGTCTGTCCGGCCAAGTCGTCGAGTCGTTGTGTCGGTGTACGACCAACTGTTGTATTTTTATTCTGACTATTGTTTGCTTCTGTAGCATTAAGTTGTGATGGCGGGGAGAAACGACGGTGCGATCGCTGCTGCTTTGGAAGCTATGGCACATGCGGTGCAGAGTCAGCAAAGTGGTGGTGAGAATGCTGGGTCCTGTAGCTTAGCTACGTTTCAGAGAGAGAACCCGCCGGTGTTCAAGGGGAGATATGATCCCGATGGAGCTTTGGCGTGGCTGAAGGAGATGGAGCGCATCTTTCGGGTGATGGACTGCACCGTGGCGCAGAAGGTCCGGTATGGCACCCACATGTTGGCTGAGGAAGTCGATGATTGGTGGATGGAGGCCAGTCAAAGGTTGGAGGCCGCAAGTGAGGAGGTCACATGGGCCGTGTTTCGTAGAGAGTTCTTGAGGAAGTACTATCCGGAGGACGTCCGCGGAAAGAAGGAAATTGAGTTCTTAGAGCTGAAGCAGGGGGATAAGTCTGTAACGGAGTATGCGGCGAAGTTCGTGGAGCTGGCGAAGTTCTACCCGCAGTATAGTGAGGCGACGGCAGAATTTTCTAAGTGCATAAAGTTCGAAAATGGGTTGAAGCCGGAGATCAAGAAGGCGATCGGCTACCAGAAGATCAGTACCTTCGCTGACTTGATCAACAGCTGCAGGATATATGAGGAGGATCACAATGCTCATCGCAAGATTCTTAATGAGAAGAACAAGCGTCAGGACCGGAGCAAGCCGTATGCTGTTCCTGCTGAGAGAGGTGGACCGAGAGTTGCTGAGGGCCAGAAGTCAAGTGGGGGAGACGCTCCTGCGGGTGTAGTGTGTTTCAAGTGCGGGAAGATTGGTCATAAGAGTGCTCCATGCGTGCACAAGGGGAGTGTCTGCTTCAACGGCAACGAGGAGGGGCACATCAGCAGTCAGTGCCAGAAGCCGAAGAAAGAGAGAGTTAGCGGGAAGGTGTTCGTGTTAGCAGGTAATTTCGAGGGCGAAATTCTTTTAAGTGGGGGAGAGTTGTAACACCCCATTTTCATTTAAATACTTATTTAATTATTTGTGTGATTCCTTTGATTAGATTTATTTGGTAGATTTAATTAAATAGAGATTAAGTGGTAAAAATAATAATAGAATTAATTATTATTACATGATTAGAATTGTGTGCTAAATATAATAATAAAATAGACGTGTGGTATTGTGTGTGGGTTGGTCCATAGAGGGGTTAGAAAATAATTAAGTGAGGTGGATAAGCCCACCATGGTATTCAAATTAGTTAGTAAGAAGAAAAAGCCCAAAGGAGTGGTAAGTCATGAGAAGGGTTTAGTGATTAGGGGTTTCATGAAAGGTTAGCGCATTTTTTTAGAAAAAAGAAAAGAAGAGAAACGACTTGGAGAGTGAGGGAGCGGCTGAACTAGTGGAAAAGAAAGGAGAAGAGGCGTGAACCAAGAACAAGAGAGAGAGAAGGAAAAAGCTAGGGCTCCAAGGTTATAAGGCTAAAGGGATTTCGAATTCTTCTAAAAGGTAAGGGTGGGATTTAATTCAATATAAGGGTTTATGAGGGATCTACATGTGGGGTTTTAGGGTGTCTTGATCACCATATTGTTGTCTTGAAAAATCGCATGCCCTATGATTGTGTGCCTTGTTGAGTAATTTGATGTATGCTTGATTTCCCCACATTCCTATGCCTAAATGACATGTTGTTATGCTCATAATAATAATTGTTGCCATATGATGATTTGTTGTTGAGAATTTATGATTTTGCATGTCAAGTGTTTGAGCAAATGCATAAGTATGTGGTGTTGAAATTGTTGTTTGGGAATTGATCATGATGAGTCCTACTTGTTTATGGTCTTTGTGCATTTCTGGACACTGTTTCGGTCCTCCTAAAACTGGTACTGTTCGGTTGATCCAAAAATTATGTGGCTGATTGTTTCTGAAAATAGACTTAAAGCCGGTCGTTTTGGCACTCGTTTCGCTCAATTTGGAGTTGTGTAGTTCAAGTTATGAGTCACCGAAATTAGGTCAAATTTCTGGAATCAAACTGGGAGTAGGTTCGGTTTTTGTAGACTTTGTGTTATCAATCGAACTCCGTTTTGAATGATTCTTGTTTCATTGGAAAGTAGACTTAATTCTCTACGAAATAGGCACTGATTTCACGAAATTTCATTAAGAAATGAGAAATAAAATTTAGTTGCAAGTTGGGTAAAGAATTCTGTCCGATTTTGGTACCACAGTGTAGTGTTTTGAAAAACTGTACCAACTGGATACTTATTTTGAAAAATAAAAATCATAGGCAGAAACTATACTCATAGGGATTTCCAATGAGTGGTCTTTTGTTGAAATCCGAGGTCGTTTGCTATTTTAATTAATTCTCCGAAGTAGTTGTACTGCTGTAGGAATTCAGCACTTGTGCTGTGTTGCCATTCTGTGTTGTGTTGCTGTCTTCGGATCCCTACCCATGGACGCCAAGCCCTATTCTGTTTCTCTTGGTGTTTTGGTCCGTGCCTTTGCTGGATGCCTTGCCTAATCATATTGAGTCATTCCATTCTTGCTCCTGTGCGAATTGTTCACTTTTGCGAAAATTTGGTTGGATCCCTGTTGCTGGGCGCCATTTTCAGGATGTCTTAGTTTTCTCCTAAACTGTTTCCGAAATAACTTTTGACTCGGGAGTCCGATTAAGGCGTTTCAAAATGTTTTGGAAAGCATATCCAGATGCCTAACTGGATACTCTAATTTTAAGGCATTCTGAACTATTTTTCTAACATTGTTCCCTGGAGTTGTTTTGGTGTCCCGGAATGCCCTTGAGGCGTCTCCGGTGTCTTTTTCAAAAAGTGGTCGTCAACCCTAAATGTTTTGGACAAGTGTTGTGGTTGAAAGCTGTTAATTGCTGAAGATGTTGTGTTGTTTGTGTTGTCGTGGGTACCGCCGAATGGCCCACACCTTTGAGCTGTTTTGTTGTGACGGCCGTTGGCCAGCGTTGTTCGATGTCGTAGGCCTATGGCCAGCGTTGTCTGTATTTTAGGCCCTTCGGCCAGTGATGTGATTTAGGCCTATGGCCAGTGACGTTGATGTGTGATTGTTTGACTGTTGTGCATACATCATTGAGTCGCGTGCATACCATGAACATTAGGCCTTGTGCCAGCGACGAGAGAATTAGGCCTTTGACCAGCGACGATATTTTTGGCCCTTGTGCCAGTGACGAAAATTAGGCCTTTGGCCAGTGACGTAGGTTGGTACCACATGCATGTGCATTGCTTGAGTCTCATATCGCATTCATATTGCACGACTGATTGAATGAAGTTGTTTGGCCATTGTGATGTGTTGTTAAAGTGATGTGTTGTTGTGAAAGTGACGTGTTAATGTATACTTAGCTGTTATTAACTGTTAAGAGTGATGTTGCTTGCTGTGATTAATTGATGTCTTGAGCTTTGTATGTGGTCTTTCATACACTTCTTATATTGTATGGAATCTCACCCCTTTTTGTGGTTGTTACTTTATAGGTGAGCCCGAGTGAAGATTGTAGTCTTCCTTTTGCCTGGTGTCGTCTGCTCTGATAGGTAGCACTTGGGGAAGGGTCAATTACTGTTTTTAATTAAATTTCGGTTGATGTTGAATCTTTTAGTAATTGGTGCACTTTGCACTTTGTCAGTTGTTGTTGTTTTTAACGATATTGAATAGTTCCGCTGCATGTTTTGAGAAAACTACGAGGTTTTCTTTTTCGTTGAAAAATGCGACACTCTTTTGGCGCGAAAAACTATGATAAATTACGAATAAACGATGGGTGAAAAAAGGGTGTTACAGCAAGCGTTGGAAGAGGGGGTTCCCCCCAAAGAGCCGGAGGACCGGAAGAATTCCAAGAAGAGAAGAGATGGCAGAGCTTCCGAGGTCAAGGTTATTGACCTTGATGCAAGGTACGACCCCGACAGCTCGGAGGAAGAGAGCGATGACGAGCTTACTCGAGAGTTGAAAAAGAAAATTAGGCGACCCCAACCAGATGGTGAGTTCGCGCAAATTCAACTAGGTGAGGACCCAACCCAAACTGTTCAGATCGGATCCGACCTCTCAGAGGAGGTAAAATCAAAGCTCGCCTCATGTCTGAAGGCTCACGCCGACCTCTTCGCCTGGTCGGCAAAGGATATGCCCGGGATCCCCCCAGAGGTCGCTTGTCACCAGCTTGCAGTTAGCCCCGGGGCCAAGTGGGTCGCCCAGCGTAAGAGAGCTCAAAGCAAGGAGAAGGCGGCTGCTACAGCTAAGGTTGTAGATGATTTAATTAAGGCCGACTTTGTAAAGGAGGTCAAGTACACAACTTGGCTTTCGAACCCTGTACTTGTTAATAAAGCCTGTCCTAAGGACGCTTTCCCTGTTCCCAGCATTGATCGCCTCGTCGATAATGCTTCAGGTTTTCGCTTACTATCTTTCATGGACGCCTATTCCGGAGATAATCAAATTCTGATGTTTCCCCCCGACCAAGAAAAAACGGCCTTCATGACTGACCGCGGCAATTTTTGTTACCGGGTCATGCCATTTGGTTTAAAAACGCAGGGGCTACCTATCAAAGAATGATGAACAAGGTTTTTCAAAAGCAGATCGGACGTAACGTAGAAGTTTACCTCGACGACATGATCGCGAAAAGCGAGAGTGAGGACCTGCACATAGCCGACTTAGAAGAGATCTTCGTAGAAATCCAAAAAAACAAAATGAGGCTCAATCCGGAGAAATGTACGTTCGGAGTCCGAGCTGGGAAGTTCCTCGGTTTCTACCTCACATAGAGGGGCATTGAAGCCAACCCGGACAAGTGCCGAGATGTAACAGAGATGCGCACCCCGTCTACCAAGAAGGAACTTCAAAAGCTCAACGGAATGGTTGCTGCGCTATCCCGGTTCATTTCCAACGCCGCTTTCAAATCACTCCCCCTGTTTAAACTGCTTAAAAAGGAAGCAAAATTCGAATGGACCCCAGAGCGGGACGAGACCCTCTCCCAGCTTAAAAAAGCGTTGACCCAGCCACCAATCTTAACTCGGCCAAATCCAGGGGAAGACTTATACCTGTAGATGGATCCTCAAATCCAAAAGGGAGTGGTGCAGGGTTAATGCTCGAAAGCCCGACGGGCGTTGTAATTGAAGTATCACTCACGTTTGGTTTCCCTACCTCAAACAACCAGGCAGAATACGAGGCATGCATAGCAAGACTCCGACTTGCCATCGACCTTCGAGTTACTCGTCTTTCTTTAAACACGGACTCGTTGTTGGTAGTCTCTCAAATCGGGAAGCAATACAATGCCAAAGACCCGACCTTGCAGAAGTATTTAACCCGTGTGCGGGAACTGCTTTCCTATTTCGTGTTTACGGAGGTTAAACACGTTCCCAGGACAGAAAATATCAGGGCGGACCTTCTTTCCAAGCTCGCCAGCACCAAAATTCCAGGGAATCACCGATCAATAATCCAGGAGACGCTGAGCAAGCCAAGCGTCCTCCCAAACCCGGAGACCAATTTTTCTGTCAATGTGGTTGAGGAAAGCAAAAGTTGGATCTCGCCGTTAATGGAGTACATCAAATCGGGGGACGAGCCTCCGGACTCAAGCGAAGCCAAGATCCTCAGGAGGAAGGCCTTATCTTTTTGCATAATCGATGGAAACCTCTACAGAAGAAGCTTATCGCACCACTGTTAAAATGCGTTGAAGGAGGGGAGGCGGATTACTTCTTGGCCGAGATCCACGAGGGAATCTGTGGGCAGCACCTTGGAGGTCGGTCTCTAGCTCGGAAGGCCTTAAGAGCAGGATATTTCTGGCCAACCAGGGAGACTGATGCAAGAAACTATGTAAAAAAATGCAGCAAGTGTCAGATCCACGCCAAGGTCCACATAGCACCTCCTACGGAGCTCACCAGCCTCACCTTGCCATGGCCCTTCGCATGGTGGGGAATAGATCTCCTAGGACCATTCCCAACTGCCCCCAGTCAGATCAAGTACCTGATAGTGGCAGTAGATTACTCCATAAAATGGATTGAAGCCGAGCCTCTAGCCATCATCAGCACAAGGAACTGCATCAAGTTCTTCAAAAAGAATATCATGACTAGGTTCGGGATTCCCGAGGTAGTAATCACTGACAACGGAACCCAGTTCACCGACAAAGGCTTCAAGAAACTCATGTCCGATCTTCGAATTAAACACCGGTTCACCTCAGTAGAACACCCGCAAACGAACGGACAGGCAGAAGCCGCCAACAAAATTCTCCTCAATGGATTGAGAAAGCGGCTCGATGAAGCGAAGGGAAACTGGGTTGAAGAACTACCTTATGTGTTGTGGGCCTACAGAACCACCCCGCAGAGCTCAACGGGGGAGACCCCTTTCCGGCTTTCGAACGGGACGGAGGCGGTAATCCCGGTAGAGATCGGAGAGCTGAGCTGGAGGACCCTCCACCCAAAGTCACCAGAGGACAATAATCAGGCGTTAAAAGAAAACCCCGACCTTGTCGACGAGGTCCGAGGCCAGGCTTCTCTTAAAGAAGCACTAATAAAGCAGAGGGTAGCAGCACGGTATAACTCGAAAGTAATCCCCAGGGATCTTGAAGTCGGCGACTTAGTTTTACGAAGAGCCGACGTCGGTTTAAAGAACGCCGCGCAAGGCAAGCTCGCCCCTAATAGGGAAGGACCATACCGAGTTGTATCTAAAACTGGTAAAGGTGCCTATGAGTTGGAGACCTTGGCCGGGAAAACGATCCCAAGGACTTGGAACACCACCAAATTAAAAAGTACTACAGTTGAGGTACACTTCGGTGAAGAGCGGTGTATACCGATGTTATCATTTTATTATATGAAGAGCGGTGTATACCGATGTTATCATTTTCTTAGATGAAGAGCGGTGTATACCGATGTTATCATTTTCGTTTGATGAAGAGCGGTGTATACCGATGTTATCATTTTCTTAGATGAAGAGCGGTGTATACCGATGTTATCATTTTCTTTTATATGAAGAGCGGTGTATACCGATGTTATCATTTTCTCCTATATAAAGAACGGTGTTTATCAAGGATTATCTTTTCGTCTACGTGAAGAGTGGCAAATACCAAGAATATTTACATATGCTTTAAAAGAACGGTGTTCACCGACGATATAGTTGGCCGAGGCAGCCACAACCCTGAAGGACGAGTTCGATCTGGGCCGAGTCTCGGTAAACTGCCCCGAAGGCGACACGCATCACGCACTAGTTGGCCGAGGTTGCCACTACCCTACAGGGTGAGTTCGATCTGGGCCGAGTCCCGGTAAACTGCCCCAAAGGCGACGCCTACCACTTGGGCGAATCAAAACACAAGTGCATAAATTTAAATCAACAGAGTAAAATTCAACCGAGGTAGATAAGATCGGGCGATTAAATTAATATTACAAGTTACCCCGGATGCGGCGGGGCCCTCGTGTTCAAAAATTAATATTACAAAAACTCCGGTTCCGCCCGGAACCCGGGACTCTCTTCGCCGCCGGTTCCACCCGGAACCCAACAAATCAACCAACAGGAAGATCACTTCTACTCGCAACTCAGGCTAGGGATGGCACAGATACATGAGTTCATGCTCCTCAGAAACGGAGTTGAGCTTAACAATATGCCCCTCTTCAACTGTGTGATCCACACTCAATCCCCCGATCTAGAGGAAGAGAAGGGTGAATCACGGCGACTTGGGCAAGCGCCTTATCAAAACTCTCCACAGCCACCTCCATAGCCATTTTGGCCACCTCTACCATCTCATTCTCGGTGCTTTGAACTTGGTCGCGTGCCTGTTTGAGCCCCTCTTCCAGCTCGACGACCCGAAGTGAGGGATCTCCACTGGCCCCAACTTCGATCTGCCTTGTTTTCCGGATTTCAGCTTCAAGCTCAGAGACCCGGACCCTCAAAGAGGCAATCACCTCCTCGGTCTGCCTCCCTTGGCTCTCAAGCTCGGAAATCCAGAGCTCAAGCTCTTTGCTTTGGTTAAGGGCAGAGTCCCTCTCCTTTTCAAGCTTACCCCGTTCCTCCTGGAGCGCGGTCAGATCCTCCTGGGTCTTCAAAAGAGTAGAAGACAGCGACTCATACTTCTTCTGAAGCCCAGCTCGGAGATCCCGTTCAGCATCCCTCTCTGCCAAGGCCCCTGAAATAGCAGAAAGAAGAAAGTTAAGAACGGAAATAACCAAAAAAGAGGCCAAGGAAAATTTTTAAGAGCCTGGTCTTACCTTTCACCTGACTCTTCACCTCGGCCCATTGGAACTTGGAAACGTCGGCCAGATGCCGAAACAACCTAGCAGCGGCTTCAACCGGATCAACCCGGGAATCCTCTAAGTGCTTCTTCAAAAACTCGCCATCGATCGAGATACCTGAAGATCTCGAAGTCTTATGCTTCCCGTGGCGACTCTTTTTTGAAGCTCGAGGAGAACCGGTCTCACCAGCCTGCACCTACGTTCCTGGAGCCCGGGAAGCGGAGGCAGGATCTCCCTGCGGCAAAGAGCGCTGCCTTTTTCGGTGTAAAAGATCAGCAGCCCGATCTTTGACACTAGCCATGCTAGCCACAGTGACAGTGTGGACCGGAATGGCAGCCAAGGGTTCATCCCAATGAGGGGTGGGTTGAGGATTCTGCTGGACGCCGGCCCTCTTCTCCGCAACCGCCTTCAAGCGGGAAAGTCTGTCAGGTCCCATGCTGTCTGCAAAGCAAAGAGTAAAAGAAATATTAGAGAAAGCACCAATTAAAAAGCTAATGACATCGGTTATCAAAAGCCTACCAAGCACAGCCATCACTTGGGACCTAGAGCCCGCCCCAACCAACCGAGCTACATCAATTCCGAACTTCTTGGGATCTCGATAGAACATCAGGTCAGCAAAGTGGGTCAGGATCGCCAAAGAGTCTTTGTCTTCTGGAGCTAACAGGCTAAAACTGACAGTATACGCGTGGGGCCGCCTATTGAAATGAGAGAGGGACCACCCCAAGTGAAACTTAGTGGACTCCAGGGACTCCCCATTCGCAGCATACTTACCGACATGCCTCACGGCCTCCTCATTCACGGGTTCGACGAAGAAGTATTTGTTTTTCCAATTTTTCAAAGAATCGGAAAAAGGCATGAAAATTTTAATACCCCTCCTGGCCCGGAAGCTCACATGTTCCCACCGATCCTTTGTCCCATCCTCGTGCCTCCGGTTAACCTCGAAGAGGTAAAAGAACAGATCAGAGGAGATTGGCCTCTCTAAGTGAATACACATTAGCTCGAAAGCCCGCAGAAACGCCCATGAATTGGGGTGAAGCTGGGAGGGGGCGAGATTCAGAATCCCCAAGGCTTCTTGCTGGAAGGCGGTGAAGGGGGGGGGGCTAATATGCATGTCAAAAATCGTCACCCCATACATGACAAACTTCAAAGCCTTTGGCCAAACGGCTACATGTTGACCTTCGGCCATTCCCTCCACGTTCCAGACCTGACCCTTCCGAGAAACACGATCGACGAAATGGCTCAAGTCATCCCCGGACCGGTAGATAGACTGAATCCCCCTCAACGTCTCCGACACCCAAGAATACTCCCGAGGGACATTCAGGGGTTGAGACAAGAGAACATCAATTGGCCCAACCCCGGCGCTGGGATACTGATCAGAGTGACCTTCTTCACATACGAGATCCCTGTTGTGTCCGAGCTCTTCCTCGTTGTTACGACTTTCCACGACCTCGGCTCTGCTATCATCAGAACTCCGGCTAGTGCTCCCTTGTTCTTCATTGTTTGGCTCGACATCGGATTCCTCTGAATCGAGAACCAATATCTCGGGATGGTCTTCCTCCTGCAGCTCATTGCTGGGAATCCCGGGAGAGCGATCTTCGACGTGAAGGCTGATAAGAGCGGAACCCAGACCGTCTTGAACTTCGGGTTCAGCCGACCCGGGGGCACCGGTACGAAGTTCCACCAAGTCTCGAGATTCTGAAGCCATTGCTTTTGCAACGAGCGGGCGTTCAACGTTAGCAACACGACGAGTCTATTTTGTCCTCGCCAGATCGGACCTGCAGAAATGGGGGCTTGGCGAGTCAGGTTGATACATAAACAGTGGGTCCACAACCAAGTCGGAACCCGACCTGACGACCCCCACTCTGTATCAATAGATGCGGGATCCAAGAGGACCCGACCATAGACTAAAGCTAGAAACAACAAATAAAAGAAGGGGACTAACCTTGCAGAATAGGAAGCTCGCCGATGTTTGAATCGGATCACGTACTTCAACGGTGTTCCCGAGACTCACCGCGGAACTCTGAAAGACGAGGTTTGTAACACCCCTTTTCTAATAACTTTACTTTTAATAAAATCAGAGTCTTTTTTTTTTTTTTGAAAACAATTAAAGTGAGTGCTACACTTATTCCATAAAAATCAAGATACATAACACCATAAGGAAAAGGTTTAGTTCGCATCAACTAAATCCAATCACCATCAGCAGCGGAATAATAATCAGTTCAAAAATTAAAGCCAATACATCACCAATGAAAACTAACAGTTTTAGGAAAATAAAACATAAACATAAGGACACCCCCCCCTGGTGCTACGTATCAGAGCGTGACACTTCCTACCAGACGAAGGCATAAGAAATCCTTCACTCGCTATTACCTGCACGTTGCCGACATAAGAAGCAACATAAAAGCAGTAGGGTGAGTCTCTTTTCATAATTAATAACATATGAGAATTAAGCACTGCATAGGAAAAGGAAACCAGGCACACCAATTCATAACAATAGGAAACATTCGCATCAGCATACTAAATTCCAAACAGCAATATATAATATATGAATATGTATGTAATGCAACCCAAACTCCACGGGTACATGCATGTCGGATCCGTCACCAATACAAATAGGCCGTAGCCTCTGCTCACCAAATCAAAATTAGGCCGTAGCCTCTGCTCACCAATAATGCATATGTCCATGAGATGCTATGGGAATGCATTACAACACACCAAGTCCAAGCATTTCATCATTTAAAATTCATGATCTCACCATTGTATATTAATCAGCTCACCACATTAAAATTAGGCCGTAGCCTCTGCTCACCAATCTCACCCTATCACACTCACCTATTCAGCTCACCACTCACACCAACACCAATTCAAACAGACCAGCTTAGGACATTGACACAACATAGGGAAAGTGGGTAAAAATAGCCATTTGGACACTTGAACACCATCAGCCAGAAACACCAGTGAAAATAAATTATTTTTGCATAAAATTGAGACTATTGGATAGGCACTGAAATTAGCTTCAAAACGCATTTTGAACCGTTGGATTTGGATAACCGAGTCAAAAGTTATGTTAAAAACAGTTTAGGAAAAATGTTAGACATTCTGGAAACAGGCGCATGGGCGCTGGGCGCCCAGAGGCAACACAGCGCTTGGCGCATGGGCGCTTGGCGCCCAGGAGAGGCAACACGCAACAGCGCACAGGCGCATAGGCGCTTGGCGCCCAGGAGCAACACGCGCAACAGCGCACAGGCGCTAGGCGCCCAGGGGAACAAGCGCGCAACAGCGCGCAGGCGCTAGGCGCCCAAGAGGCAACACGCGCACATAGGCGCTGGCGCCCAGAAGCAACATCCAGGGAACAGCAGCAACATGGCGCCCAAGCACTAGGCGCCTAAGGCCAACGTGCTACACAACTCATTTTGCTTCGAAATTCATTTTACACGAGCCAAATGCTCAGGATATGATAACTCAATAAAAATTTTCTCAAAAACTGAACTTTAATTTTGGCGCCCATGCACTAGGCACCTAGTGAAATTTCGCAACTCAACTCCTTTCTTGACCAAAATCAGTTTTCATGAGCCATTTTACCCAAGTATAAAAACCTGAAAACAATTTTCACAAAACTATCACCAGAACTTTGGGGCCCTTGGCGCCCATGACTCAAGCAACAAGTGCCAAAACTGGCAGCACAGGGAACACAGTAGGCAACACAGGCAACAGGGACAGCAACACAGGCAACAGGGACAGCAACACAGGCAACACAGTGACACAGAATTTTGGAAAACTGGCGCAGCACACTGCTGGGCACTTGGCGCCCATGACCATGGCGCAAAACAGAATTTTCAGCAACAATCCATATGGCGCCTAAGGCGCCTAGGGGTTCCCAAACAGAATTTTCTTCACTTTCTTTCACTAAATTACATTCACCAAAACACTCAATTACATGAATATTACTAAAATGTCACCAAAATTCTCAATTTCACCAAATAATCATATGATCAAACATATGGTCTTCAATTCGCATTTAGCAACAATTCAAGCATCAACCATAAAATTCCCAACATAATAATTCAACAAATAGCAACACAATATTATAATCCTCATCAATAACACAATTCAATCATGAAACTAACCTAGGACCCTAACCCTAAGCAATTCAAAATTCGCATAGTTATTAATAACAAATAGAGGACCCCCTAACCTTGTGAAATTCGAATTAGCTAGCCAAGCTCCAAGGAAGAATTGCGAACCACCAATGAGCCTCCTCCTCTTCTCTATGAGCTTCGCCTCCTCCTCTTCTTCTCTCCTTCTATTCGCAACTTTTCTCTTCTCACTTCTCCTCTCTTTTACGTTACTTTCTTTCTTTTCACAAATGAGACAAAAATGCCACTAAGTCACAAGACCCATAGTAATTCGACTCCAATGCCAAAGTAATGGGTCACGGGCCCTTGCTCGCACCACTTAATTAGTAACAGCACCTCCTAATAAAATAAAATAAAATACTTAAACTCGAATTATTTAATTAAATTAAATAAATATTGTAAGCCTTAAATAATTTAATTAAATAAATAATTAAATTATTTTGGGGCGTTACAACTCTCCCCCACTTAGAATATTTCGTCCTCGAAATTACCTGAATCAAACAACTCCGGATATGCTTCCCGCATCCTGCTCTCCAGCTCCCAAGTCATACTCTCACCAGCAGCTCCCAACCACACCACCTTCACCAACGGAATTTCCTTCCCTCTCAGAATCTTTACTTCTCTATCTTCAATCCGCACAGGCATAGTCTCAACCGTGAGATTATCCCGTACCTCTACTTCGTCCATCTGTATCACATGAGACGGGTCCGGAACATACTTTCGAAGTTGTGACACGTGAAACACGTCATGCAAGTTCGAAAGATTAGGCGGCAAAGCCACCCTATATGCAACACTTCCTACCCTCTCCGTAATCTGATACGGACCAATGAAACGGGGAGTTAACTTCTTAGATTTCAAGGCACGCCCAACACCAGTCACCGGAGTGACTCTCAGAAACACATGATCACCGGCCTGAAACTCTAAATCCTTCCTTCTCTTATCATGATAGCTCTTTTGTCGACTCAGCGACGCTTTCATCTTCTCACGGATTAATTTTACCTTCTCAGTTGTTTCTCGCACAATTTCAGGCCCCAACACTGCACTCTCCCCAGATTCATACCAACACAACGGAGTCCTACATCTCCGACCATACAATGCCTCAAACGGTGCCATACCAATACTAGAGTGAAAACTGTTGTTATAGGTGAATTCTATCAACGAAAGATGAGAATCCCATGAACCTCCCTGCTCAAGAACACATGCCCTCAACAAGTCCTCTAACGACTGAATAGTCCTCTCCGTCTGACCATCTGTCTGCGGATGATAAGCGGAGCTCAACCTCAACTTAGAACCCAAAGCTTCCTGCAAACTCTTCCAAAATTCAGAGGTGAATCTTGGATCTCTATCAGACACAATACTAAGCGGAACGCCATGCAACTTCACAATAGTCTTGATGTAGATTTCTGCCAACTTTGGAACTGGATAAGTCATATTAATTGGTAAGAAATGAGCCGACTTAGACAACCTGTCCACAACCACCCATATAGCATCAAACCCTCTCACTGTATTTGGCAAACCAGTTACAAAATCCATGGAAATGCTATCCCATTTCCATTCCGGAATCTCCAATGGTTGCATCAACCCCGCAGGCTTCTGATGCTCAATCTTAGACTTCTGACAAGTCAGACAAGAATACACAAACTGTGCCACATCCTTCTTCATACCAGGCCACCAGAACAGTTTCTTCAAATCTTGGTACATTTTCGTAGCCCCGGGATGAATACTCAACTTACTTCTATGGCTCTCCTCAAGAATCATTCTCTTCATCTCAGCATCGTCAGGAATGCAGATCCTATCTCTGAATCTCAATACACATTGGGAATCTAACTTGAAATCTCCATCCACATCTTGATCATTCACAACCAACAGGTCTACCAACTTTACATCTGACTTTTGTGCTTCTCGGACACTAACCAAAAATTCATTTCCGATCTTCAACATCCCCAATCTGACACTCTGCGGTGTCACTTCACAAACCAGACTCATGTCTCGAAACTGCTCAATCAATTCTAACTCTTTCACCATCATAGCCGACATATGCAAACTCTTCCGACTTAAAGCATCAGCCACGACATTAGCTTTGCCGGGGTGATAGTTCAAGCCGAAATCATAATCCTTCAGCAACTCTAACCAACGTCTCTGTCTCATATTTAGCTCCCTCTGATCAAACAAGTATTTCAGACTCTTATGGTCGCTAAACACTTCAAATCTGGTACCATACAGATAATGCCTCCAAATTTTTAGCACAAACACAATTGCAGCTAGTTCCAAATCATGAGTAGGGTAGTTCTTCTCATGGGTCCTCAACTGTCTGGACGCATAAGCTACTACCTTACCCTCTTGCATCAATACACCTCCCAAACCCATCTTGGAAGCATCGCAATATACTACAAACGGTCGATCAGGAACAGGCAAAGTCAAAACGGGCGACGTGGTCAACCTCTTCTTCAACTCATTGAAGCTCTCCTCACAGCGTGCATCCCACACAAAAGCTTTTCCCTTACACGTCAATTGAGTCAACGGAAGTGCCAACTTCGAGAAACCTTCAATAAATCTCCGATAATAACCAGCTAATCCCAAGAAGCTTCTGATTTCTGTAACTGACTTCGGGCTCTCCCATTGAGACACAGCATCAACCTTGGCTGGGTCCACAGCTATACCATTACCAGAGATAATATGACCAAGGAAACCTACTTCGTTCAGCCAGAACTCACACTTAGACAATTTTGCATACAATTTTTTTTCTTTCAGCACTTCTAGCACTAACCTCAAATGTTCTGCATGCTCCTCTTCTGTCTTAGAATACACCAGAATGTCGTCAATAAACACAACGACAAACCGATCCAAGTAACTATGGAAAGTACGATTCATGTACTCCATAAACACACCCGGCGCATTAGTAACTCCAAACGGCATCACAGAATACTCATAGTGCCCATATCTCGTTCTGAAAGCGGTTTTCTGAATGTCTTCATCCTTTACCTTGATCTGGTGATAACCTGACCTCAAATCGATTTTACTAAACACCTTAGCACCTACCAACTGGTCCATCAGATCATCAATTCTGGGAAGCGGATACCTGTTCTTGATTGTCACTTTGTTCAATTGCCTATAATCGACACAAAGTCTCATGCTCCCGTCCTTCTTTTTCACTAACAATACCGGAGCACCCCACGGTGACACACTTGGCCTTACAAATTTCTTCTCAAGCAGATCTTCTAATTGCTTTTTCAATTCAGACAACTCTGAGGCTGACATTCGGTACGGTGCCATAGACACAGGCCTAGTACCAGGTATAAGATCAATGGCAAACTCAACCTCCCTCTCTGGCGGAACACTTGGAATTTCATCTGGGAACACTTCAGGGAACTCACACACTACTTGAACCCTTTCAATGATTGCCTGATTCTCAGCAGACAATGACGCCATCAAAGCAAACAGATGAACTCCCTCCCTCATTACCTTATGCAAATGACCAGCAGGCAACAACACTGATTCTTCCTCTTCAGGAGGAAAGAAACTCACAGATCTCCGGAAACAATTAATATGCACATGGTTATGCACTAACCAGTCCATACCAAGAATGACATCCAACCCTCCCAACGGCAAACAAATAAGATCAACAAGAAAATCTCTGCCGAAGATTGACAGAGGGCACTTAGCACACACAAGAGAGGTAGTTACTGAACCCTTAGCTGGAGTGTCAATAACCATCTCTCTCATCATAGAAGATAAAACAAGGTCCAATTTCTCAGCACACAAAGCAGCAATAAACGAATGCGTAGCACCAGTATCAATAATAGCAATCAAAGGAATACCATTAATAAAACATGTACCTCGAATCTCATTAGTATCCTCTGATCCTGCGAGAGCAAACACTTTTCCATGGGACTTCTCTTTCTTCGGCCTAGTACACTTAGTACTAATATGACCTGATTCCCCGCAATTGTAGCACACCACATCCCTTTTCTCACATTTTGCAGCCACGTGACCCTCTTTACCGCATTTGAAACATTTATTATCTGAGCAGTCAAAACTCTTGTGACCCGGTTTGCCACACCTGTAGCACACAACCTTCGCAGGGGCATCTCCCCCACTTGTTTTCTTATTGTCAGCATACCTCTGCTTACCCTTACCAGCTGGAGCCTCATACGGTTTACCCCGGTTCTGAAACTTACCCCTCAGATCCCTCATGACCCTGGAGTGAGCATTACTATCATCCTCATATATCCTGCAACTGTCGATCAAATCAGCGAATACCCTAATCTTCTGGTACCCTACAGCTTTCTTAATATCAGCCCTCAGCCCATTCTCAAACTTGATACACTTTGAGAACTCAGAATCAGCATCCGCATAATGGGGATAAAACTTAGCCAATTCAGTGAACTTGGCAGCATACTCTGTCACTGACATGCTTCCTTGCTTCAGCTCAAGGAATTCTATTTCTTTCTTACCTCTCACATCTTCAGGAAAATACTTCCGCAAGAACTCTCTACGGAAAAACAGCCCAAGTTATCTCTTCATTAGCAGCTTCTAATCTCTGCCTCACCTCCATCCACCAATCATCAGCTTCCTCTGCCAGCGTATGGGTACCATACCTGACCTTCTGCGCATCATCACAATCCATGACCCGGAATATTCTTTCAATCTCTTTCAGCCATGCCAAAGCACCATCTGGATTATACTTGCCCTTAAAGACAGGTGGATTCTCTCTCTGGAACGTAGCCAAATTGCGCGTCCCATCATTAACAGCACCGGGTATATTACCCATCGCCCCGGCTATAGCCTGCAAGGCAGCAGCAAGTGCAGCATCGTCCCGTCTGGCCATTTCAAACTATCACTGCAGCACAAACAGAAATTTAGAACTAATCTAACAATTCTATTTGTCATAAGACACTATGACAAGACGACTTGGCCGGACAGACCGAACTGCTCTGATACCACTAATGTAACACCCCTTTTCTAATAACTTTACTTTTAATAAAATCAGAGTCTTTTTTTTTTGAAAACAATTAAAGTGAGTGCTACACTTATTCCATAAAAATCAAGATACATAACACCATAAGGAAAAGGTTTAGCTCGCATCAACTAAATCCAATCACCATCAGCAGCGGAATAATAATCAGTTCAAAAATTAAAGCCAATACATCACCAATGAAAACTAACAGTTTTAGGAAAATAAAACATAAACATAAGGACACCCCCCCCTGGTGCTACGTATCAGAGCGTGGACACTTCCTACCAGACGAAGGCATAAGAAATCCTTCACTCGCTATTACCTGCACGTTGCCGACATAAGAAGCAACATAAAAGCAGTAGGGTGAGTCTCTTTTCATAATTAATAACATATGAGAATTAAGCACTGCATAGGAAAAGGAAACCAGGCACACCAATTCATAACAATAGGAAACATTCGCATCAGCATACTAAATTCCAAACAGCAATATATAATATATGAATATGTATGTAATGCAACCCAAACTCCACGGGTACATGCATGTCGGATCCGTCACCAATACAAATAGGCCGTAGCCTCTGCTCACCAAATCAAAATTAGGCCGTAGCCTCTGCTCACCAATAATGCATATGTCCATGAGATGCTATGGGAATGCATTACAACACACCAAGTCCAAGCAATTCATCATTTAAAATTCATGATCTCACCATTGTATATTAATCAGCTCACCACATTAAAATTAGGCCGTAGCCTCTGCTCACCAATCTCACCCTATCACACTCACCAATTCAGCTCACCACTCACACCAACACCAATTCAAATAGACCAGCTTAGGACATTGACACAACATAGGGAAAGTGGGTAAAAATAGCCATTTGGACACTTGAACACCATCAGCCAGAAACACCAGTGAAAATAAATTATTTTTGCATAAAATTGAGACTATTGGATAGGCACTGAAATTAGCTTCAAAACGCATTTTGAACCGTTGGATTTGGATAACCGAGTCAAAAGTTATGTTAAAAACAGTTTAGGAAAAATGTTAGACATTCTGGAAACAGGCGCATGGGCGCTGGGCGCCCAGGGGCAACACAGCGCTTGGCGCATGGGCGCTTGGCGCCCAGGAGAGGCAACACGCAACAGCGCACAGGCGCATAGGCGCTTGGCGCCCAGGAGCAACACGCGCAACAGCGCACAGGCGCTAGGCGCCCAGGGGAACAAGCGCGCAACAGCGCAGGCGCTAGGCGCCCAAGAGGCAACACGCGCACATAGGCGCTGGCGCCCAGAAGCAACATCCAGGGAACAGCAGCAACATGGCGCCCAAGCACTAGGCGCCTAAGGCCAACATGCTACACAACTCATTTTGCTTCGAAATTCATTTTACACGAGCCAAATGCTCAGGACATGATAACTCAATAAAAATTTTCTCAAAAACTGAACTTTAATTTTGGCGCCCATGCACTAGGCACCTAGTGAAATTTCGCAACTCAACTCCTTTCTTGACCAAAATCAGTTTTCATGAGCCATTTTACCCAAGTATAAAAACCTGAAAACAATTTTCACAAAACTATCACCAGAACTTTGGGGCCCTTGGCGCCCATGACTCAAGCAACAAGTGCCAAAACTGGCAGCACAGGGAACACAGTAGGCAACACAGGCAACAGGGACAGCAACACAGGCAACAGGGACAGCAACACAGGCAACACAGTGACACAGAATTTTTGGAAAACTGGCGCAGCACACTGCTGGGCACTGGCGCCCATGACTAGGCGCAACACAGAATTTTCAGCAACATCATATGGCGCCCAAGGCGCCTAGGGGTTCCCAAACAGAATTTTCTTCACTTTCTTTCACTAAATTACATTCACCAAAACACTCAATTACATGAATATTACTAAAATGTCACCAAAATTCTCAATTTCACCAAATAATCATATATCAAACATATGGTCTACAATTCGCATTTAGCCAATTCAACATCAATCATAAAATTCCAACATAATAATTCAACAAAACAACACAATATTATAATCTCATCAATAACACAATTCAATCATGAAACTAACCTAGGACCCTAACCCTAAGCAATTCAATTCGCATATATTAAGATAAAAAGAGGACCCCCTAACCTTGAAATTCGAATTTGATAGCCAAGCTCCAAGGAAGAATGCGAACCACCAATTGAGCCTCCTCCTCTTCTCTATGAGCTTCGCCCCTCTCTTCTCTCTCCTTCTATTCGCACTTTTCTCTTCTCACTTCTCCTCTCTTTTACGTTACTTTCTTTCTTTTCACAAATGAGACAAAAATGCCACTAAGTCACAAGACCCATAGTAATTCGACTCCAATGCCAAAGTAATGGGTCACGGGCCCTTGCACGCACCACTTAATAGTAACAGCACCTCCTAATAAAATAAAATAAAATACATTAAACTCGAATTATTTAATTAAATTAAATAAATATTGTAAGCCTTAAATAATTTAATTAAATAAATAATTAAATTATTTTGGGGCGTTACAAGGTTTGCTAAAAAAATGAGTTTAAGATCGGAAGCCACAGCAATTCTCAGAAAGCAATGCAAAGTGAGGGAGGTCCCCTCTCCTAATTATAGGAAACTAAGGGCCTCTAATGGGCCTGGGCCTAGGCTACCCGATCCATCGCTAGCCCCTAGACAGGCGTGTCGTTTCAAGCGCCATCATTGCCCCAATCACCCTCGAACGACGCGTCCCATCAATGACCTCACTGGCAGGCGTGGAAATCGAGCTATAAACGGAACGCCTCGAGTCACTCGGCACGACCTGAGTCCCTCGGCTCGCCCCGGTCCTCTGACCTCGGCACGACCTGAGTCTCTCACATACGGAACGTCTCGAGTCACTCGGTTCGCCCCTGTCCCCTAACCTCGGCACGACATGAGTCTCTCACGCCGGGAGGTTGGGCACAGAACACAAACAAAAGCAGAATCCCTGTTTTGAAAGTTGATTACGGGTTCTCCAAAAGCAACAAGTCTAGCCCGCCCTAAGGCGACCCGACTTGGGGGGCAACTGTTACGGATTGGGCCACTATGGCCAATCCACCTGAGGCCCAACAATAAAAGGCCAAATCCACCAGCCAAGGGTGGAGATCTAAGACCTAGATCCAATGGTCCTCATTCACTCCAAAAACCTATAAATAAGCATTCAATGCTAGCATTAAAGGTACTCACTTTTCCAATCCTCTCACTTGTAATTGATTCACTCACTGACTTGAGCGTCAGAGTGTCATTGCAGGTACCACCCCACCTCGGATCGGAGCACCAACCCGGATTGACCAAGAACATAAATACCAACTATCTCGAATCAGACCTGGTATTTAAGATCGGATACCAAGTCAGGGATACGGTATCGAACAATATATAAATATATAATAATATATATATATATATATATAATATATATATATATATATATATATATATATATATATAGCGAGTTTGACCAGAATAAATAGCATTGAATAATTTTCAATCCATTTCTCTGTTCGAGTTCCATTACATATGATGCAAATAAATCTTTGAATCATTAGATGCAATTGGACAAACACCTCAACTTATTGTTATCGTTTATTTGCTTTGTGCCTTGTAACTTGCACCGTTAAAAGAATAAGTAAGATTCACAATATTGCAAGCTTGCAATGTTCACTAATATTAAAAATTCATTTCCTATTGAGACAATATCGGGTATTGAAGTACAGGTCAATATTCAATTCTTTTATAGTATAAGTAAAAGGCAGAGACAAACATCTGTGGCACTATTTTCTGGCATGTCTTTGACAGAAAGATTTTATCCTTTTCATACCCTCTCTTAGAGCAGCTGGATCAGCAGCAAAAGTTATACGAAGCCAATCTTTTAACCCCACTGCAGTTCCTGCAAAGAATTTTGTTTGCCAAATAAAATATGATTAGAGAATTTCACCAGCAAATTTTTTAATATCAACTTATTCTCTTTTAATCTAATGTGTTATAATTATTTTTTCAGAAAAGAAAAGATATTTGAACACCCAAAATTTGATATAGAGATATAGGAGGATAAATTTGAACGTTGTTATTAACCACCACGACTTTGAAGTGTTTAACTGGAATCAGATTTTCATGTAGTACAAATTAATGATGTGGATAATTATACCTGGAAGAATGATAACAGATTCCTCCTTGGCAAGTTTGAAACAGAAATCAATATCATCACTAATATATTCCAGAAGCGAAAGATTTAGTTTGACCTACATTTTATAAAGAAACATATTATGTTATCAAGAAAAATCCCAGCGTGAGTGATATTTAAAGGCTTAGTTTCTAACCATCATAGCCATGGATCCTTGTGGTTTGGAAGGATAAGAAATGCATGGAATATCCTGAATCTCTTGGCAACATATATCTGAGGTATCCCTCAGATTGTCAATGGTTTTTCTGAAGAAAACCTCTTCAGTGTGTTTAATTATGTGAGGTACAGCTGCCTGCAAAATCACAAGTGCATTAGTATGCTATCAATCATAATAGATGATGAATGAATGTCACTGAAGAAACTTTGACGTAACAAGAGAAGCAGATGCAACATATGAATACTACACTAAAAATCACAACTGAACACTCAACAAAATTGAAGATTTTATCAGTAAAAAATGCTTCTGGTTAGGGTTAAGAGATAGATCAAGTCTCTCCTATATGGTATTCTTTCAAATGTGAGATTTCTTTTTTTTTTATTTGTTACTTGCTTCTCTATTTATCAGCATACTAAAATTAGAAACATTATTGTTAATCAAAGAGGATATGAGTCTATTTCTGTACATGGAAAGAAGCATGCTAAGAGAGATTTAGATAACCTGGATGAAGGTAGCTGGACCTCCCAAAAGATCAAAATACTTTTTGATGCGCTCAACTACCTGCACATGAAACATGAAAAACATGAATGGTGACCAATAATTTCTAATTTCCTCGTCATTAAACTTTAAAGTTAGTAATGAAATAAGTAAGTACCTTGGGTTTCCTAAACGTACCAGATGGATCATTTGTGACAAACCAACCAAGCCTCCAACCAGGTACTATCCATCTCTTAGAAAGGGAGCCAAGAGTGATAACTGGAACAATTGAACCAAAAACTCCCATCGCCACAAAAGGATTTGCCCCAAATGCAAGGTGACCATACACTTCATCAGCTATCACAATTGTTCCAATCCTTTTTGCTGTTTTCGCAATCTAACTCCAAAATAAAACACCATTTTAGCTACTACTTACTGTCTTTAAATTTCTGTAACTGTAACTAATTAATTTATATCTAACTAACCTTCTCCAAATGATGGTAAGTATATACATTTCCACAAGGATTTCCAGGGTTTATAATCACCAATGCAACAGTATTCTGATCACCAAGACCTTCAATAGCATCCAAATCAACCTCCCAACCATTTTCTGGTAACAGATCATAATGCCTTACTTCAACTTGCCTAAAAGCAGCACAAAGTTCATAGATTGGGAAGCCTGGTCTTGGAAGCAAGATATTTGCGCCGGGTCGCGCAAGCAACGCAACCGAAACATCAATGGCTTGTGTGCATCCACAGGTGATAAATACATCATCAGATGATAACTTGAATGGGAGGTCACTAGACAGATACTCAGCAATTGCCCTGTTAATTAACAACATGAATGAAGAAAAGTAACTTTAGATATAATTGAAAATTGTGGACTAACTCAGTCAATTTCTGTCCAGAGAGAGAGGGAAGAAGTTGAATTGGCTGGAGTCATATTTTTCACGCATTCAATTTCACAATCAGAGGATATGAATTGTATGATCTCTCTCTCAATCACACGGTATATACTTCAAGTTGAGTAAAGGAGTGGTGTACAAAATTGAATCAAAATCAGAATTGAAGAGAGAGAGAGAGAGAGATAGGAATAGGAAGCATAAATTACTTACTTTCTGGCGTGGAGAAGACCAGGAGTGGGAGCATAGCCATGAAACTTATGAGAATGAAGTGCATCAGCAACAGCTTCTTCAGCAACTTTTGATGTACTGAAACACGTGGCGAGAGTTGGGTCACCCATCCCCAAAGAAATAACTCTTTTGCTATCTTCATTCTCCCCAACACTTTCCATTAGAAGGCTTAGAATACCCTTAATTGTAATGGTTGAAGTTGCTTTGCATTCATGGTCGTGCCTCACAATTCCACTTTCCATGCTTCTTCTTTTCACCTTGCTTAATTTATGCCTCTATCTTCTTCTAATTCTAACTAACTATCCTATTTATTATATATCTGCACAAATAATAATAATAACAATTAAATAAATAGAGGGATGGGTTTTTTCTGAATTTACAGTTTGGTTTCCCTAGGCCACATGTTATCTCCTTGTCCTCCACATCACAACAAAACTTTATATATATATATATATATATATATATATATATATATATATATATATATATATATATATATATACACCATCTAGCTACCTGCCAAATTCAGTCTTTGTTTTCTTAACAAAAATACGTGTGGAAGGAAGCTCAGTTGGCTACCATTTCAGCCTGACATTCTATATATTATTATTTTATACTTCATTAATTATTATGTTGACATTAGAAATTTTCAATTGGTACGGAGTAGCGTTAAAACTCTGGGCCAGCTGTCCTGCCCCTCGAGGCACTTACAATTCAGCGACGAGATTAGTCACTGCGGTCGGCGGTGGATACCCCGGGTAAAACCAAAAAAGAAATTAAATTTCGCAAAGGTTTGTAAAATCAGATATCCAAAAACCTACTGGATCAAGGGTTCGACTGGGTCAAATTGGAAATGAATTACATAATATTTTTTAATTTTTTAATATATCAAACAATAATGAACAAAAAAATAACATAATATTTGTAATTTCAAAAAGTTAAAAATTATCTTACAACATATTAAAATATTTTTTTTTCGAACTTGTTTACTCTATATCAATTAAATTAATTAAGCCCTTATGTAAAGCTTATTTAGAGTATTGATATATAATTATTAAACTTTCCTCTCAAATAATTATCAAACTTTATTTCGTTGAATGGAAAAAAAGTCACTCAAAAAACGGAAAGAAAAAAAGAATCAACGGGAACCTCGTCCCATTATACGTGAAAAATCGAAACACACATTTTCTATGGTTAAATATTAAAATCTTGTCAAAAAAATTGGTTAGAAATTAAAATCAATTTAATAATTATATAATAACAATGCTTCAAAAAAAAATTATATACTAACAATGTAAATAAACTATAGATAGATGACCAGTTATATTTCATATTGACCACCCTGAATCAGGGTCCTAGATATACCACTTGTTCAACGGTTCAACTAGCGGTGGTAAACATTGCTTTGGTTTTGTTGATGTTATTTTGAGTCTTTGGTAAAACTATATTTTATTTTTATAAATTTTATTTATAATATTTTAGTTAGTTGTTACTGGCCCCCCTTAATATTTGGGGCAAGATCCGCCACTGGGTGTAGCGATTCTGTCGGGTATCAGTTTGGATGAACGGATTTATTCGGTTTAAATGGAGGCCTTAACAGTTACCTTACGTTTGTAGAAATGATGATAAGAGCTTGACGGAAACAAAAAACACCAGAGAAAATGGGGCAAGGAAAGATGGGGAGAGCAAGGAGACGATGAATAGTACAAGAGACACTTTTTACCTGTTAGATAAAGATGTTAATATCTAATTATCTATTACTATCTTCTTTTATTTTAAAAGTCAACAATAGTTTTTAACTTTTTATTAAACATATTATAAAACATAGTATTATATTGTTATTTTAAAACTTGATTTGATGTTTACCCGTAGGTTATGTGTTGTGACAGAAAATACTGGTAGGTAGTGTTAAACATATTATAAAACATAGTATTATATTGTTATTTTAAAACTTGATTTGATGTTTGTCCGTAGGTTATGTGTTGTGACAGAAAAGACTGGTAGGTAGTGTAGCTGTGTAGTGGAGGTACAGTAATTATAGCTAGCTATGCATAGAAAAGAGAGGTAGTATAGTAACTTGCGGTCTCTTTTTCGGATGGATTCAGTTTCTTATGGGTTTAGTTTCAGGGATCCAATTCCGCCCACAGCAATCACTGTCAACTCGTTTTGAGAATCCGATAACCCGTCAACCGAGTTAACCCAACCGAATGTTTTTAATATGCTTCGATTTACACGCACTGTTCACACACTGTCATGCTGTCCCATAAAAGTGTGTGCGCTACCCATTGCAACCTGCACAAGTTTTTTTTTGAATAAACAACTAAACAAGATTTTAAAAAGTCCCCAAACATGAAATCGAACACTGCAACATACGTAACCTACACTATCTTATTACCATTTTTTCACCAACTTAGCTACTGGAAATAAATCTTGCACAAGGATATATATTTCGCACCAAAGTCCTCACCTTTCTCCCATTTTTTCCCTTTCCCACCTACCAAAAGTAACCCCCTTTTCCTTCTTATTATGTTTTAGGAGTACAAATTATCTAAAGTCTTATGTTAAACAAAGTGTTTTGGGGTATTTTAAGTTCCGAAAAAATTTTAATAGTTCAAATACACGAAGTCTGCTCCTCGATAGCCAATCTCGTTAAAAAAATAATTTTGTAACAAGATATGTAAAGTGAGATGCTAAACAGTGTGTTTTGAAATACTTTAGGATTCACGAAAAATTTTAGATGTACAAACACACAAAGTTCGTTTCTCAAAAATTAATTTGGCCAAACCAAAAATTAATTTTATGGTAAAATACATAAAGTGTGATGTTAAGCAGTGTGTTTTTGGGTACTTTCAGTTTTTTCCCTTTTTCATGTTTTAAGTAGTATGTTTTGGGGGTCCACCCAACAATCAACGTGTTTTGAGATACTTTGGTGTTCGACAAAAAAAACCGCTCAAATACTCAAAGTTTAGTCCTCAATATCGATTTTTTTAATTGTTTGAATACGCAAAGTTTGTTCCGCAGTGATCAGTTTGGTGAAAAAAATTCAAAACAAAATATGTAAAGTGAGATGCTAAGTAGTGTTTTTTTTATGTTTTAGTATTCGTAAAAAAATTCAACTATTTTTTTTGGACACAAAAAAATTCAACTATTAAAATATGCAAAATTTGTCCGTCAACAACCGATTTGGTTTGTTCAAAAAAAAATAATTTCATGACAAAATACGTAAAGTGTGATGCTAAGCAGCGTATTTTGAGATACTTTAGTGGCTGGAAAAAATTAGTCGTTCAAATACTTTAATTTGTGTGATAATTTTCAATCTATTCAACAAATTTTAATATTACAATAATTATGTGTTCGCTAAAACTTTGACCTAATTAGTATTTGCATTTAAGCTGCCACACCCACAACCCCCCCCCCCCCCTCCGCACAAGAAATTGTTGTTGGGTTTGGGGTGATTTTTTTTTTCTCTTTTATTTTGACAGGTCGTTTGGGTGAGTTCTGACACGCAACACGAACAAAAATTAATAATATTATTGTTTAAATTTTGTTTTCTTTTTTTATCCTTAAGCAGATAAGTTTGGTGATTCGGTTCATTCTTTTTATTTAGTCATGCCTGATGTCGACAAGATGCTAAAGAAGCGATATCATCATCATCATATGATTATCATGTATGAATCAGATTTGTGTCAAAAAAAAAATGTATGAATCAGATTGATGTACTAAGTAGGACTCATCCTTATCGTCTGAATGCAAATGATAAATATTTACGATCTCTATAGAGAGATTCATGCATGTTCCTAGAAAGAGAGATGCATGCATGTTTCAATTGTTTTTTCTTTTTTTCTTTTCACGGATTCAATTGTTTTTTCAATAACGCAATCTCTCGTATTATTCTTACGTGGCAACCAAATTATACCGGTTAATAGTTGGATATTCTATACCAGTAATAATTGGGGTTCTATTTTTTATACCCCACAACAAAATTTTCTTCCCATTTTACCCCCATATTTTAGGTGAGACAGATTTATGTAACAAGTAGATAAATCTGTTATGTATTTTTTACATTACGAATTTATTTTTTTGTTAGATAAATCCGCTGTTAATATATAACGACAGATTTATCTAATTGGTAGATAAATCCGGTTTGTAAAAAATACATAATGAATTTATCTATTTGTTACGTAAATCCGTTTTGCAATTAATTAAAAAATTAAATTCAGCATTTTTTTTACAATTTTAAGGCAAATAAGTATTATATATAAGGAATATCATATTCAAAAAAGCGCTGAATATTCGTGTAACCTCAATCAGAATCAGCTGCTATGTCGACAACTACCGGTGGATGAGGAGGTGAATTGGGGACCGGAACTAAAGGATCCAACCATGTAGTAGTCTCGTACTAAGAGTCATATACTTATTTTGTCGTTGAGAGATTCATATACTTATTTGTCGTTGAGAAGTTCATATCCGACTAGTAAGAGTCGCAGCATCATATGTATTCTTTTCGTGGGCAGCATTCTGTTGCGTTAAAAACACACTTAGAGCAAGTGTACTCTTTCGCAGAAGTAGTATAAAAGATTATCGTATCCACAGGGATTAATTAACAAGTACCAAACTAATCAAGATTATATATTGTTTAGACGAACCAATAGTAGAGTAGTAATGTAAACTAAATAAAATTAATTAAATAACAAATAGTAAAACACAATATTAAATCAATGGAGAGAGGCCTAGGATCACGGTTTCACTTGCAAGATTCGATTCCCCTATGTCTAATTCTACCCGAATTCCTTTATTTTATTTAATTACCAATCCCTTTACTAAAGCAATTAATCCGTTTGGTCATTCGCGATTAATATTCTTTTTCCTAAACTAATTAACCCTTGTTTGGTCATGCAAGAATTTAAGTTGAGGAAAAGCATAAAGAACAAAATGGTTGAATGATTGGCAGACTAAATTAAAGTTTGGTCATACATTAATTATAGCCCCAATTATCCTATAGGTCCACCAACTAATTGCAGTACGGTCGCTGATCAACTAATTGATTATGAACATGCAAAGGGTGATCAATCCTAAGAACGTGATTAAATTACTAGGACAATATTAATTGAAATAAAAATAGGAATTCAGATTAAAAATTAGAACATAAAAAGGTCTCTAATCAAGCAAGATCCACCTAAGACCCTAGAAGAGGATTTAGCTATCCATAGTGTTCAAGAACAACGAAATAAAATTAGGAGTCATAAATTACAGAGATAAAAATAACCCGGAATAGAGAAATTTCTGATCTTGAAAATTTAGTCTCCTTTTTCTGCTCCAGAGCTCTCTCACAGTGTCAAAAACGGTACCAAATACTCTCCTTTCTCCTTGCCGGTGCTACTGTTGCCGTCAACGTCCGTCCCTTTTCTCCTTTTCTTGTGCGGCACTTTCTTCCGTAATATTACGGCTGCTTCTTTTTATAATAGCTTTAGCTTGTGAGTATAACCTAAGCTTCATTTGTCATGGGCCTTGAATTCTTTTTGGGCCTTCCATTTGATTATGCAATGGACCTTTTCATAATCCAGCAATCCTAGCTAATTCCACTTCATGCACCTGAGCCCAACTCTTTTCCCTTTTGTCGTGGACTTTCACTCTCAACAATTGGGCCATACATATTGCTTGACACTTTTTAATTCTCCACAATTCAACAATCAGCCATATACATATACATATATATATATATATATATATATATATATATATATATATATATGTGTGTGTGTATAATTGAAAGACTTAAAATGGCTTTTAGTTCCCTTTTTATATTTAATTCTTTCCTGTCAAATATAGAACAAATTAAGTTAATAATGTATTCAAGTGATAATTATTGTTCTAAAAAATGACTAAAACATGTCCCTAAAAATACACTAAATTGGAGTTTATCAACTCCCCCACGCTTAAAATTTGCTTGTCCTCAAGCAAATTTTCTACTCAATAAAATTTTCAAATGAATAATAGAGACAGCCAAATGAGGGACCCAAAATTAGAAGTAACAATGACAGACAATAGACATTATAGCACATATGAGGTGTCAAAAGGTTGCCCAATTAGAATCTCAAGTCCCTGAAGAATACATTTCTGCGAACAAAGGCACTCGCTCACAATCTCTCTAAGTGTTTAGGGACTAGGGAAAAATACACTCAAGTTTCCACAAAATGCACATTACCATAAGTTTGTAATTTGACCAAATTTCCACTAAATAGTTCACATGCATGCAAAAGATTGGGTGTTAAGGGTTGTAATGGGGCTAGGGTGAATTCATGCAGGGTAGGATATAAGAAGAAAGGGATAATCAAAGGGATAAAAAAAATAGTAACATTTGAAACCAAATATGGAGCTCCTATCTAATTTACAATTTTTGCCAAAACTCCAAATTAATTTCGCTTCCATTCTTCACTCTTTTTCTATTGAGTCGACCCTTTTTGATTTGCTTTTTGCTCTTGAGTAGACTCTTTTTTTGGATTTGCCCTTTGGCTCTTTCATTCTTTTGATGTGCCTTTTCCTCCTTCTTGCTTTCTTTCTTCTTTTTTTTCATTTCATTTTTCTATATTTCTCTCGGGAGGAAAAGGTACTTGTAACCACATTAGCCACTCCTATTTTGTTTTTATGTCCTGATGAGATAGACATTTAAAATACAGGACAAAATTGTAACTTTCAATAGTTGCTCCAAATTTAATTTCAAATGGTTACCACAAAAAAAAATTATATTTGGGTACCAAAGAAATATAACAAATAGGCTCAGAAGGGGCAACTAATGGATAAATTTAACAAACAACTCTGAGGCCAAAAAAATATCTAAATTCCCCAAATCTTTTTACATGATGCAAATCAATTTTCGCCTTGAAATGGTCAAAAGACAAATTCTAAAATGTAGCAAATTGGGAAACACACTCATAGAAAGAAAAGGGGTAAATATTTATGATTTAGTATCAATCCCCTTATGAAGGCTCAAATCTCACCTTTAGAAGCTAGTTCACAAAAGGTACTCAAGAGGGATAAATGCTAATTATCAGCTTCCTAAGGACAACCTCACAGTTACAATTAAGCACAAGTCTGTCAAGTAAATTAATTATGGGATCCCCTAAAGGCAAAATCTCCATTTTTTTCAACTTTAAGCATAATTCATTCAAAACAAGCCAAAAAAAATGCTATCAACATATACGGTGGGTATGTGCATTAATAGAGAGATCAAGTGACAAAATAACTCTCCTCCCCCACACTAGCATGAAGCATGATCCTCAATGCAAAATGATCAAATAGAAACAAAAGGAAATAAATGAGATAACTGAAAATAAAACACGGGTTGCCTCCTGCGAAGCGCTTGTTTAACGTCGTGAGCCTGACGATAGTTAGTGCTTAATCAGGTGGCTCTCCAAGAGCAAATTTAACATCTAATCAGTACACCTTCTTAACTTTCTAACCATGTGGTTCACATTGTTCTTTCTTTTTCCACGTGGTGGATGAACTTCAAAGGATGGTGAAATTTTTATTTTATCTCTATCTACCATTATGCTAGGATCCTGCAAAATAAGATTTTTTTCCAAAAGGTCCTGCATCTTTAATTCACTAAAACTGTTAGTCTCAACCACATCATCAAAATAAGGAGAAGTTAAAGAAGAGAAAATTTCATTGGAATTTAAAGCTTTAATAACATCATCTTCTTTACCACTCCTTAAAGTTACCTTTCCCCGGTGAACCTCAATCACAACATCACCAATGGTTAAAATAATTTGCCCAAAATTTGGGACTATCTCATTTTTCTCCAAATCAATAACCATGGGATCTTTCTCACTATCCTCACAAATGCTCCCTCTGGTAGGATCTTTTGTTTCAATATGACTCCCTTCAGTAGGAGCTACTATTTTGATTTGATTCCCTTCAGTACGAGTCTCCTCATCTTTCTTGAGAGCTTCTTCCTCCAGATTATATTCCATAGAGACACCTTCATCTCTCGAATGAATGCTTTCTTTGTATTGCTCAGCTTCTTCATTTTGGGTAGACTTAGTTTGTGAAGGAGTTTCTTGGGCCTCTTGAGATAACAAAGCAATGAGACTTGAGATTTGACCCTCCAAGCTTTCAAATTTTTCATTTGTCTGCTGCATAAACCTTGTCAACACATCATTGGCACAAGGAGGAGGGGTTGAGATTGTCTCTTTAGGGACCCAAGTCAGAAACTCTAAACTCTTTTGTACGATTGTCTTGTTCAAGTCACTAATGTATTCATCTAGAGTTGCCCTCCGTTTTGGGTCCTTGTGTCTTTCCCACCAATTTTCAATGGGGGGTGGCTCATAGTCATCCCAATAGTCTGAATAAGGCTCATAAGAAGGTGGAGAAATTGGGCCTTGACATTGAGGTGGTATATACCAAGTAGACGTCTCTAAATTCCTTTGTTCCCGTGCTTCTCTAATGTAATCTCTAAGAGTTTTAACCATGATTCAAACTTTTCTCTGCCAAACAATGTGAACTGCAACGATCTCTTGGGAAAATATTAGCAATATTTTTTTGGTCTATTTTTTCAATAAGATAAAAAAAACAAAATTAAAACTAAAGCGTAAAAAAAATGTCTAAAGCAATAAAAAATTTTTTCGTTTAATATTGCAAATTAATCCCCGGCAACGGCGCCAAAAACTTGTTGCGTTAAAAACACACTTAGAGCAAATGTACTCTTTCGCAGAAGTAGTATAAAAGATTATCGTATCCACAGGGATTAATTAACAAGTACCAAACTAATCAAGATTATATATTGTTTAGACGAACCAATAGTAGAGTAGTAATGTAAACTAAATAAAATTAAGGCTTAATTACAGTTTTGGTCCCCCTAGTTTCACCAACTCACGATTTTGGTCCCCCAAATTTTAATTTGACGAATTTGATCCCCCTATTTTCCCAATTTGTAAAATCAAAGTCCCCCTCTTAATTTGGTCAAAATTAAAACTGTCTTTTGACTTATTATCCTATGTGGCAGTCCACGTAGGCGTACACTGTTCCTCTTCCTCACCCCTCCCCCCGGTTCCACTGTTCCTCTTCCTCACCCCTCCCCCCTCCGTGAACCCCTCCCCCCTCACCCCTCCCCCTGTTCTCTGGTCCACTGTTCCTCTTCCTCACCCCTCCCCCCTCCGTGAAACCCTCCCCCCGCAGAGAGAGAAAACGAAAGACAAAGAGAACGAGGGGGTTGCGATGGTGATGGCACCGGTGTTTGAGAGATGAGGGAGAGCGACGGTGAGCGAGAGAGAGTTTGCGACAGTGAGAAGAGGTAGGATCGGTGATTTGGGGGTGAGATGCGAAGAGGCGAGAGGGAAAACGAGGGGGGAGATGCGAAGAGAGAAAGGGAAAACGAGGGGGGAGATGCGAAGAGAGAGAGGGAAAACGAGGGGAGAGATGCGAAGAGAGAGAGGTCACGGTTTGTAGAGGGAGAGGGGTCGTGGCTGTGGGGCACGGTGGCTGACGGAGGGAAAAGGAGGGAGGTGGTTGTGGGGTGGCCGTTTGGTGGCTGACGGAGGGAAAGGAAAAGGAAACAGTGAGCTGAGTGGGTAGGTGGTGGGGGGAGGGGTGAAGGAGGAAGAAAGAGGAACCAGAGAGGGGGGGTTGAAGAGGAAGATGAACAGTACGCCTACGTGGACTTCCACGTAGGATAATAAGTCAAAATACAGTTTTAATTTTGATCAAATTAAGAGGGGGCCTTAGATTTTACAAATTGGGAAAATAGGGGGATCAAATTCGTCAAATTAAAACTTGGGGGAGCAAAATCGTGAGTTGGTAAAACTAGGGGGACCAAAACTGTAATTAAGCCTAAAATTAATTAAATAACAAATAGTAAAATACAATATTGAATCAATGGAGAGAGGCCTAGGGTGTAACATCCCTAATTTTTAAAGACTCGTACTATGATACCTAGGACCGAGTAATTATTTGTGGGAATAATTGGTCGTGTCTCGGGATTTATAGTCGAGGAATTTGTCAAGAAATTCCTATTCTCCACTAAATTGTGGCCTAGTCATAGTTTTAATGAATGAATTTAGCTGAGGGGTAAAACTGTCTTTTTACCCCTTTAATGCTTCAGCCTAGACCTGAACCCTCCCTTACTCTCACACTTAATCATTTTGAAAAATCCAGAAGAAAGAAAGAAAAGAAAACAGAAGGAAAAGAGGGAGAAGAGGGCGTGAAGTAGAGGAGGAAGAAGGAGGTGGATCCTTCATCAAACCCAGCTGCATGTAAGTCTTCTAACCTCCCCTCTACTCCAAATTCGATTTCCCTTCCATTGATACCACTTTCGAAGTCTGATTCTCACCCATTCTCTCTATCCCATTTTCTGTCTTGTGGTTGAAATGGTAAAGATGGTCAAGTTTGGAGCTGCCATCCTCTTGCATGTTCAAGTGTAGCAGTCTAGAAGAAGATTTGTGCCTTGCATTTCGAATTGGAGAAAAGTCTGGTGAAGTCAGTTGTTGTAGTTCGGTAGTTGCTGTGGGTGACTTTGTTGGTGCCTTTGGGTTCTCGTTTCGTGCGTGAGCTTCTGTCACCGATCCCCGATTTCTCATTTCGTCGCTCCTTTTGATCCCAAACCACTTCTAATCTTCTTCCCAACCAATTTTAAGGATATTGCCTTACTGAAAACCTTATTTTGAACTTGCTCAACTCATGATTTTAGAAAAGAGCTTTGAAAGCCTATTTGATCGAAAAACCGAAACCCTAGTACGCGTGTGGGTACACCGACTGATGGACCGACTGAATATATATATTTATATATGTCAATTGAATATGATTATAATGCCGGAGGTCTAATTTATGAATTCCTCTAAACGGATTATAGATCGATATGGATATTGTTTATCCAATTATTATGTGATTGATCCTTTGGTGATCGAAAAGATATAAATTATCTAACTCTCGAGAATTGATACGTATTGTCATATGTATCGCGTTGGGTGACGATCCGACAAGTAGCATACTAGGGAGGGTAGTCATGACCCCTTACCTAGGCCCTGAATATGTTTTGGCGTGGTCAACACACGGGTTACCGGGATTAGCACTGGATTGCAGTCGGTTTATGCTAAGTTGAACACACGATTACCGGGATTAGCACTGGATTGCAGTCGGTTCGTGTTAAATAAATTCACGAAGTGCTTGGCATTTTGAATACAGCTTATGATAGCTAATCATCTATATTTGATGACGGTTTAATAAATTGAATCGAGTGTCGGTGAGGGGGCACGGTAGGACTCACTAAGATAATGTTATCTCACCCAATCCATAATTGTTGTTTTTCAGATAAGCAGGGAAAAAGGAAGACTATTGTGCACGAGTAGTTGGCATACTCTCGGAGGTGCTGAAGACTTAGTCATATTTACCCTTTGTTCTTTTGTTGTTCTATTTGGTTGTATAAACTTGTATTGGTTATGAGTTTTACAAACCTGTTGGGTATTTGGACTTGGATATTGTATTCCGTTCGGTATGGAACCGATGAACTTCTATTTTATGAAGTAATGTTATTTCCGACTATGTGTTGATTTCGGAAAAAGTTTGTATGTCCAAAACTTAAACAGGAATTGTGTCCTCTGAACTTCCGCATCTGTGCATCTTCGGTGTCTCTACACGTTAGAAATACCAGAGTGTTACATTTGGTATCAGAGTTGTTCGACCTAGTCGGACTTAGATGTTTAGAATCTCGTATGTCTTCTAAGTCTGATTCTTCTTAGTATGCTATTAGACATTGAGCCTGATCAACTTAATACTTTGTGCATATTTCGCAGAATCATGGCTGGAAGAGGTAGGAGAAACCCACCTGTTGATCCGCATCAAGAATGGATGCAGAATGTCATCGAGACTCAGCAGAAGATGATGAATGACATGATGCTAATGCAACAGCAACAGATGGCTCAGATGGCTCAAATGCAGCAGATGCATCAAGTGCCTCAACCACAACCAACTGAGCCAGTCAATGTGCCAACACCTGAGGATCCCAACAGGGTGTATTTTCGGTTTCTGAAGATGAAACCCCCAACCTTCAAATGAGGATCTGATGCAATGAAGGCCCATTTCTGGGTAGATGCCATGGAACAGATCTTTGTTACTTTGCAATGCAATGAAGAAGAGAAAGTAATTTGTGCTGCTAACGCTCTAGATGAGGATGCCCACACCTGGTGGGTTAATGCTCGTAGAATGCTACAAACTCAAGGAACTCCTCTTGAGTGGAATACTTTCAAGGAATTATTTTTGGGTCATTATTTCCCCGACACTCAAAGACTTGCCAAACAGATGGAATTTCTGAATCTGAAACAGGGAGAGATGACAGTTGGGGAATATGCTGCAAAATTTGAAAGGTTGTCACAATTCTATGAATTGGGGACCACCGCTCATGATGATAAGTGGAAAATGGTGATGTTCAGACAAGGTCTTAGAGGCGATGTGAATCAAGGTCTCAGTTCTTATTCCATGACCACTTATCCTGCTTTGGTTCAACAAGCTCATTCAGCTGAAAGCGATCTTAAAAGAATGTATGCAGAAAGGAAAGATTTCTGGAAGGATAAGAAGAAGGTTAATGAGTCAACTTCTTCGAACCCTAGGTATAAGGGGAATTCAGACAAGGGAAAGCAGGTTCAGTCGAACAACACTTTTGGGTATCGCAATTGTAGAGTGTGTAAGAAGAGTCATCGTGGGAGATGTCAATCGGAGTCAAAGCCAAACCAGTGTTATCATTGTAATGAAGTGGGACACTATGCCAACAACTGCCCATCAAGGAGAGCTTTCTTGGAGTCTCCTGATGCTCCGAGGCAGGCTCGAGTCAACACTTTGGATGCCAAGACCATCAAACCAGCTGATAATCTCATAAGGGGTACAGGTTCTCTCTTTAATCAAACTGTTAATATACTTTATGATTCTGGTGCCACTCATTGTTTTATCTCAGAAGCATGTGCTGAACGGTTAGGATTAACAGTATCTCCTATATCCGAGCCAATAACTATCCTTACTGCTGCAAAGGGTCGTGTGCGAACCCAGGCATTGTGTCGTAACTGTCTGCTTACCATAGGAGTCTGGGAATTTGTTGTTGATTTTATCTGTTTGCCTGTGAGGGGGATGGATATCGTTTTGGGAATGAATTGGATGACTTCCAATCACGTCACTATTGACTGCTTCAATCGCACAATTGAGTTTCCTTCTGAAGTAGCGAAACAAGCACCGCCTGCAACTGATGGTGTTATTTCGTTTGCTTCAGCCAGCCAGTCTCTATTCCAAGGTGCGGAAGCTTTTGTTGTTATTTTATCTGCATCAACTGAAGCTGGTTTGGATTTATCGTCTGTACAAGTTGTTAATGAATTCTTAGATGTTTTGCCCGAGGAAGTTTCCTTTTTGGCTCCGGAACGAGAGGTAGAATTCTCTATAGATTTGGCGCCTGGAGCAGGGCCAATATCCATAGCACCTAAGGCCGAGTGCCTCTCCGTGGGGTGCTCCCGTGTTATTGGTTAAGAAGAAAGATGGAAGTATGAGGTTGTGCATTGACTATCGTCAGCTCAACAAGATAACTATCAAGAACAAGTATCCGTTGCCAAGGATAGATGATCTACTTGACCAACTTCGAGGTGCTAAGGTTTTCTCCAAAATTGATCTAAGGCCAGGATACCATCAAATCAGGGTAAGAGCCTTAGACATTCCGAAGACCGCTTTTCGTACGAGGTACGAACACTACGAGTTTGTGGTGATAACTATCCTGATTGAAATCAGGATAGAAGACCGCTTTTCTTGGATTGAAAGAAAAGTTAACTTCTGCTCCGATCCTAATTCTTCCGGATCCGTCATTGGGATTTCAGATTTACAGTGATGCCTCCGGGAAGGGTTTAGGATGTGTTCTTATGCAGGATCAGCATGTGGTGGCCTATGCATCTAGGCAATTGAAGACTCATGAGCGGAATTACCCAACTCATGATTTGGAATTAGCAGCCATCGTGTTTGCGCTAAAGATTTGGAGACACTATCTTTATGGTTCTCGTTTCGAAGTTTTTAGTGATCACAAGAGCTTGAAGTATCTGTTTGACCAAAAAGAGTTGAATAATAGGCAAAGGAGATGGACTGAATTTTTGAAGGACTACGACTTCGAATTGAAATATCACCCTGGGAAAGCCAATGTGGTAGCAGATGCTCTGAGCAGGAAGTCTATCCACACGGCAAGGTTAATGGTTCACGAGATGGCTTTGATAGAGTCGTTCAGAGACTTGAACCTCAAGGTAGCAAGAAAGAAGGACCGTATAGTGTTGCGGCATATTCGGATAGCTAGTGTGTTAAGGGAACAAATCCGTGTAGCTCAAGAAGCTGATGTGAAGTTACAGTCTCGGAGGGGATCGCCAGATTTTACCGAGGATCGAGACGGCACGATTTGTTTTAATGGGAGAATTTGTGTTCCCGACGATGATGATGTGAAAAGGCAAGTATTGGAAGAAGCTCATAGAAGTCAGTACTCTGTACATCCGGGATCCACCAAGATGTACCGAGACTTGAAGTTAATGTATTGGTGGCCTGGGATGAAGGCCGAGGTTGCAGAATTTGTTTCTCGGTGCTTAACTTGTCAGAAGGTTAAGGCGGAACACCGAAGACCGGGCGGTCAGTTACAACCGCTAGATGTGCCAGTTTGGAAATCGGATGATATCTCAATGGACTTCGTCATGGGTTTGCCGAGGTCACAGGCCGACAATGATTATATTTGGGTAGTAGTGGACCGATTGACTAAATCCGCTCACTTTATTCCCGTTCGCTCGACTTATAAAGTCTCCAAGTTAGCAGATGAATATGTGAAGAACATTATCAGACTGCATGGGGTTCCAACGAGTATCGTGTCAGACCGAGATCCCAAGTTTACTTCTAGATTTTGGAAAGCTTTGAACGAAGCCATGGGGACGAGAGTGCTTGTTAGCACTGCATATCATCCTCAGACCGATGGTCAGACTGAGAGGACAATACAGACCCTTGAAGACATGCTGCGGGCATGCGTACTTGATAACGGGTCGAAATGGGAAGACCATCTTCCATTGGTGGAATTCGCCTACAACAACAGTTACCACTCCAGTATTGGAATGGCACCGTTTGAAGCACTTTATGGTAGGAAGTGTAGAACTCCGTTGTGTTGGTGGGATATTGGTGAAGATAGGTTTTTGGGACCCGATATGGTTCGCGAGACTGCTGAGAAGATCAAGTTAATTCGAGAAAGGATGAAGGTTGCTCAGAGTCAGAAAAAGAGCTACACTGACAACCGAAGGAGGCCGTTGGAATTTGATGTTGGTGACCATGTGTTCTTGAAGGTTGCTCCAACCATAGGCACAAGTAAAGCTTTGCGGGCAAGGAAACTCAGTCCTCGATACGTTGGGCCTTTCCAAATTGTCGAGCGTATTGGGCCAGTTTCCTATCGCCTTGCTTTATCTCCTACCTTATCTAATCTCCATGATGTGTTCCACGTGTCTCAGTTGAGAAAGTATGTTCTCGATTCGCCTCAGCCGTTGAGTGTTGATACGATTGACCTTCGACCGGATTTATCATTCCAACCTTATCCTAGTCATATCTTGGAGCGTGGTATGAAGACTCTGCGTTCAAGGACTATTCTGATTGTCAAAGTAGTCTGGGATGGCTTTTCAGCTGAAGAGGCTACCTGGGAGTTGGAAGAGGACATGCGGACTCGATATCCACATCTCTTCCATTAAGGTACGTCTCGTCAATTTTGAGGACAAAATTTTTAAAAGTTGGGGTGATTGTAGCATCCCTAATTTTTAAAGACTCGTACTATGATGCCTAGGACCGAGTAATTATTTGTGGGAATAATTGGTCGTGTCTCGGGGATTTATAGTCGAGGAATTTGTCAAGAAATTCCTATTGTCCATTAAATTATGGCCAAGTCATAGTTTTAATGAAAGAATTTAGCTGAGGGGGCAAAACTGTCTTTTTACCCCTTTAATGCTTCAGCCTAGACCTGAACCCTCCCTCACTCTCACACTTAATCATTTTGAAAAATCCAGAAGAAAGAAAGAAAGGAAAACAGAAGGAAAAGAGGGAGAAGAGGGCGTGAAGTAGAGGAGGAAGAAGGAGGTGGATCCTTCATCAAACCCAACTGCATGTAAGTCTTCTAACCTTCCCTCTACTCCAAATTCGATTTCCCTTCCATTGATACCACTTTCGAAGTCTAATTCTCACCCATTCTCTTTATCCCATTTTCTGTCTTGTGATTGAAATGGTAAAGATGGTCAAGTTTGGAGCTGCCAACCTCTTGCATGTTCAAGTGTAGCGGTCTAGAAGAAGATTTGTGCCTTGCATTTCGAATTGGAGAAAAGTCTGGTGAAGTCAGTTGCCGTAGTTCGGTAGTTGCTGTGGGTGACTTTGTTGGTGCCTTTCGGTTCTCGTTCGCGCGTTTTACTATTCGGTCATTCCGTGTCTCGGTGGAAGCTCCTAGCGAAATCGACATCCCGGTGAGTTCTACTCACGGATAGGGATGTTTTTGTGTGTCCTGAAAATGTGTCTGTTTTGAGTCATAAGGCAGTTATCTTGTTTTCGAAAGATTTTGGAACCGAAAACCGTTTTTGAGCAATATCGCGTTTTTACGGTTTTTTTTGAATTGTTGAGCAATTTACGAAATTGTGATTTAAACGCTTTCACTGGAATATAGTCGAGAATGTGGTTTATTAAATCTGTTTTCAGGTTGGATTACGATCGGAATTCGAATTGGGCGAGAAACAAAAAAGCGGAATGAGAAACGGATTGGAAATAGAAAAACAGAACCGGACGCACGGATCGTGCGCCCCTGGGCACGGACCGTGCGCCCTCTTCGGGTTGGTTGTGTGATTTTGGTAAATCACGCACGGGTCGTGCGCCCCTGGGCACGGACCATGTGTGAGCTTCTGTCACCGATCACCGATTTCTCATTTCGTCGCTCCTTTCGATCCCAAACCACTTCTAATCTTCGTCCCAACCAATTTTAAGGATATTGCCTTACTGAAAACCTTATTTTGAACTTGTTCAACTCATGATTTTAGAAAAGAGCTTTGAAAGCCTAATTGATCGAAAAACCGAAACCCTAGTACGCGTGTGGGTACACCGACTGATGGACTGACTGAATATATATATATATATATATATATATATATATATATATATATATATATATATATATATATATATATATGTCAATTGAATATGATTATAATGCCGGAGGTCTAATTTATGAATTCCTCTAAACGGATTATAGATCGATATGGATATTGTTTATCCAATTATTATGTGATTGATCCTTTGGTGATCGAAAAGATATAAATTAACTAACTCTCGAGAATTGATATGTATTGTCATATGTATCGCGTTGGGTGGCGTTCCGACAAGTAGCATACTAGGGAGGGTAGTCATGACCCCTTACCTAGGCCCTGAATGTGTTTTGGTGTGGTCAACTCACGAGTTACCGGGATTAGCACTGGATTGCAGTCGGTTTATGCTAAGTTGAACACACGATTACCGGGATTAGCACTGGATTGCAGTCGGTTCGTGTTAAATAAATTCACGAAGTGGTTGGCATTTCGATTACAGCTTATGATAGCTAATCATCTATATTTGATGACGGTTTAATAAATTGAACCGAGTGTCGGTGAGGGGGCACGGTAGGACTCACTGAGATAATGTTATCTCACCCAATCCATAATTGTTGTTTTTCAGAGAAGCAGGGAAAAAGGAAGACTATTGTGCACGAGTAGTTGGCATACTCTTGGAGGTGCTGAAGACTTAGTCATATTTACCCTTTGTTCTTTTGTTGTTCTATTTGGTTGTATAAACTTGTATTGGTTATGAGTTTTACGAACCGCTTTATGTTTCTGTTTGGTATTTGGACTTGGAGGTTGTATTCCGTTCGGTATGGAACCGATGAACTTCTATTTTATGAAGTAATGTTATTTCCGACTATGTGTTGATTTCGGAAGAAGTTTGTATGTCCAAGACTTAAACAGGAATTGTGTCCTCTGAACTTCCGCATCTGTGCATCTTCGGTGTCTCTACACGTTAGAAATATCGGGTGTTACATAGGGTCACGGTTTCACTTGCAAGATTCGATTCCCCTATGTCTAATTCTACCCGAATTCCTTTATTTTATTTAATTACCAATCCCTTTACTAAAGCTATTAATCCGTTTGGTCATTCGCGATTAATATTCTTTTTCCTAAACTAACCCTTGTTTGGTCATGCAAGAATTTAAGTTGAGGAAAAGCATAAAGAACAAAAATGTTGAATGATTGGAAGACTAAATTAAAGTTTGGTCATACATTAATTATAGCCCCAATGTTCCTATAGGTCCACCAACTAATTGCAGTACGGTCGCTGATCAACTAATTGATTATGAACATGCAAAGGGTGATCAATCCTAAGAACTCGAGTAAATTACTAGGACTATATTAATTGAAATAAAAATAGGAATTCAGATTAAAAATTTGAACATAAAAAGGTCTCTAATCAAGCAAGATCCACCTAAGACCGTAGAAGAGGATTTAGCTATCCATAGTGTTCAAGAACAATGAAATAAAATTAGGAGTCATAAATTACAGAGATAAAAATAACCCGGAATAGAGAAATTTCTGATCTTGAGAATTTAGTCTCCTTTTTCTGCTCCAGAGCTCTCTCACGGTGTCAAAAACGGTACCAAATACTCTCCTTTCTCCTTGCCGGTGCTACTGTTGCCGTCAACGTCCGTCCCTTTTCCCCTTTTCTTGTGCGGCACTTTTTTCCGTAATATTACGGCCTGCTTCTTTTTATAATAGCTTTAGCTTGTGAGTATAACCTAAGCTTCACATGGGCCTTGAATTCTTTTTGGGCCTTCCAATTGATTATGCATTGGACCTTTTCATAATCCAGCAATCCTAGCTAATTCCACTTCATGCACCTGAGCCCAACTCTTTTCCATTTTGTCGTGGACTTCACTCTCAACAATTGGGCCATACATATTGCTTGGCACTTTTTAATTCTCCACAATTCAACAATCAGCCATATACACACACACACACACACACACACACACACACACACACACACACATATATATATATATATATATATATATATATATATATATATATATATATATATATATATATATATATATATATATATATGAAAGACTTAAAGTGGCTTTTAGTTCCCTTTTTATATTTAATTCTTTCCTGTCAAATATAGAACAAATTAAGTTAATGACTAAAACATGTCCCTAAAAATACACTAAATTGGAGTTTATCACATTCATTGGATGCATGTTTCGCTTTTGCCTCAGTGTCCATTGCCTCCAGTTGCTCTTCAGTGGGAGCGTTTTTCATCTGACGAGACTACTACATGGTTGGATCCTTTAGATCTGGTCCACAAATCACCCCCTTATGCACTGGCGTTTCACATCAAACATTTTTTTCTCAAACCCAGGAGCCTGGGAGAGTTCCTCCGAAGGTCCCAGAAGTACATGGACTACGAGGAGGATGAACTGGCCTATAGAACAGCAGCCAAGAATGGAGCTGGGAAGGAAACATAATTTAGAGAGTCCCGTCCCAAGAGGGACGCCGGAGGATCACAAAGCGAGTCCCAACCTCCCCGCTTCAGCGAACATAGCCCTTTGAATACCTCCCGTTCGAAGATCCTAGCAGAGTGTGCAAACACAGAGTTTAGAAACATCAAAATACCAGAGCCTCTGGAGCTGAAAGAAGGTCAGAGGCCCCAGAGCAATGGACATGACACCAACGGCTGCCGTGCCTTGAAAGATGACATTGAAGAGTTAATCCGTCGAGGAAAACTCTCACAATATGTCAAGAAAGATGAGGACGAGCCACGAGGCTCTCGCAAAAGACCCCGATCTCCACGAGGAGGATCCAGGCCGCCCCGTAAGGGTAAAGATGTGGTGAATGACGTCGACAAGGCCTCTAAAGAGGACGACGGTGAAGATATAGACATGGAAGATACTCAAAAATCCCAAGGAAGACCCGCTGCCATGGTCATCCTTGGTGGAGATTGTTGATCCAAGGACAAACGATCTTTGTTTTGTATGATAACAAATTACATCTCATCTACTAATGGTTGCAGTTGAATGAAAGTACAGGGACAAAATCAAAGAACAGGGATTAAATCAAAGAGCAGGGACTAAAGTGCAATGGCTTGCAGATGAAGCAACAATGAAGTTGAAGACCTAATTGTTTATCTGCTTTCAATAGGACAAAGTGTAAGATCCTATCACTCAAGGTCTATGACAATTTAATAGCTGAGAGATGATTTTTGAAAACATGCATCATGCATCAAAACAAGCTTTGGAAAATATGTTATGCATGCATGACAAGCTTTGGAAAATATTTTATGCATGCATGGCAAAGCCCTAAACCCATGCTTTGGAAAATATGTTATGCATGCATGGCAAGCTTTGGAAAATATTTTATGCATGCATGGCAAAGCCCTAAACCTAAAAACAACTTTGTGAAAACCTAGAATCGATTCCTATCTTTTTTCCTAAGGTGCATAATCGATTCCTATTTTTTTTCTAAAGTGCAAAATCGATTTTCTAATCTATTAGGAAGAAAGAAATAGATTTCCTTCCTTATTATGAAGTAATGAAATTGATTATCTAATAGATTAGGAAGCACATAATCGATTACCTAATAGATTAGGAAGCACATAATCGATTACCTAATAGATTAGGAAGCACATAATCGATTTCTCCTATATTTTAGCCTAACTATGTAATCGATTATATCCTATTTTAACTAAAGCATGAAATCGATTCTTTGATGTTTTAAAGAGCCAAGAATCGATTCCTCACTCATTTAACTAAGCTTGGAATCGATTCATGTGATTTTTCAAAGGCAAGGAATCAATTATACACTTGTTGCACTATCTCCATAATCGATTCTTTCATTGCATTAAATATTTTTTCCAAATCCTATATTTTTCTAAGCCTATAAATAGGCAGGTGTGATTCACATTTCAAACACACCACAACACAACAACACCTCTCTACTTCTCACCTTCGAAATTCTAGATCTGAGAAAGAGAGAAAATAGAGCTATCATAGTTATACCATTTTCTATAGATCTAGTCACTCATCTCTCTCAGTTATTATATTGTCATACTATCTGAAGTGATTAGATCATAGCTTCTATATTGTAATCTACTATTGTGGGGTCATTTTGAAATCCTGGGACGTGTTCTTGGGTCTCTCAATCTGGGAGATTGAGTTGGTTTGAAATCCTGGGAAGTGTTTTTGGCTCTCTCAATTTGGGAGATTGAGTTGGTTTGAAATCCTGGGAAGTGTTCTTGGGTCTCTCAATCTGGGAGATTGAGTTGGTTTGAAATCCTGTGAGGTGATCTTGGGTCGTTCAATCGGGGAGATTGAAGTGGTTATTGTGAAATCCTGGGAAGCATTCTTGGGTCGTTCAATCAGGGAGATTGAAGCGGTTGTTAAATCCTTAGCGAGGAGCTCGGGTTCTCAATTTGGGGAAATTGGGATTTGCTATTTGAAGTTGCTTGTTTGTAAAACATTCTACATCATATAGTGGTTGTCAGCAAAGTCCAAAGGTTGCAAAGCCGGAGGCAGAGGACGTAGGGCTTTTATCCCGAACCTCATAAAATTCCTGGTGTATCTCTATCCCTCTCTCTTTACTTTATTTATTGTTTATATCTGTTTATAATTATACTCAATATCACTGCGCCGATCTGTTTATTGCTATCATTACGCTGCTTATAATATCTGTCTATCCTGAACTCTGATAATAGCGTAATATTGCACTGTACCTAATCTGCCTGCTTACATACATCATATAAGTTTAAATCTCAGATTCCGCATTTGATTTAAACAAGCATTGCAAAAGTTTTTGAAAACCGAAAAAGAATTCAAGTTTTGCACATAACCTTATTCACCCCCCTCTAAGGTTATCATATAGTCCAACAGTAGTATCAGAGCTAGAAATTGCATATAGAGCTTAACATCTCGCAATTTTATTTTATTTATTTATTTTTGATCATGGGTTTATTTATGAAAGAGGGGATGTCCTTCAGTAGGCCACCCCTGTTTGATGGGAATAACTATGACTACTGGAGTAGTCGAATGAAGTGTCATGTGCAGCCTATAGACTTCACCCTTTGGAGGATTATTGTTGATGGACCACTGATTCCTATGAAGATCAAAATTACAAAACCTGGTGGTGCTGACGGAGACACTACAAAAACTCAAGCTACCGGCAAAGCAGAAGAAATTCCAGTTGAAGACATCTACACCAATGATCTGAGCGAGCTGAGAAAGTCCGAGTTAGACAAAATCTCTCAGAATGCCAAAGCTATGAACATTCTTCACCTATCTCTATGTGAAGAAGAATATGGAAGGGTAAAAGGGTGTCAGACAGCTAAAGAGATCTGGGATTGCTTGGAAGCTACACATGTCGATACAAGCCAAGTGAAGGATATAAAAATCAGACTCCTCACTTCTGAGTATGAAGCCTTCAAAATGAAGGAAGGTGAATCTGGCTATGCACCAGAGACTGAATCTGATAGTGAACAATCTAAGGGCACTGGGGAAGAAGTATTCAACAAAAGATCTAAATGGGAAGATTCTTGCTTCTCTAACTAGCGAGTTCTTTTCTAAAACTTGTGCAATCACTTAAGCCAAAGATATTGGCACTTTACCTCAAGAAGACTTGATTGGGTCACTTCTTGCATTTGAGGTGGTGTTGGCTGCTAAGAAGGTTCAGGAAAAAGAAGTTGTAAAAGAAAGAAAGTCTCTTGCTCTTGCTGCTAAAACTCCTAAAATGGCAAGGAAAGAGGTTGAGTCTGATGAAGAATCCAATGATGAAGACATGGCTAAACTGTTTGAAGAATTCATGAGATTCAACAAGATTGGGAAGGGTGACTACTCAAAGCAATCCAAGTACCAAAAGAAGAAAGATAAGAAGGCTACATGGAACTATTTTGATACTGATAGTGATTCTGATGAAGAAGAGGAGGTTGCAAATGCTATTTGTCTCACGGCGAGTGAAACACCTAAGGCTATATTATGGGACAGTCTTGGCACTGATAGTGAAACAGATGAAGAAGAGCAAACTGCCAATGTTTTTTGTCATATGGCAAATGACGCACCTGAGGTAATCCCTGATAACCATAATCTTTCTGATTCACTTGAGCATGATAATTTAATTGATGATATGTATAGTAGTCAAGATTTGAGTGAGACTTTTGAAGCTCTTTATTTTGAACACGAAGCTCTCGTTAAAATCTAAGAAATTGACAAAGAGCAACAAAAGCATGCTCACTCAAATTGAGACTCTAGAAAATGAGGTAGCTAAGTTGAAGAATGAGCTACATGAAATAAAACCTTTCAACCTTGAGTTTCTTGAGCTTAAACAAAATTTTGAAAAAGCCAAGGTTGAAAATGAAATTTTGAAAGAAACTTTAAAAAGGTTTGAGGTTGGTGAAAATACCTTAACCAAGATACTGCACTCCCAACATGAATATGTTGATAGGAGAGGTATTGGGTATGAAGGTAGTTCCACCTCCTCTGTTTTGAAAAAGAAAATGACTTTTGTAGCCGCTACTTCAAGTTATACACCTACTGTTTTCTCTTGCACTTATTGTCAAAAAGGGAACCATAGCTCACTTAGATGTCCTATTCGTAAATTGTGTGAGCTTGGTACCCTTATACCTGCTTGTGAGAAACCAAGGTGGATTGTGAAAACAAACCCCTTGATGACTAACCCACAAGGACCCAAAGAGAACTGGGTAAAAGGTTCTTAATACTCATGACTGGAGACGCTAAAAGGTTCTTGATGACTCGAAGCTCATGACTGGAGACGCTAAAATGTTCTTAATACTCAGAAACAGCAGTCATGTGACTTGTGATAACAACAATAGAGGAAGAATCACCGGTGAAGGTTAGATTGGTAAAGTTTTTATTCACCTCTATTGAAAATGTGTTATATAGAAGAACTTAAAATTTTTATCAAGTATTAGACACATATGTGAGATAAAAGTTTTTTCTTGTGCATCAAAGTTTTTTTAAGTGTTATTATGCTGGATCTTTGATGCAACCTTTTTTTGAAGATAAATATGGTACCTATATTGTTGAACCAAGTATGACATATATCATGGGTATCCTAGTTTCTATAATATCTTTTTTAAACTGTGATGGTCCACCATCTTCTGGCTAAGCTTTGCATTCTACAATCAATCAGAGGGATCATCAAGTAAGGGGGAGCATAGCATTAAACTGTTTTTGATCTATCTTATGCTATGTGATACTGTTGCGTGATTTTGCAAGGTTATATAGTATGATTATGTATCTATGTGTTCACCCCCCTTCCTTTTTGATGAAAACAAAGGGGAGAGAATATGCATGTTATTATGTGGGGGAGAAAAATATCTGCTATCTGTGCTTATACTGTGATTAATTACATGTGTGGTTTAGTTGAATATTTTTATGCTTATGCTTAGGGGAAGCTCTTTGAAATTTTTTCATTATTATCACCCCCTATGCAAAAGGGGGAGTTTGTTGAACCAAGGACAAACGATCTTTGTTTTGTATGATAACAAATTACATCTCATCTACTAATGGTTGCAGTTGAATAAAAGTACAGGGACAAAATCAAAGAACAGGGATTAAATCAAAGAGCAGGGACTAAAGTGCAATGGCTTACAGAAGAAGCAACAATGAAGTTGAAGATCTAATTGTTTATTCGCTTTCAATAGGACAAAGTGTAAGGTCCTATCACTTAAGGTCTATGACAATTTAATAGCTGAGAGATGATTTTTGAAAACATGCATCATGCATCAAAACAAGCTTTGGAAAATATGTTATGCATGCATTGTCGCTTTGGAAAATATTTTATGCATGCATGGCAAAGCCCTAAACCTATGCTTTGGAAAATATGTTATGCATGCATGGCAAGCTTTGGAAAGTATTTTATGCTAGCATGGCAAAGTCCTAAACCTAAAAACAACTTTGTGAAAACCTAGAATCGATTCCTATCTTTTTTCCTAAAGTGCATAATCGATTCCTATCTTTTTTCTAAAGTGCAAAATCGATTTCCTAATCTATTAGGAAGCAAGAAATCGATTTCCTACCTTATTATGAAGTAATGAAATCGATTATCTAATAGAATAGGAAGCACATAATCGATTATCTAATAGATTAGGAAGCACATAATCGATTTCTCCTATATTTTAGCCTAACTATGTAATCGATTATATCCTATTTTAACTAAAGCATGAAATCGATTCTTTGATGTTTTAAAGAGCCAAGAATCGATTCCTCACTCATTTAACTAAGCTTGGAATCGATTCATGTGATTTTTCAAAGGCAAGGAATCGATTATACACTTGTTGCACTATCTCCATAATCGATTCTTTCATTGCATTAAATATTTTTTTCCAAATCCTATATTTTTCTAAGCCTATAAATAGGCACGTGTGATTCACATTTCAAACCCACCACAACACAACAACACCTCTCTACTTCTCACCTTCGAAATTCTAGATTTGAGAAAGAGAGAAAATAGAGCTATCATAGTCATATCATTTTCTATAGATCTAGTCACTCATCTCTCTCAGTTATTATATTGTCATACTATCTGAAGTGATTAGATCATAGCTTCTATATTGTAATCTACTATTGTGGGGTCATTTTGAAATCCTGGGACGTGTTCTTGGGTCTCTCAATCTGGGAGATTGAGTTGGTTTGAAATCTTGGGAAGTGTTCTTGGGTCTCTCAATCTGGGAGATTGACTTGGTTTGAAATCCTGGGAGGTGATCTTGGGTCGTCCAATCGGGGAGATTGAAGTGGTTATTGTGAAATCCTGGGAAGCATTGTTGGGTCGTTCGATCAGGGAGATTGAAGCGGTTGTGAAATCCTTAGCGGGGAGCTCGGGTTTTCAATTTGGGGAAATTGGGATTTGCTATTTGAAGTTGCTTGTTTGTAAAACATTCTACATCATATAGTGGTTGTCAGCAAAGTCCAAAGGTTGCAAAGCCGGAGGCAGAGGACGTAGGGCTTTTATCCCGAACCTCGTAAAATTCCTGGTGTATCTCTATCCCTCTCTCTTTACTTTATTTACTGTTTATAACTGTTTATAATTATACTCAATATCACTGCGCCGATCTGTTTATTACTATCATTACGCTGCTTATAATATCTGTCTATCCTGAACTCTGATAATAGTGTAATATTGCACTGTACCTAATCTGCCTGCTTACATACATCATATAAGTTTAAATCTCAGATTCCGCATTTGATTTAAACAAGCATTGCAAAAGTTTTTGAAAACCGAAAAAGAATTCAATTTTTGCACATAACCTTATTCACCCCCCTCTAAGATTATCATATAGTCCAACAGAGATCAACTGGAAGGCGGCGAGTCTGAGAAGTCCAAGAAAAGAAGATGGAAAGAGGTTATGAGTGTTGCCTCAACCTCGGCGCCTAAGAAGGAAATTACCAGACCACCCCTAGCATTTGGGGAACAAGACTTGCTCGACGGACGGGAGAACAAATACATCGCTCTTATGATTTGGGTTGTGATGGCAAACATTGAAGTTAGAAGGATCCTAGTGGATCAAGGAAGTTCAGCGGATATCATATTTCTGGACTTGTTGAAGATTTTCAACATTTCTCCTGAAGACCTCACCCCATACTGGGGCACTGACTTGACTGGATTCAATGGCTCAACAGCTCGACCGTTGGGGTACATTGAATTGATGGTCACCTATGGAGATCCCGATGAGGAACAATCATTGTGAATGAGGCAGGCTCGGAGCGGTAGCATCTACAGTGCATTTGAAGATGTAGTTCTATACCTTGAACGACCAAGTTGTAACTCTCCAAGCTGACTTAGAGTCGGCTCGCTAGTGTCATTTTATGAGCATGAAATTGCAGAAGGAGTCTGAGCCAGCTACGAACCCAGGCCAGAAGGTAGGGATTGAAGTGAATCTTGCTGACTTAGATGCCCGGTATGACCCTGACAGCGGGGAAGAGAAAGATGATGGAAACCTGGCTAGAGAATTCAATAAGTGCATGAAGAGGCCCGAGCTTGATGGCGAGTTTGTTGCCATGAAACTGGGCGACGACCCCGCCAAGAACATCAAGATTGGTGCTGACCTCAGCGGGGAGATTAAGGAGAAGCTCACCATGTGCCTAAAGCAACATGCTGATCTCTTTCCCTGGTCTGCGGCAGACATGCCCGGGATACCACCTGAGGTGGCATGCCATCACCTGGCTGTTGACCCAAAGGCAAAGTGGGTGGGGTAGAAAAGAAGAATCCAGAAAGGAGACAAGGCTGAGGCAGCAACTAGGGTTGTAGATGACCTCATAGAGGCAGATTTTGTAAAAGAAATCAAATATACCACATGGTTGTCTAATGTAGTCGTAGTGAAAAAATCCAATGGAAAATGGCGAATGTGCGTTGATTATACCGATCTTAACAAGGCATGCCCGAAGGATGCCTTCCTCGTCCCCAACATTGATAGGTTAGTTGATAGTTCATCCGGATTTCGCTTACTATCTTTTATGGACGCCTACTCGGGTTACAATCAAATCTCGATGTATCCTTTCGATCTGGAAAAGCTTGTGTTCATGACGGAAAAAGGAAATTACTACTATCGTGTAATGCCCTTCGGACTCAAGAATGCCGGGGAAACTTACATGAGAATAATGATCAAAGTGTTCAAAAATCAGATGGAACGGGTGATCGAGGTCTACTCGGATGACATGATTGTCAAAAGCAAATCCGATCCGGATCACATCACAGACTTGGAGGAAGTTTTTGCCAAGGTACGAAAGAACAATACGAGACAACCCAGAGAAATGTACCTTTGGCTCCGAGCAGGCAAGTTCATTGGGTTCTACCTCACGAAACGTGGCATAGAGGCCAACCCCGACAATTTCGTTCATAGGGAATGTTACACATACTTCAATAAAACGTCGCTTATCAATTTTGAAAATAGTTCAACTCAGTAATCATGCGTTCACGTAGCACGTCACAAATAAAGAATCTCAAGCCTCAATTTAACGTCGCTTATAAAACTCAACATAACAAAACCAAATACGCAGCGGAAAATAATAAAACATAACAGAAGAGTCCACATGGACATAACAACCAGAAAAATCATTAATAAAATGTCGAGTTCGTTTCCCCCCTGAGTGCTACGTATCAGAGCATGACGACTCGACTCAAGAAGTGAAGCTAAGGCATTCACTGGGAATCACCTGCACGTTACCAACACGGGGGTAACATTCAAACAGGAAAGGGTGAGCATCATTTCAATCCATATAATAGAAAATATGATAAGTACTAATCATAGGCTACGCACTAGAACAATCAGCATCCAAAACACTAAATATCCACATCACAGTCATCATTCACATCACTTACAATAACTCATCTCATGTCATGTAGGCTTATGAAATGCAACCCACTCGCGGGCATATGCATGAGGTACCTCTTCATAAAACGTCGCTTAGCCCTTAAGGCCTCATCGTCACTTAGCCACTCAGGCCCCAAAAACGTCACTGGGTTTATGCATATGGGCATGAGACACTATGACATGCACCACTCACAAACACACAATTACTCAAATCATAGTCAACTATGTGACCCGTCACTTACCGGTTTTGCTCGCAAGAGCACAGCACCTGTCAAATTCACAATCAACACACAACGTCACTGGCCATTTAGACCTTAACATTACTTAGCCCTTCGGGCCTCAACGTCACTGGGTTTTCATCGTCACTTACACACAAATATCAATCAACTTAAACAATAGCTTCTAAGGGCAAAACGTCATTTGACTCACCACCAAGGGCATCCTCGTCATTTACAAATCATCATCTACAACTTTGGCCACTAGGGGCAAAACAGTCATTTGACTAGCCACCAAGGGCATCCTCGTCATTTACAAATCATTATCTACAACTTTGGCCACTAGGGGCAAAACAGTCCCTTGACTAGCCACCAAGGGCATCCTCGTCAAAAAATCATCGTTTTGACACTACCACGTTAAAACTGTTGGTTATACACCCAAAGGATTTCTAAAGAGCTTCATATAATTTTTCAATGTCACAGGGACGATCACCGGGGAAGGCCACTTGGGCGCCCACAAACAATCAGAAAATAACAATTTTTCATTTTAAAAATTGGACCCATAGATAGACAACGTAAAAAGCTTCACGACACTTTTCGAATCGTTCAAAACGGACGTCTGAGTCAAAAGTTATGCTAAAAATAAGTTTGGGAAAAATCAAGCAACATTCTGAAAATAGGCGCCTTAGGCGCCCAGGCAACACGCGCACTGGCGCCCAGCGCCCAGGCGCGCACACACGCACACAACGCAACACATACGGGCGCTCAGCGCCCAGCGCCTGGCGCCCAGCGCCTTGGCGCAGCACACACACACGCGCATGGGCGCTCAGCGCCCAGCGCTGGCACCCAGCGCCCAGCGCCCAGCCACACAGGAATCTGGCAACACACAGCAACACACACAAGCCACAGGCGCCCAGCACAGGCACTTGGCGCCCAGAAAACAGCAGCAACAATTCCAGAATTTTTTCCAACAACCTTTCAACACTAAAAATTGATTCTCAACAATTTTCAAGTGTAAAAACTCAAATTTTTCCAGCAACTTTCCAAAACACCTAAAACTGATTTTTTTAGCAATTTAACTCATCAAAATCTTATATATTTTTTTTAACACTCAAACTCGTATTTAGTTTAATCAATTAACAAAATTTCCTTTGAGCACTATCATCACATCACCTTGGCGCCCTAGGCGCCTATGCACACCCTCACCTAATTTTACGAAAACTCCAACACTCCCACATACCAAAATTCGCAAATCAAGAACACATCAAGAACTCAACATATATATATATATATATATATATATATATATATATATATATATATATACATATTCCAACAATTCGCATATCACAAAAATCAACATCAATAACCTATCAAGAACACATAAATAATTCATGGCATGCATCAATTCGCATATATATATATACATATGTAAAGATCAACATCAACAACCTATCAAGAACACCTCAATTCGCATATATATATATATATGTAAAGATCAACATCAACAACCTATAAGGAACATATCAATTTCGCATATATATATATATATATATATATATATATATATATATATATATATATATATATATATATATAAAGATCAATATCAACAACCTATCAAGAAGACATCAAGAATTCTAGTCTAACCCTAGATCTAGGACCCATCATGTGATCTATTAGATAGAGTGATAGAGCTCCCCTAACCTTTTCAAGAAGAAGAATTCGATGCCCTAGGAGAAGTCACCTACAGAGCCACAGCAACAACGGAGATCCCTTCCTCTTGATCTTCGAATCCTCTTCTCCTTCTCCTCTTGGCCGCCTCCTTGCACTCTCTCTCTCTTTCTCACGCTCTTCTCTTTCTCTCTTGCTCTCTCTTGCAATTCGCAACCATTAGCCAAAAACCCTAACCCCCAATCACTAGTCCACTTCGCATACTAGTGGATCATGGGCTTGGGCCTTCCACTCAAGCCCAAGTCATGCAAGTGGCGCCTCCACACCCTCCTAATACCACCATCATTAGTAAAATTCCAGTTAATTACATTATATCAAATAAATTAATTTAAATCCCCATTTACTTAATTAAATAAATTAATTAATTATTTTAGGGTGTTACAACTCGACTCAAGAAGTGAAACTAAGGCATTCACTGGGAATCACCTGCACGTTACCAACACGGGGGTAACATTCAAACAGGAAAGGGTGAGCATCATTTCAATCCATATAATAGAAAATATGATAAATACTAATCGTAGGCTACGCACTAGAACAATCAGCATCCAAAACACTAAATATCCACATCACAGTCATCATTCACATCACTTACAATAACTCATCTCATGTCATGTAGGCTTATGAAATGCAACCCACTCGCGGGCATATGCATGAGGTACCTTTTCACAAACGTCGCTTAGCCCTTAAGGCCCCATCGTCACTTAGCCACTCAGGCCTCAAAAACGTCACTGGGTTTATGCATATGGGCATGAGACACTATGACATGCACCACTCACAGCACGCAATTACACAAGTACACAAATCACAGTCAACTATGTGACTCGTCACTTACCGGTTTACTCACAAGGAGCACAGCACCTGTCAAATCCACAATCAACACACAACGTCACTTGGCCATTTAGACCTTAACATCACTTGGCCTTTCGGGCCTCAAACGTCACTGGGTTTTCATCGTCACTATACAATAAATATCATCAGCTCAAACAATAGCCACTGAGGGCAAAAAGGTCATTTACTAGCCACCAAGGGCATCATCGTCATTTACACGTCATTATAATTAATATTAGCCACCAAGGGCAAAACCGTCATTTAACTAGCCACTAGGGGCATCATCGTCAAAATCATCATTTTTGACACCACTTCGTTAAAATTACCGGTCGTACTCAAAAGAGAGTTTTTAAAGACACCAAAAATACCTTTGCATTGTCACAGCAACGATCACCGGGGACAGCCACTTGGGCGCCCCAGCAACCTTCTGAAATTATAAATTTTTATTTTTAAAAAGGGAACACACAGATAGGCAACGGAAAATGCTTCACAACGCTTTTTGAATCGTTCAAAACGGATGTCTGAGTCAAAAGTTATGTTAAAAATAAGTTTGGGAAAAATTAGGCAACATTCTGAAATTGGCGCCTTAGGCGCCCAGGCACCAGGCAACACGCGCACTGGCGCCCAGCGCCTAGGCGCGCAACACACGCACACACGCACGCACAACAGGCGCCCAGCGCCCAGGCGCGCAACACACGCACACACGCACGCACAACAGGCACCAAGCGCCCAGGCGCGCAACACACACGGGCGCTCAGCGCCCAGCGCTGGCACCCAGCGCCTTAGCGCAACACGCAGCGCGCCAGACACAACACACGGGCGCTCAGCGCCCAGCACTGGCGCCCCAGCGTGTAACACCCCCTTTCTAATAACTTTACTTTTAATAAAATCAGAGTCTTTTTTTTTTTTTTTTTGAAAACAATTCAAGCGAGTGCTACATTTACTTCATAAAAATCACGATACATAACACCATAAGAAAAAGGCTTAGCTCGCATCAACTAAATCCAATCACCATCAGCAGCGGAATAATAATCAATTCAAAATTAAAACCAATACATCACCAACAAAGTCTAGCAATTTTAAGAAAATAAAGCATAAACCTAAGACACCCCCCCCTGGTGCTACGTATCAGAGCGTGACACTTCCTACCAGACGAAGGCATACAGGAAACCTTCACTCATCATTACCTGCACGTTGCCGACATAAGAAGCAACATAAAGGCAGTAGGGTGAGTCTCTTTTCATAATTAATAACATATGAAAATTAAGCAATGCATAGGAAAAAGGAAGTCAGGCACACCAATTCACAATAATGGAACAGTCGCATCAATATTTTATTTCCAAACAGCACCACACAATATATGATTTATGCATGTAATGCAACCCAAACTCCACGGGTACATGCATGTCGGATCCGTCACCAATACAAATAGGCCGTAGCCTCTGCTCACCAAATCAAAATTAGGCCGTAGCCTCTGCTCACCAATAATGCATATGTCCATGAGATGCTATGGGAAATGCATTACAACACACCAAGTCCAAGCAATTCATCATTTAAAATTCATGATCTCACCATTGTATATAAATCAGCTCACCACATTAAAATTAGGCCGTAGCCTCTGCTCACCAATCTCACCCTATCACACTCACCAATTCATTTCACCACTCACACCAACACCAATTCAAATAGACCAGCTTAGGACATTGACACAACATAGAGAAAGTGGGTAAAAATAGCCATTTGGACACTTGAACACCATCAGCCAGAAACACCAGTGAAAATAAATTATTTTTGCATAAAATTGAGACTATTGGATAGGCACTGAAATTAGCTTCAAAACGCATTTTGAACCGTTGGATTTGGATAACCGAGTCAAAAGTTATGTTAAAAACAGTTTAGGAAAAATGTTAGACATTCTGGAAACAGGCGCATGGGCGCTGGGCGCCCAGGGGCAACACAGCGCTTGGCGCATGGGCGCTTGGCGCCCAGGAGAAGCAACACGCAACAGCGCACAGGCGCATAGGCGCTTGGCGCCCAGGAGCAACACGCGCAACAGCGCACAGGCGCTAGGCGCCCAGGGGAACAAGCGCGCAACAGCGCACAGGCGCTAGGCGCCCAAGAGGCAACACGCGCACATAGGCGCTGGCGCCCAGAAGCAACATCCAGGGAACAGCAGCAACATGGCGCCCAAGCACTAGGCGCCTAAGGCCAACATGCTACACAACTCATTTTGCTTCGAAATTCATTTTACACGAGCCAAATGCTCAGGACATGATAAATCAATAAAAATTTTCTCAAAAACTGAACTTTAATTTTGGCGCCCATGCACTAGGCACCTATTGAAATTTCGCAACTCAGCTCCTTTCTTGACCAAAATCAGTTTTCATGAGCCATTTTACCCAAGTATAAAAACCTGAAAACAATTTTCACAAAACTATCACCAGAACTTTGGGGCCCTTGGCGCCCATGACACAAGCAACAAGTGCCAAAACTGGCAGCACAGGGAACACAGTAGGCAACACAGGCAACAGGGACAGCAACACAGGCAACACAGTGACACAGAATTTTGGAAAACTGGCGCAGCACACTGCTGGGCACTTGGCGCCCATGACCATGGCGCAAAACAGAATTTTCAGCAACAATCCATATGGCGCCTAAGGCGCATAGGGCATCCAAACAGAAATTTTCTCACTTTAAATTACCAATTAAAATTCACCAAAACACCCAATTACATATATGATACTAAGGGTCACCATGATTCTCAATTTTCAACCACAAGTGTCAACAAGTCATATATTCAAACATGTGACATACAATTCACATTTTGCAATAATCAAACATCAATTCATGCGATTTTCAACATAGGCAATCCATGATCATATATTACAACACTACGATTAATTCAATCAACACACAATTCATTCATATGATTTATCCTAGAACCTAACCCTAGGCACTACAATTCGCATAAGCCATTAAAGATAAAAAGAGGACCCCCTAACCTTGTGAAATTCGAATTTGATAGCCAAGCTCCAAGGGAAAAATGCGAATCACAATTGAGCCTCCTCCTCTTCTCTTTGAGCTTCGCCCCTTCTCCTCTTCTTCTCTCCTTCTCTTCGCAACTTTCTCTTCTCACTCTCTCTACGTTACTTTCTTTTCTTTTTCTTTTTCCCACTTGAGTCAAAATGAAAACTAGCTTCTAAGACCCCTTGAGAGTCGAATTACTTGACTAGGCAATGGGCCACGGGCCTAATTGTGGATCACGGGCCCTTGCTCGCACCATTTAATTAGTGACAACACCTCCTAATAAAATACAATAAAATAAAATACTTAAACTCGAATTATTTAATTAAATTAAATAAATATTGTAAGCCTTAAATAATTTAATTAAATAAATAATTAAATTATTTTGGGGCGTTACAACTCTCCCCCACTTAGAATATTTCGTCCTCGAAATTACCTGAATCAAACAACTCCGGATACGCTTCCCGCATCTTGCTCTCCAGCTCCCAAGTCATACTCTCACCAGCAGCTCCCAACCACACCACCTTCACCAACGGAATCTCCTTCCCTCTCAGAATCTTTACTTCTCTATCTTCAATCCGCACAGGCATAGTCTCAACCGTGAGATTATCCCGTACCTCTACTTCGTCCATCTGAATTACATGAGACGGGTCCGGAACATACTTTCGAAGTTGTGACACGTGAAACACGTCATGCAAGTTCGAAAGATTAGGCGGCAAAGCCACCCTATAGGCAACACTTCCCACCCTCTCCGTAATCTGATACGGACCAATGAAACGGGGAGTCAACTTCTTAGATTTCAAGGCACGCCCAACACCAGTCACCGGAGTGACTCTCAGAAACACATGATCACCGGCCTGAAACTCTAAATCCTTCCTTCTCTTATCATGATAGCTCTTTTGTCGACTCTGCGACGCTTTCATCTTCTCACGGATTAATTTTACCTTCTCAGTTGTTTCTCGCACAATCTCAGGCCCCAACACTGCACTCTCCCCAGATTCATACCAACACAACGGAGTCCTACATCTCCGACCATACAATGCCTCAAACGGTGCCATACCAATACTAGAGTGAAAACTGTTGTTATAGGTGAATTCTATCAACGAAAGATGAGAATCCCATGAACCTCCCTGCTCAAGAACACATGCCCTCAACAAGTCCTCTAACGACTGAATAGTCCTCTCCGTCTGACCATCTGTCTGCGGATGATAAGCGGAGCTCAACCTCAACTTAGAACCCAAAGCTTCCTGCAAACTCTTCCAAAATTCAGAGGTGAATCTTGGATCTCTATCAGACACAATACTAAGCGGAACGCCATGCAACTTCACAATAGTCTTGATGTAGATTTCTGCCAACTTTGGAACTGAATAAGTCATATTAATTGGTAAGAAATGAGCAGACTTAGACAACCTGTCTACAATCACCCATATAGCATCAAACCCTCTCACTGTATTTGGCAACCCAGTTACAAACTCCATGGAAATGCTATCCCATTTCCATTCCGGAATCTCCAATGGTTGCATCAACCCCGCAGGCTTCTGATGCTCAACCTTAGACTTCTGACAAGTCAGACAAGAATACACAAACTGTGCCACATCCTTCTTCATACCAGGCCACCAGAACAGTTTCTTCAAATCTTGGTACATTTTTGTAGCCCCGGGATGAATACTCAACTTGCTTCTATGGCTCTCCTCAAGAATCATTCTCTTCATCTCAGCATCGTCAGGAATGCAGATCCTATCTCTGAATCTCAATACACCTTGGGAATCTAACTTGAAATCTCCACCCACATCTTGATCATTCACAACCAACAGGTCTACCAACTTTACATCTGACTTTTGTGCTTCTCGGACACTAACCAAAAATTCATTTCCAATCTTCAACATCCCCAATCTGACACTCTGCGGTGTCACTTCACAAACCAGACTCATGTCTCGAAACTGCTCAATCAATTCTAACTCTTTCACCATCATAGCCGACATATGCAAACTCTTCCGACTTAAAGCATCAGCCACGACATTAGCTTTGCCGGGGTGATAGTTCAAGCCGAAATCATAATCCTTCAGCAATTCTAACCAACGTCTCTGTCTCATATTTAGCTCCTTCTGATCAAACAAGTATTTCAGACTCTTATGGTCGCTAAACACTTCAAATCTGGTACCATACAGATAATGCCTCCAAATTTTCAGCACAAACACAATTGCAGCTAGCTCCAAATCATGAGTAGGGTAGTTCTTCTCATGGGTCCTCAACTGTCTGGACGCATAAGCTACTACCTTACCCTCTTGCATCAATACACCTCCCAAACCCATCTTGGAAGCATCGCAATATACTACAAACGGTCGATCAGGAACAGGCAAAGTCAAAACGGGCGATGTAGTCAACCTCTTCTTCAACTCATTGAAGCTCTCCTCACAGCGTGCATCCCACACAAAAGCTTTTCCCTTACACGTCAATTGAGTCAACGGAAGTGCCAACTTCGAGAAACCTTCAATAAATCTCCTATAATAACCAGCTAATCCCAAGAAGCTTCTGATTTCAGTAACTGACTTCGGGCTCTCCCATTGAGACACAGCATCAACCTTGGCTGGGTCCACAGCTATACCATTACCAGAGATAATATGACCAAGGAAACCTACTTCATTCAGCCAGAACTCACACTTAGACAATTTTGCATACAATTTCTTTTCTTTCAGCACTTCTAGCACTAACCTCAAATGTTCTGCATGCTCCTCTTCTGTCTTAGAATACACCAGAATGTCGTCAATAAACACAACGACAAACCGATCCAAGTAACTATGAAAAGTACGATTCATGTACTCCATAAACACACCCGGCGCGTTGGTAACACCAAACGGCATCACAGAATACTCATAGTGCCCATATCTCGTTCGGAAAGCGGTTTTCTGAATGTCTTCATCCTTTACCTTGATCTGGTGATAACCCGACCTCAAATCGATTTTACTGAACACCTTAGCACCTACCAACTGGTCCATCAGATCATCAATTCTGGGAAGCGGATACCGGTTCTTTATTGTCACTTTGTTCAATTGCCTATAATCGACACAAAGTCTCATACTCCCGTCCTTCTTTTTCACTAACAATACCGGAGCACCCCACGGTGACACACTTGGTCTTACAAATTTCTTCTCAAGCAGATCTTCTAATTGCTTTTTCAATTCAGACAATTCTGAGGCTGACATTCGGTACGGCGCCATAGACACAGGCCTAGTACCAGGTATAAGATCAATGGCAAACTCAACCTCCCTCTCTGGCGGAACACTTGGAATTTCATCCGGGAACACTTCGGGAAATTCACACACTACCTGAACCCCTTCAATGATCGCCTGATTCTCAGCAGACAAAGACGCCATCAAAGCAAACAGATGAACTCCTTCCTTCATTACCTTACGCAAATGACCAGCAGGCAACAAAACAGATTCTTCTTCCTCAGGAGGAAGGAAACTCACAGATCTTCGGGAACAATTAATATGTACATGGTTATATACTAACCAGTCCATACCAAGAATGACATCCAACCCTCCCAACGGCAAACAAACAAAATTCACAATAAAGTCCCTGCCGAAGATCGACACGGGACACTGAGAACACCTGAGACATAATCACCGACCCCTTCGCAGGAGTATCGACTACCATCTCTCCATTCATAACAGGCAAAACAAGATTCAACTTCTTACAACATTCAGCAGCAGCCCAACAACAGCGGCAGCAGCATCGATCCTCCCAGCCATCTCAACTCACTTGCTACAACAACAACAGTTAGATATAACTGACAACACACCGTTGTCAGTTGACACTATGACTGGACAACTTGGCCGGACAGACCGAACTGCTCTGATACCACTAATGTAACACCCCCTTTCTAATAACTTTACTTTTAATAAAATCAGAGTCTTTTTTTTTTTTTTTTTGAAAACAATTCAAGCGAGTGCTACATTTACTTCATAAAAATCACGATACATAACACCATAAGAAAAAGGCTTAGCTCGCATCAACTAAATCCAATCACCATCAGCAGCGGAATAATAATCAATTCAAAATTAAAACCAATACATCACCAACAAAGTCTAGCAGTTTTAAGAAAATAAAGCATAAACCTAAGACACCCCCCCCTGGTGCTACGTATCAGAGCGTGACACTTCCTACCAGACGAAGGCATACAGGAAACCTTCACTCATCATTACCTGCACGTTGCCGACATAAGAAGCAACATAAAGGCAGTAGGGTGAGTCTCTTTTCATAATTAATAACACATGAAAATTAAGCAATGCATAGGAAAAAGGAAGTCAGGCACACCAATTCACAATAATGGAACAGTCGCATCAATATTTTATTTCCAAACAGCACCACACAATATATGATTTATGCATGTAATGCAACCCAAACTCCACGGGTACATGCATGTCGGATCCGTCACCAATACAAATAGGCCGTAGCCTCTGCTCACCAAATCAAAATTAGGCCGTAGCCTCTGCTCACCAATAATGCATATGTCCATGAGATGCTATGGGAAATGCATTACAACACACCAAGTCCAAGCAATTCATCATTTAAAATTCATGATCTCACCATTGTATATAAATCAGCTCACCACATTAAAATTAGGCCGTAGCCTCTGCTCACCAATCTCACCCTATCACACTCACCAATTCATTTCACCACTCACACCAACACCAATTCAAATAGACCAGCTTAGGACATTGACACAACATAGAGAAAGTGGGTAAAAATAGCCATTTGGACACTTGAACACCATCAGCCAGAAACACCAGTGAAAATAAATTATTTTTGCATAAAATTGAGACTATTGGATAGGCACTGAAATTAGCTTCAAAACGCATTTTGAACCGTTGGATTTGGATAACCGAGTCAAAAGTTATGTTAAAAACAGTTTAGGAAAAATGTTAGACATTCTGGAAACAGGCGCATGGGCGCTGGGCGCCCAGGGGCAACACAGCGCTTGGCGCATGGGCGCTTGGCGCCCAGGAGAAGCAACACGCAACAGCGCACAGGCGCATAGGCGCTTGGCGCCCAGGAGCAACACGCGCAACAGCGCACAGGCGCTAGGCGCCCAGGGGAACAAGCGCGCAACAGCGCACAGGCGCTAGGCGCCCAAGAGGCAACACGCGCACATAGGCGCTGGCGCCCAGAAGCAACATCCAGGGAACAGCAGCAACATGGCGCCCAAGCACTAGGCGCCTAAGGCCAACATGCTACACAACTCATTTTGCTTCGAAATTCATTTTACACGAGCCAAATGCTCAGGACATGATAAATCAATAAAAATTTTCTCAAAAACTGAACTTTAATTTTGGCGCCCATGCACTAGGCACCTATTGAAATTTCGCAACTCAGCTCCTTTCTTGACCAAAATCAGTTTTCATGAGCCATTTTACCCAAGTATAAAAACCTGAAAACAATTTTCACAAAACTATCACCAGAACTTTGGGGCCCTTGGCGCCCATGACACAAGCAACAAGTGCCAAAACTGGCAGCACAGGGAACACAGTAGGCAACACAGGCAACAGGGACAGCAACACAGGCAACACAGTGACACAGAATTTTGGAAAACTGGCGCAGCACACTGCTGGGCACTTGGCGCCGAATTTTCAGCAACAATCCATATGGCGCCTAAGGCGCATAGGGCATCCAAACAGAAATTTTCTCACTTTAAATTACCAATTAAAATTCACCAAAACACCCAATTACATATATGATACTAAGGGTCACCATGATTCTCAATTTTCAACCACAAGTGTCAACAAGTCATATATTCAAACATGTGACATACAATTCACATTTTGCAATAATCAAACATCAATTCATGCGATTTTCAACATAGGCAATCCATGATCATATATTACAACACTACGATTAATTCAATCAACACACAATTCATTCATATGATTTATCCTAGAACCTAACCCTAGGCACTACAATTCGCATAAGCCATTAAAGATAAAAAGAGGACCCCCTAACCTTGTGAAATTCGAATTTGATAGCCAAGCTCCAAGGGAAAAATGCGAATCACAATTGAGCCTCCTCCTCTTCTCTTTGAGCTTCGCCCCTTCTCCTCTTCTTCTCTCCTTCTCTTCGCAACTTTCTCTTCTCACTCTCTCTACGTTACTTTCTTTTCTTTTTCTTTTTCCCACTTGAGTCAAAATGAAAACTAGCTTCTAAGACCCCTTGAGAGTCGAATTACTTGACTAGGCAATGGGCCACGGGCCTAATTGTGGATCACGGGCCCTTGCTCGCACCATTTAATTAGTGACAACACCTCCTAATAAAATACAATAAAATAAAATACTTAAACTCGAATTATTTAATTAAATTAAATAAATATTGTAAGCCTTAAATAATTTAATTAAATAAATAATTAAATTATTTTGGGGCGTTACACAGCGCCCCAGCGCAACACCCAGCAACACACACAAGGCGCCTTAGGCGCCCTTGCAGCAACCAAAAACCATTATTTTTCCAGCAACTTTCAAAACACCAAAAAATTGATTTTTTAGCAATTTAACACACCAAAATTTTTATATTTTTCAGCATTCAAAATGGCACTTAATTTAATCAATTTCTCAAAATTCCTTTGGGCACTATCATCACCATCACCTTGGCGCCCTAGGCGCCTATGCACACACCCACCCAATTTGCGAAACCTCAAGCATTCCAACATACCAAATCATAATTTCATGAATACACAAATGCCAAAAATCACAAAATAAACGCATAGGTCGCATTCTCCTCAATGTTCAAATCCAACAATCAATTCGCATATGTATATATATATATGTAAAAAAATCAACATCAAAAACATATCAAGAACACATCAAGAAATCATGGCATGCATCAAGAATCTAGTCTAAACCCTAGATCTAGGACCCATCATATGATCTATTAGATAGAAGGATAGAGCTCCCCTAACCTTTTTAAGAAGAAGAATTCGATGCCCTAGGATGCAGTCACCAACAGAACCTCAGCTACAAGATCACGTCCCTTGCTCTTCCTTGGTTGTGACTTCTCTCCTCTTCTTCTCTTCTCCTTACGGCGCCCTTTCCCTCACTCTCTAGCTCTCCAATTCGCGAATTGCCACCAAAACCCTAGCCTCCAACTAACCTAGCCACTTCGCATACTTGTGGATCATGGGCTTGGGCTTTTCACTTAAGCCCAAGTCATGCAAGTGGCGCCTCCACTCCCTCCTAATACCACCAAAATTAATAAAATTTTAATTAATTAAATTATATCAAATAAATTAATTTAAATTCCCAAATACTTAATTAAATAAATTAATTAAATATTTTAGGGTGTTACAGGCTCTTCCTCAATGATCACTACTTTCTTCTTGACAGCTTTCCCTTTCCTTTTCTCTACCATCTTGCTCTTCTTTTTCAACTTCTCTTTCTGGCTCTTCTTCCTCCTCTAGAACCCAAGCTGGAAATGCTGGTGGTTCAATTTGGGTTTTCCCCCTTGTCAGCTCATTGAAAATTGCCTGCTCCCATTCAAAGTGCTCATTGTGAAACCTCTACATGACCTGTTGCTGCAGCATGAATTGCTGCGACATCATATTGAGGGTTGATGCTCCAGCATTCTTAGATTTCTCTTTAAACTCAGCTGAGAGGGCACTTTGTGGTCACTCCAAGATTTACACACATTCTTACATTTTTTAACTTCGAGCTTGTCAATGGTCACTCCAGGATTTACACACAGACTTGTAATTAAACATGGAAAGAACAAATACACAGCAGACTTGGCCCTGCACTTTAAGTTTCCTTGCAAATTATCCTTCCAACATCAATGCTGGATTCAGTGAGGATAGCATCCACTAGAACGAACCTTTCCTTTTCTAGGGAAGATTGGTGTGATGTGGGTAAGAGGGAGTGAGCAACAAAGCTGAACCAAGTGCTTGCTTCACTAGTGATGAGAGCACGAGTTCCCTAAGCATGTGGAAGGAATTCTATAAAGAAAAATATTCAGCTCCAACATTTTAGAAGCCAAAACACATCAATAAGAGCAATCATGGAATAACTAATATTTCCTATTTTATTTTTAATTTTCGTATTTAATTTTAATTAAATAATTTTAGGTGTCTTTTGATCTTTCCTAAGTTAGTTTGTCGGTTTTAAAGGCTTGTAAAGTCATTATGATGACTAGTGGAGTTTTATTTTTATAATTATGTTTATTTACTAGGTATTGAATAATGTAAATGCACTTATCAATTTATTTGATAAATGCATGATAGTGGAAATTTATTTAGTTTATTTCAAGAGTCACTTTAGGTTTCCAAAGGTTGTGAGTTTAGCCTATAAATAGGGATCTTTTGTACTATACAAATCAGATTATGAATATGAATGAAAATTGAGTTTCCTCCATTTGTGAGAGCTTCCCTTATGTTCTTGGGTTAAAGAACCAAATTGATCTTATCAAGGCAACTTGTGGCGATCAAAATCCATGACTTATCACTCACTTTCTCATCTATTTCTTGAGTGTGGCGTCAATATCCTTCTTTTAAGTCTCATCATCAACGCGGTCTTTCCTAGTTTGCCATCATTTGGTATCAAAGCTTAGGTTCTACTCACTATTTTTTTGTTTATGATGGAGGGAAGGCAAAGGGATTATGGTATATACATTAGAGATTTTGTAATGGATCCTGCATATGTGAAATACCTTTATGAAAATGGGCTAAAAAAAGAGGCAGAAAGAGTAGAAAAGTTAGCCTTTAGAGAAAAGAAGAAACTTTGAGAAAAAAATTAGAGGAGAAAATAGAAAGAGTGATTGCAGAAATATTTTGTGACCATCTTTGTAAAGTCCAAGAGTCACCAACCATTCACTCTAATATTTCTTTGTCTAGTTCTAATGCTATTCAATTTACTCAAGTATCTTTATCTCCAATGGAGGTAGAAGGGGAAGTAGAGGAAGAGACAATTTCTACTTCTGAGAGAGAACAAAAGATAATCAAAGAAATAGAGGAAGAACTACAGAAAAATACTGTTGGTGATATTGTGAAAGATTGGAAGTTTGCAAAGGGGAAGAAAAAGAATGCATTTAAAAACCAAAGGGGAATGAAAACTTGTAGAATTTTTTTAAATAACCCTTTAGTTTATTATGCAGGTTTGGATTTGAGGACAAATCCTTTCGAAGAATGGGAGAATGATGAGAGCACGAGTTCCCTAAGCATGTGGAAGGAATTCTATAAAGAAAAATATTCAGCTCCAACATTTTAGAAGCCAAAACACATCAATAAGAGCAATCATGGAATAACTAATATTTCCTATTTTATTTTTAATTTTCGTATTTAATTTTAATTAAATAATTTTAGGTGTCTTTTGATCTTTCCTAAGTTAGTTTGTCGGTTTTAAAGGCTTGTAAAGTCATTATGATGACTAGTGGAGTTTTATTTTTATAATTATGTTTATTTACTAGGTACTGAATAATGTAAATGCACTTATCAATTTATTTGATAAATGCATGATAGTGGAAATTTATTTAGTTTATTTCAAGAGTCACTTTAGGTTTCCAAAGGTTGTGAGTTTAGCCTATAAATAGGGATCTTTTGTACTACACAAATCAGATTATGAATATGAATGAAAATTGAGTTTCCTCCATTTGTGAGAGCTTCCCTTGTGTTCTTGGGTTAAAGAACCAAATTGATCTTATCAAGGCAACTTGTGGCGATCAAAATCCATGACTTATCACTCACCTTCTCATCTATTTCTTGAGTGTGGCGTCAATATCCTTCTTTTAAGTCTCATCATCAACGCGGTCTTTCATAGTTTGCCATCATTTGGTATCATAGCTTTGGTTCTACTCACTATTTTTTTGTTTATGATGGAGGGAAGGCAAAGGGATTATGGTATATACATTAGAGATTTTGTGATGGATCCTGCATATGTGAAATACCTTTATGAAAATGGGCTAAAAAAAGAGGCAGAAAGAGTAGAAAAGTTAGCCTTCAGAGAAAAGAAGAAACTGAGAGAAAAAAAATTAGAGAAGAAAATAGAAAGAGTGATTGCAGAAATATTTTGTGACCATCTTTGTAAAGTCCAAGAGTCACCAACCATCAACTCTAATATTTCTTTGTCTAGTTCTAATGCTATTCAATTTACTCAAGTATCTTTATCTCCAATGGAGGTAGAAGAGGAAGTAGAGGAAGAGACAATTTCTACTTCTGAGAGAGAACAAAAGATAATCAAAGAAATAGAGGAAGAACTACAGAAAAATACTGTTGGTGATACTGTGAAAGATTGGAAGTTTGCAAAGGGGAAGAAAAAGAATGCATTTAAAAACCAAAGGGGAATGAAAACTTGTAGAATTTTTTTAAATAACCCTTTAGCTTATTATGCAGGTTTGGATTTGAGGACAAATCCTTTCGAAGAATGGGAGAATGATGAGAGCACGAGTTCCCTAAGCATGTGGAAGGAATTCTATAAAGAAAAATATTCAGCTCCAACATTTTAGAAGCCAAAACACATCAATAAGAGCAATCATGGAATAACTAATATTTCCTATTTTATTTTTAATTTTCGTATTTAATTTTAATTAAATAATTTTTGGTGTCTTTTGATCTTTCCTAAGTTAGTTTGTCGGTTTTAAAGGCTTGTAAAGTCATTATGATGACTAGTGGAGTTTTATTTTTATAATTATGTTTATTTACTAGGTACTGAATAATGTAAATGCACTTATCAATTTATTTGATAAATGCATGATAGTGGAAATTTATTTAGTTTATTTCAAGAGTCACTTTAGGTTTCCAAAGGTTGTGAGTTTAGCCTATAAATAGGGATCTTTTGTACTACACAAATCAGATTATGAATATGAATGAAAATTGAGTTTCCTCCATTTGTGAGAGCTTCCCTTGTGTTCTTGGGTTAAAGAACCAAATTGATCTTATCAAGGAAACTTGTGGCGATCAAAATCCATGACTTATCACTCACCTTCTCATCTATTTCTTGAGTGTGGCGTCAATATCCTTCTTTTAAGTCTCATCATCAACGCGGTCTTTCCTAGTTTGCCATCAGTTGAGTTGTGTGATCTGTCACCCTAACAAAACACGTGTCAATACGCATGCCACCCCACATTAACCTATAACGGTCACATCAATTAATCCACCAACTTCCAATAACTCCTCCCATTACCCAATAACCTTCTCACAAAACACCATCATCTTCTCTCCCATCTGTAACTTCTCTTCGTAATCATAGGACACAAAACAGCAACCCACCATCATCTTCATCCTCATTCCCAAAGAAGAAAGCAAATCATCCGGAAAGGGCAAAATCAATGATGCAGAGGCATAAACTCAGAGAGCTATAAGGCGAACATCCAAAGCACTAGCACCGTTTGTAGGAGAAGCAAGGAAATTCTGGGGAATGGAGTTTCTAGCAGAACGAGGTTTTAAGCTCAACAATGCCTCTCCTTCTTTCATGTCCATTGTCAGCAACTTAGGGTGGGAAACCTTCATCAAACACAGGAGCTCTTATTGTCCACCTATTGTGAGGGAATTCTATGTTGGGATCCCTGATAACCAAGGAGGTAAACCACTGACCTACTCTATGGTTAAAAATACTTGGGTGCATTTTGATCCTAGGGTTATCAATGATGAGTACGACCTAGGTTATAATGGCCCCAACTTAGAAATAATGACTAAAACCTTTGGAAAGAAGGAGATGGAAAAGGTTAAGAGCAGGATTGCTGAGAAAAGTGTTGTTTGGGAAAAATTTACCAACCATGCGTGCAAGCTAAAGAAAAGACTTCTAATTAACTAGTTGATGAGAGCACGAGTTCCCTAAGCATGTGGAAGGAATTCTATAAAGAAAAATATTCAGCTCCAACATTTTAGAAGCCAAAACACATCAATAAGAGCAATCATGGAATAACTAATATTTCCTATTTTATTTTTAATTTTCGTATTTAATTTTAATTAAATAATTTTAGGTGTCTTTTGATCTTTCCTAAGTTAGTTTGTCGGTTTTAAAGGCTTGTAAAGTCATTATGATGACTAGTGGAGTTTTACTTTTATAATTATGTTTATTTACTAGGTATTGAATAATGTAAATGCACTTATCAATTTATTTGATAAATGCATGATAGTGGAAATTTATTTAGTTTATTTCAAGAGTCAATTTAGGTTTCCAAAGGTTGTGAGTTTAGCCTATAAATCGGGATCTTTTGTACTACACAAATCAGATTATGAATATGAATGAAAATTGAGTTTCCTCCATTTGTGAGAGCTTCCCTTATGTTCTTGGGTTAAAGAACCAAATTGATCTTATCAAGGCAACTTGTGGCGATCAAAATCCATGACTTATCACTCACTTTCTCATCTATTTCTTGAGTGTGGCGTCAATATCCTTCTTTTAAGTCTCATCATCAACGCGGTCTTTCCTAGTTTGCCATCATTTGGTATCAAAGCTTAGGTTCTACTCACTATTTTTTTGTTTATGATGGAGGGAAGGCAAAGGGATTATGGTATATACATTAGAGATTTTGTAATGGATCCTGCATATGTGAAATACCTTTATGAAAATGGGCTAAAAAAAGAGGCAGAAAGAGTAGAAAAGTTAGCCTTCAGAGAAAAGAAGAAACTGTGAGAAAAAAAATTAGAGGAGAAAATAGAAAGAGTGATTGCAGAAATATTTTGTGACCATCTTTGTAAAGTCCAAGAGTCACCAACCATTCACTCTAATATTTCTTTGTCTAGTTCTAATGCTATTCAATTTACTCAAGTATCTTTATCTCCAATGGAGGTAGAAGAGGAAGTAGAATAAGAGACAATTTCTACTTCTGAGAGAGAACAAAAGATAATCAAAGAAATAGAGGAAGAACTACAGAAAAATACTGTTGGTGATATTGTGAAAGATTGGAAGTTTGCAAAGGGGAAGAAAAAGAATGCATTTAAAAACCAAAGGGGAATGAAAACTTGTAGAATTTTTTTAAATAACCCTTTAGTTTATTATGCAGGTTTGGATTTGAGGATAAATCCTTTCGAAGAATGGGAGAATGATGAGAGCACGAGTTCCCTAAGCATGTGGAAGGAATTCTATAAAGAAAAATATTCAGCTCCAACATTTTAGAAGCCAAAACACATCAATAAGAGCAATCATGGAATAACTAATATTTCCTATTTTATTTTTAATTTTCGTATTTAATTTTAATTAAATAATTTTAGGTGTCTTTTGATCTTTCCTAAGTTAGTTTGTCGGTTTTAAAGGCTTGTAAAGTCATTATGATGACTAGTGGAGTTTTATTTTTATAATTATGTTTATTTACTAGGTATTGAATAATGTAAATGCACTTATCAATTTATTTGATAAATGCATGATAGTGGAAATTTATTTAGTTTATTTCAAGAGTCACTTTAGGTTTCCAAAGGTTGTGAGTTTAGCCTATAAATAGGGATCTTTTGTACTACACAAATCAGATTATGAATATGAATGAAAATTGAGTTTCCTCCATTTGTGAGAGCTTCCCTTGTGTTCTTGGGTTAAAGAACCAAATTGATCTTATCAAGGCAACTTGTGGCGATCAAAATCCATGACTTATCACTCACCTTCTCATCTATTTCTTGAGTGTGGCGTCAATATCCTTCTTTTAAGTCTCATCATCAACGCGGTCTTTCCTAGTTTGCCATCATCAACAGTAGTCGCCTTTGAAAATTCAACATGCGCGCTAAAACTTACGTGAATGCAGATGACAGTGCTCTAGCATAATGCTGAATGTATTGCTGGGGCATTACAATGCTGGGGCATTGCATTGCTTCAACATCTTATTCTGTACGTCCACTTGAACTTTTGATCCTGCAAAACATAGATCATAAAACACAAATAATTAATTAAAGGTTAGTTAATAATCAAATAAATGGTCATGGGTTGCCTCCCATAAGCGCTTGGTTTAAGATTCCTCAGCCAGACTTTCCTCCTTGTTTTAGAGGTCTTGAAGGTCAGTGGTGACTTTGTCTCTCACCACATGTTCTCCATGATACATTTTCACTCTATGCCCACTGACTTTGAAGGTAGAGTTGGTGGTTTCATCAAATAGGTCTACAGCTCCATGAGGGTAGACTTTTAACAATTCGAATGGTCTTGACCACCTTGATTTCAGTTTACCAGGGAACAATTTTAGCCTTGAGTTATAAAGCAGGACAAGTCATCCTTCTACCAGTTCCCTTATTTGTATGTTCTTATCATGTCATGCCTTTGTTCTTGCTTTGTCAATTTCAGCATTTTCATATGCAAAATGCCTTATCTCATCCTGTTCATTCAGCTGCAATAACCTGGCTGCACCTGCCTTGTTGAGTTCAAAGTTAAGATTTTTGATTGCCCAATAGGATTTGTATTCCAGTTCCACAGGCAAGTGACATGCCTTACCATATACCAATCTGTTTGGAGACATACCCAGCGGTAACTTGTATGCATGTCTGTAGGCACATAGTGCATCATCTAAGTGCAATGACTTGTATGCAGTTCTGTAGGCATCATAGTGCATCATCTAAGTGCCTTACCAAATTGCAGTTTTGTTGGTAAGTCATGTTAGTTGGTGTTATCTTGCAAGCCAAGAAGTTCACTATGTCAGCAAACCAAGGCGCAGCATCTGATGTTGCAGCGTCGGATGTTGTGGCATTTATTGGTGCCATAGTTACTGCCAACAACTTTTCATCAGAAAAACTCTCTTCAATATCTTTATCCTGGGCATCTGAAATTTCTGTTTCAAGTCTAGACAAATGATCAGCCACTTGGTTCTCCACTCCTTTTTTGTCATGAACTTCAAGATCAAGTTCTTGGACTAGGAGAACCCATCTTATTAGTCTTGGTTTTGCATCTTTTTTTGAAATCAAATACTTAATGGGAGAATGATCAATGAAAAAAATTACTTTTGTGCCTATCAAGTATGATCTGAATTTATCAAATGCAAATAACACTGCTAACAATTCATTTTCAGTCACAATATAGTTTAATTAAGTTTCAGTTAATGTTTTGCTAGCTTAGTAAATTGAATGAAATACTTTGTCATACCTTTGCCCTAGGACAGCTCCCACAGCAAAATCACTAGCATCACACATCAACTCAAAAGGCTTGGTCCAATCTGGTGTGACTATCACTGGTGCTGTCACTAATGCTGTCTTGAGTTTCTGAAATGCTTCCAAGCAAAAGTCATCAAAGTTGAAGACAGTGTCATGCTGTAGTAATTGACAAAGTGGCTTTGAAATTTTTGAGAAGTCTTTGATGAATCTTCTATTGAAGCTTGCATGTCCAAGGAAACTTCTAACACCTTTAACACTGGTAGGGGGTGGTAGCTTTTCAATCACCACAATCTTGGCCCTGTCTACTTCCAAACCTTTCTTTCCCAATTAAGCACTAAATTGGTTTCTTCACATCTTTGGAGAATTTCTTCTAGGTTGGCTAGGCATGTTTGAAATGTTTCCCCGAACACTGAGAAATCAACCATGAATTTATCCGCCGGAAAGTCCACAAATCCGCCGGAAAGTCCACGGCGGAGTATCCCCCGGAAAGTCCACAAATCCGCCGGAAAAACCGTTTTTTTTTTTAAAAATTAATTATTTTTAAAAAATAAAAATTATTATTTTTTATTTAAAAAATTAATATTATCAGATGCAAAGCTGCTGGTCTGACTCATCACCCTGATAATAGGTATCATCAGATGCAAGAAAAGCACTAATCGAATCGATATTATTAAGATCGATGTGGGGCTGCTGGGGTGACTGCCGCTGGGGGTGCTGGTTTGGCCGGTTTGGCTGGTGGGGTGACTGTTGTTGGGGCTGCTGGTATGGCTTAGATCGAAGAAATTTGCCAAAGAGAGGAAGAGATTTAGTAGAGAGAGGAAGAGAGGAATTTCAAGAAGAGATTTAGTAGAGAGAATGAGAGTATTGGTAGAGGTGTGAAGAAGAAGTGGAGAATGGAGAAGGGATTATATAGAAGAACCGAAGTCCAACGGTCAAAAGGAGAATCCGTCGGAAATGTCACTTACTGGCGGATTTAGGGGGTTTCAGGCGGATTTTCAAAAATCAAATTCCCCGCTCTTTTCAAAAAATCCGCCGGAAATGACGTTTCTGGCGGATTTTAGTCGGTTAGTCATTTCCAGCGGATTTTTAGGTATTTCCGGTGGATGTTTTCGTAGACCCAAATCCGCCAGAAATACCTAAAAATCCGCCGGAAATACCTACAAATCCGCCGTTAGGGGGTTTCCGGCAGATTTACCCCGCGCTTTTTTCAAAAAAATCCACCGAAAAATACCTTACCGGCGAATGTTTTTGTCGAAGACTAAAATCTGCTGGAAATACCTATCATTCCGCCGGAAATGTTCCGGAGGAAAAAAATCCGCCGGAAAAACCAACAAATCCGCCGCAAATTTTTCGGCGGATGTCAATCCACCGGAAAGTCCTGGCCGGAAAAAACAGTTTTTCCTGTAGTGTTTTTGGTGGCCTTGTTGAGCTTTCTGTACTCCATGTTGATTCTCCACCCAATTACAGTCCTTGTAGGTATCAATTCATTCTTTTCATTGGCTATTTTTGTCACACCTCCCTTCTTTGGTACACAATGTACAGGGCTTACCCATGCACTATCTGAAATAGGGTAGATAATTCCAGCATCTAGCCATTTGAGTATCTCCTTCTAGACTACCTCCTTCATAACTGGATTTAATCTTCTTTGCCCTTCAATACTGTTTTTGGCATTCTCATCCAAAACAATCCTATGCATACATATTGCTGGGCTGATACCTTTTATATCTGACATTTGTCATCCAATTGCCTTTTTATGCTTCTTTAGGGGTACTTATGAGATCATGCTCTTGACTTTGAGACAACTCAGAAGAAATGATCACTGGAAGTGTCATTTTCCCCTAAGAAAGCGTATTTTAGATACTGTGGCAATTCTTTGAGTTCAAGAATTGGAGGTTTTTCAATTGAAGGCACACTCTTTTTGCATTCAGCACTTTCGAGTTCCAAGGATTCATATCTTCTTGCCCAGACTTCCTTGACAGTGAATTCCTCATGTGTTACTTCTGCTTCCACAAGTTTTTCTTTTTCTGCCATTGCCAAGGCATTGACTAAGTGGTCATGCTGCTTGTGGAAATGCTTCTGTACTATTTGATCAAGAGAGACTACAAATGAACACTCTTCATTGTCTTCTGTGGGGTACTTGAGAGCATCCTTGACATTGAACTTCACCTCTTGATCATTGACTCTCATAGTGAATTCTCCTTTCTGCACATCAAGGAGGGTCTTTCCATTGGCTAAGATTGGTCTCCCAAGTATGATTGACACTTCCTTATCTGCAACAAAATCAAGAATAACAAAATCATACAGGAAACACAAATTTGTCAACTTTAATCAAAACATCTTCTATGATTCCTTTAGGATAGACTATAGACCTATTTGCTAATTGAAGGGTCACAGTTGTAGGTCTGACAGTTCCAATACCAAGTTGGGTGAATATGGATTTAGGCATGAAGTTGATACTTGCTCCTATATCACATAATGCACGCCCATTATCAGATTTCCCAATTGAAAAAGGTATTGTGAAACTACCAGAATCCTATAATTTCCTGGGAATTTTGCTTTGCCTGATCATGCTACTTTCTTTTGTCATAGCCACTGTTTCAAAATCTCCCAACCTTCTCCTTTTTGTAAGCACATCCTTCATAAAATTTTTATAGTTTGGCATTTGTTGTAGTGCTCCAACTAGGGAAACATTGATGTGTAGCTGCTTCCGCATATCTAAGAATTTACTAAACAGTTCGTCTTCATGTGCCTTCCTCAACCTTTGTGGAAAAGGAGGAGGGTATTCTGGAACAAACTTGGGTGCTGGTGCATAAGCAGCTTCTGATGCTGCAGCATTGGGTGTTGCAGCTTTTATTGCATTTTTTTCTTTTTCATTTTTCTCATTTTTTTCTTTTTCTTTTTCTTTTTCTCCCTCACTCTCTTTCACCACCACTACTGGATCTGTCAAATCTTTTCCACTTCTCAGTGAGATAGCTTGGACCTGCTCCTTCCCTGGTTTCTATGAAGTTGAAGCTTTTGTGGTGGATGGTAATGCTCCACTGGGTATTTGATAAGCAGTTGAGGCTATCTGTCCAACCTGTGTTTCTAGGTTTTTGATAGCAGCACCTTGAGATTGAAAATGAGTTATGGCTTCACTTATGAATGATTTCACTAATGACTCAAAAGGAGTATCTGGTGTTGGTGCATTTTGCCTCTGGTTGTTCTGAGATGTGAATCCTGGGGGACTGGATGATGCTCCAGCATTGGGTGTTGTGGCATTATTTTCTCCCCATCTGAAGTCGGTCATTGAAATGCATGCAAAATGAGATGTTTTTATATTTATTTATGTGATATGCAAAGAAAAAGAAAAATAAGAATAGGTGCTAAAATAAAATATGATTTTTGTTTTTTTTCAAGGAAATGGGGAAAAAATGCACTAGTATTTGTTTGAATGCATGAACATTAAGCTCCTTTGTGTCCTAGAAGGGTTTCCTTAGGAATAGATCTAAGATTCTTTCTACTAAGTGAACCTTTCAAAGGGTAGCTCTACAAGGTCCTAAAAAGGTTCCTAGAGCCAACAATCCCAGTTCGAGAACGCTAGCCACAACAATAGGCAAGCTATTAGAAATGATAGCACCCTCGAAGGGACCAAACTCTAGGTGAGACTTTCGTAACCACCGAGCTGGACGTACATCCAGAGGGCCATTACTACGCAGTCTCGTTCTAACTTCGTTTATGCTACAGTCCGGGTATAGGACTATTCTCACGTATGTGCAAAAGTGTGATAGTGGAGTGTGTGAAGGAGCAAAATGTTACGAATACCCCCAAGCTGCAAAACAAACAAACACATATACAGAAAATAATAGTCTTCTACCCTAGGGTTCACACATCACATAAAAATAATATGCAATAAAATAAAAGAATAATCACAAATACAAACATAATGGTCTTCTATCCTAAGGTTTACATATCACATGAAAATAATATAATATGCAAGAATAAAAGACAAAAGGATAGGATAAAAATAAACACTAAATCAACAATTAATCCTACAACTAATTAGACTAGGTTTGACTCTCTAAAAGTCCCCAGTGAAGTCGCCAGCTGTGGCGAGCGAAAAATCCGGGTGAGGATTCCTCGAAGGTTCAAAAATGAAGCCGCCACCAAAGTTTAGTTTAAGGGCAAATATTGGAAAATCCATTTTGGAATGGATAAGGGTCTTTGAGACCAGATAAGGGTTCGGGAGTCGATTATGCGTGGGGAAGGTATTAGCACCCCACGACATCCTTTCTAAGGAAGGTTACCTCCTAATTAGTTGTAGGAAAGAATATTAATTTTGAAAAAGTTTACTTTTACCCTTTTATTGTGAATTAAAAAGAAAGAAGAAAATTGATATTTTATTTAAGAAAATGATTATTTAGGAAAAGAATAAAAAAAAGGATTTTTATTAGTGCAATTGACAGAGGTCGGCCGCCCTCTGGTCCTACGTATCTCCTGGTAGAGAATCAAATCCAACGTAGTTCTTGGTGTAGAAAATTTTTGTTGGTTGGTGTTTTTTTAATATAGGGGTTTTAGGAATGTGTGATTTGTGTTGAAGGACCACTGGGGGTCTGAAGGAGCGCTGGGGCTCTGAAGGGCCGCTAAGGGCTGAAGGAGCGCTGGGGCTCCGAAGGACCACAGTTCACTTATCCTAAAACGATGACTAACCCGGCCGTACGACCGACTTAGTCCCCTACTTTGAAAATAAGATTTTTGATTTTTGAAATGAAAGAGATGTGTTTGCATATTTTTTTTATTTTAGAAATTGTTTATTTTAAATAGGGATTTTAGGACATGATCCGTAACGGTTCATTAGTGACCTAAAAAGCAGACTAACCCGACTGTACAGTCGACTTAATCCCCTATTTATATTTTGTGGTTTTTTGTAACAAAGAATTAAGAAAGAAAGGTAATGGAAATTGTTTATTTTTGCGCTTGACAGGGGTGTGACCCTGCTCCTACGTATGTCTTGGTAGAGAATCAAAGGCTACGTAGTTCTAGAATTAGAAAATGTTTGTGTGTTGGTGTTTTTTATTATTTGAAGTGTTTTTGAAATTTGTAAGGCATTCGTAATGACCAAACAAGTAATCTCAGAGTCCACTAATAGTCAGCTTGAAAAAGTTGTTCACAATGATCAAACGAGTTAGACTCCGAGTGACCATTACCGGTAACCTATTTTGAATTTGGTTTTTTTAAATATGGTAATGGAAAGTGAACAAGATTTTGATTAGTTAAGATGACGTATGTTGTAAAAAAAACAAAAGGTTTTAATAAGCATAGTTACTTATATAGCTTGTCTAAAGCCAATAACGAAAATAATTAAATGAGCATGGTTAATAGAAAATAAAGGAAAGGGGAGTGGGTTGTGTGCACAGTGCACATATGGTACTGATGGTAATATATAAATATAATAAAATAAATAATAAAACAATAACAAATAAATGAAAAGGGAATGAAGCAAACCTAATTCCTAAATCAACAAACGATCCAGAAACAAAAGACGAGAGAGAGAGAGAAAGAGAGAGAGAGAGAGAGAGAGAGAGAGAGAGCGCCGCTTAGAGTGAAAAGAAGAGATGATGTTTACAGAGAGAGGAAGAGGAGATCGGAGGGACGCGGAAGTGGCCATCTTGGCCACACCAAGTCGCGAATGCAGCGAAACGAGGCTCGATGGGTGACGTTGTCGACGGATCTAGGCGGTGCTGCGACAGAGGTGGTGTTGTCTGGCGGTGGTTCAATGGTGATTTACGGCGAAAGGGGGTGTTTGGTGGTTCGGTTGGTGGTTGTTGGGGGTTTGAGGGGTGGTTGACGGTGGAGAGGTGACGATGAAGAGGGCGTGGTGACGGGAAGAAGGCTTCGACAGAGGGGGGCTTTCGGTGATGGGTGAGTGACGGCGGTTTGAGGCGGACGACCACCGTCTACGGTGGTCGGACTCTAAGGAGGTGAGTTTCGCTATTTTGTTTTTACGGTTCTATTCTTTTCCTCTCTGGTTCTGATCTGCTTATTTTTGATGTTTATTGTTTTTTTGTTTCTCTGGGAGTTCATGGCCAACGGCGACGTGCTTCGAGGGGGACGGCGCGAGGGGGTTCGCGACGGCGGTGGTTGTTTGGTGGCTGTTGGGGAGGTTGATGGCTATGGTGGTGGAGTGGTGATGATAGGGGTGGTTGGTGGTTGGCCGTAGGAGTGGTGGAGAGGGGATATCGTGGAGGTGAGGGAGAGTGTGGTGGTGGTGCGAGAGTGAGAGGGAGAGTTTGGTGGGTGGAGAGTTTGGTGGGTTTTGGTGGCTGTTTGGTGTTCGTTGGGTGGTGACGTGGGTCGCGGTGGTGGTGTGGCTACTGTGGTTGTGGATACGGTTCGGTTGCTATGAGGAGGGAGAGGGTACAGTGGTTTCGGTTGCTTGTGTGGTTGTCTGGGTGGTGAAACTGACAGGGGGGTGGTGGTTGCTTGGGTGCGAGGGGCAGTGGTGCACGGTGGCAACCACCACCTTCAAGCTCTTTCTTTTTTTGTGCTTCTAATTACAATTGTTTTCTTCCCCAATTTTACTCTGTGTTTTTCTTTGATTTTTGCTTGCTGTCTCCCCCCTCTTTTCTTTATTTTGATTCTGGATTTATAAACAAATTATGTGGTGTAGGGGTGGGGTGTTGAAGCAGAGGAGTATTGCTATTGGGGACAAAGACAACACAGACAAACAAAAAAAAATAGCAGACAGTGCAGCAGGGTAGTGGAGCAGTCGATGGAGCAGGTTAGGCGTGGGAGGCCAAAACAATATTTGCAGGGTTGGTGCCTGCAAAGGCTGTATGGTTTGTGCTAAATAAGAATGAAGACAAAGGACCAAGAGAAAGATGTTTTGTGTTAAGGCAGGAAATAGCCAACACTCCCCCCACGGCAACAACACTTGTAGCAGCATGCATATTTTCTTTTGAAAACTTTGTAATTTGTATTTTTGTCCTTTTCCATTTTTATTTATGTTTGTACCTTTAATATTTTTTGGATTTCAAATCTTTATGTATGTGGATTTTGTGCAATTTTATTTAAAAGAACAAGTACAATTTGTATCTACAATCAAATAAAAATGAGACTAAAATGAAACTTAGAAACAAAATTGAAAGGTAATTTTTCTAATTAGTCGGACAAAATTAGGGTACAACAATGATGATGATGATGATGATGATGATGATGAATGAGTTAGATTCTATTGTCTCCCAATGTAGGAAAATTATGGCCTACTACTACCCTAATTTTAGAATAACATTTATTTTGGAAGTAAGTAAATAGAGTTGCCCAGAGGAAGCTGTTGAGCAGCCTACAAGCGTTATAGCATCAAGTGCTATAGCACCAAGGATGAAAGAGAAAAGAGCACCTTCTCAGAGAAGAGTCCTGACCTACACAACAGCTAGTCAGAGAGCTGGAGGCACTACAAAAAAATGCAGTATAAGCGACGGAAATTAGCGAGGGAATCAAAATCCGTCGCTACGTAACTATTAGCGACGGATATTAGCGAGGGAATCAAAATCCGTCGCTAATAATGACGAAGGCGCGTTTTTTATTCAAAAAATTTCAAATCCGTCGCTAACGTTAATATCCATCGCAACAAATCCGTTACTAATGCTGACGTGACCGTTGCACAGACCTTGGAAGGCGTAACATTCTGAATCTGTCGCTAACTTTCAAAATCCGTCGCAAATTCCTTGGAAAATGTGAAATCAACGATTCCATCGCTAATGGAGATATCCTTCGCAAAGGATCCGTCGCTAAGTTTTATTTTTTTTCACTCGCTCCAAAAACCCTCTTTACTCTCTTTCTCTCTCCCACTCTCTTCTCAGAAAACCCTCCATACTCTCTTCTCCCTCCGAAAACAGTCTTCTCAAACACACCTCACTCACTCTCTTCTCTCTCCCACCGCGCCACCACCACGCCAGCACCACCCATAGCACCACCCATCCCCTTCCCTATGTCGCAGCAATCCTCTTCTGGCCTCCTTACTCCAAAAACACTTCTCAAACACACCTCACTCACTCTCTTCTCTCTCCCACCACGCCACCACCACGCCAGCACCACCCATCCCCTTCCCTACGTCGCAGCAACCCTCTTCTAGTAAGTTTCTGTTTTCGTTTTTATCTTTTTTATTTATTTCCTATTTTCGTTTTTATCTTTCTTTCTTTTTCGTTTCTGATGTTGTGAAATTTATTTTTGTTGCAGGAGCTGGGCATTTCGAATTGGGGTCATAGGAGCTTGTTTGGTTTTGGTGGGTACACACATTGTGAAAAATTCAGAAATTATCCCAACAAGTGAGTTCCTCTCACTCACTCTTTAGATAGCTTAAGGTTTTTAGCACAAATATGCTATTTGATTGTTGGCCTATCTGTTTGATGATTGAATATCATGTTTGTAATACATTAATAGCTAAAATTGTGATGAAGATTGCATGTTTTATACCATGTCTCCTTATGAAATATTTGTTTGTTTGTGTGATAGAGAAATTTGATGATTTATGGTTTAAATGTGTTGAATTATGATATCTTTGCATTGTTTATGTGTTTAATTATCTATGCGCAAAGGAGAGCTTTAAGAGAGTGAAGTTAAATTCTCTTCTTGTAAATCTCAGTAGGTAGTATATTTGGAAAATGAGTTGGTTCTTAACATGTTATAGTTTATCTATATGGCCTGTTATAATTTATTTTTGTTGTTTTGATGTTTGATGAACCCTAGGTTAGATGACTATATTGTGTGCTGTTGATGGAAAAGGGTGAGGTGCTGTCCCTCACCCCCATATTTTTCTCGAAATCATCTTCATTGAGATAATTGCGAGACTATACTAACAATTTTAAGGTTGGGAGTTAGAAATAACTTCCTTCACTAATTATATGGAAAAGGTTTTTGTTTGTTCTGTCCTTAACCCCCATATTAGGCTCGAAATCATCTCCACCGAGATCATATCGATGCCACTAACTTGATAGGTTATATTTTAGGTTTAGTTGTGGGAATCTAACGTGTTTTTTTAAATGCGTGTAGATGAATTGTGTTCAATTGAATCGTAGTTGGGTGTATGATCAGTTGTATCCGGGAAGAGCATTTTTGAAGGAAACTTTTGTATATGGGGTTGAAGAGTTTATTAGGGTAGCGTGGTGGCATGATAAGGCTAAAAAGGAAGGGGGATTAGATGTCCATGCCTTAAATGCGACGGTATACCTATTACACCTGATGATGAAATTAGGGTGGACCATGGAGAACGACTTCCAAATTTTGACTTAGGGGCTTCTTCAAGTAGTTCTAGTTTTCATGTTCCATCTAATGAACAATTTGAGTCGATGGAAAGCATGATTTGTGATGGTCTCGGAATGAATGTGCCATTTGATGAGCCTCAATATGATGATCATGATGAACTTCCAAATGAAGAAGCACAAAGATTTTATTGTTTGTTAAAAGAGTCAAACACACCGTTGTTTGATGGCTCGCCAGAGTCAAAATTATCTATGTGCGTGAAGCTTTTATCTCTCACGTCCATGAGCAATATTTCTGAGTTGGGTTTAGATTTTGTGACTCAAATGATGTTGGATGGGACACCTAATAAAGATAGTTTGCCAAAAAATTATTATGAAGCAAAGATGTTAGTTTCGAAGTTGGGATTGAAATGTAAGAAGATTGATTGTTGTGAGGATGGGCACATGTTGTTTTACGACAACGAATTTGGTAAAATCGATGGTGCGCTGCAGGCTTGTAGATTTTGTGGAAAGCCGAGGTATAAAGCTCGTAAAGGGGAAAAAAGTAATTATAAACTCATTCTTGTAAAGTCAATGTTCTATTTGCCTATAGTTCCAAGGTTGCAGAGAATGTTTGCATCGTCTGAAATTGCGAAGAAAATGACATGGCATTATGAGAATACGAATACCTCGGACGTTTTGCACCACCCATCTAATGGTGAGGCGTGGGAACCCTTTGATCAAGTGCATTCAGATTTTGCCTCCGACCCACGAAATGTTCGACTTGGTTTGTGCTCTGATGGATTTACTCCATATATCCGAGCATCAGCGTCGCCCTATTCATTGTTACCCCTTACAATCTGCCTCCTGAGATGTGCATGACTAAACCGTATATGTTTTTGACTTGCTTGATACCTGGTCCATCCAATCCTAAAGCTAACATTGATATCTTTTTGGAACCTCTAATTGATGATCTCAAGAGATTGTGGCAGGGTGTTGGGACATATGATGCAGCACGAAAGAAGAATTTTATGATGAGAGCGACATTGATGTGGACAATTAATGACTTCCCGGCCTGTGGTATGTTGTCAGGTTGGGAGACTAACTGTAAATTAGCATGCCCCCACTGCATGGAACACACAAAAGCGTTTACGTTGAAATACGGGGGAAAGAGTTCTTGGTTTGACTCGCATCGTAGATTCTTACCGCCAGATCATGTATTTAGAAAGAACAGAAAGGCATTCAAGAAAGGGGTAGTTGAAACAGATGTCCCACCACCTTTGTTGACATCAGGTGAAATTTGGAGTAGAGTTATGACTTTGCCACAAGCCACAGAGGTAGGTGTGCTCTCCCGATTGGATGGTTATGGACGGGTGCATAACTGGACAAAAAGAAGCATATTTTGGAATCTCCCATATTGGAAAGATAATCTATTGAGACACAATCTCAATGTTATGCACATTGAGAAGAATTTCTTTGACAACATATGGTTCACTGTGATGAATGTGAAAGATAGAACCAAAGACAGTAATAAGGCTAGAATGGATTCTGCTCTTTACTGTAGCAAAAGTCATTCCAATTTGAATTTGGTGCCAATGGCTAATGGCAAGATGTCAAAACCCAAAGCCAAATATTGTCTTACACCCGATGAAGCAAAAGATGTTTGTCGATGGTTGAAAGGATTGAGGATGCCAGATGGCTATTCTTCTAATCTTGCAAGATGTGCAGATGTGAACACCAGGAAGATGTATGGGATGAAAAGTCATGATTGTCATGTATTCATGGAGTGTTTGCTTCCAATTGCTTTTAGTTCATTGCCAAAGTGTGTTTTGGAACCACTTACTGAAGTGAGTCAATTTTTTAAAAACATGTGCTCTTCAACATTGAGAAAAGATGATCTTATTAAGATGGAGCAGAATATTCCTTTCATTATCTGTAAGTTGGAGAGAATACTTCCTCCTGGTTTCTTTGATTCCATGGAAAGAAACAATTTATTTCTGTTCTCATTATTTCAATAACTTTATGTAGTCAAGAAATAATAGAAACGAAATAGAGGTTGAAGAAGAAAGACACGCCCTCACTTTATCTGTGTTTAGCAAACCTGGGCGCCCCTCGGGAAAGAAGTCGACTCAGTGGTTATCAGATATGGAGTATAAATCAGCACATATTCATGTCTTGATCAATTGCACTGAAGTTAAACCATATCTTGAGTAAGTGTGCTTCAATTCAGTTTTCAATACATAGACATTTAGAGTATGAAGTTAAATCATGCCTTGACCAATTTTCATTCTAAAGAGTATGGATAATTATTTTTTAGTGCATTTTTACACTCTGAGGGTATATGCAATGAAGATTGTTCTATTCGTATACATGAAACTTTTCCATCTTGGTTTAATGATAGAGTAAGTAAATAAATTTAATGCTTTAATGTCTAACGTTCAAAGTAGATATGAGAGATGACTGATTTTTTCCATATGTGATTACTTAGGTTTATGAAGCGAAACCAACTCCCCGAATCCAACATTTGAGGAACTTAGCTGATGGTCCTTTTCGTGAAGTTAATGAGTGGCACACGTACCTCGTTAACGGTTATAAATTTGACACCCAATCATGGAGTGAGGGAAAACAAACAATTAATAGTGGGGTATGTGTAAAAGGGATTGCAGATGGAGGTGAAGATGAGTACTACGGGGTGATCTAACACATATATGAACTTGAATACAAATATTTAGACTATCAAAAGAAAATTGTTTTGTTTTATTGTAGTTGGTTTGATCCATCGGCTAGAGGAACGAAATTGAATCCAAAATGTAATACTGTGGACATTCGAATGGATAGAAGGTATAGAGCCTATGATCCATTTATCATGCCTGAAAATGTGAGGCAGGTATATTATGTTCCATATCCATCAATTCGGGAAGGATATTGTGTTGCAATTAAGACAAAACTATGGGGTCGCGTTGAAGCCGCTGATGTGGGGGATGAGGTTCCTTATCAAGTGGATGAAATGTCGGGCGTCAATGAGGTGATTGAAGTTGAACCAGTTGATACCTTATGTGATGATCGACTCCACATTAAAGAAATTGAACCAGTATTAGAAGAAGAAATTGGAGTATATGAAGAAGATGAAGAAGATGAAGATGAGACTGAAGATGTAGAAGATGTAGAAGATGTAGAAGATGAAGAAGATGAAGATTTTTTTTAATCTCTGCATGTTGTTGATTGTTCATCTAATTTTAATTAATAATATATATCACATTTCGTTTAATCTCTGCATGTTGTTGATTGTTCATCTAATATATATCATTATATATTTTTCTTGCGTTTCGTTTTTCAAAGAAATGCATCCAAGAGGAGGTTCTAACCCGTCGAGAGATGTTAGGGGGAAGAACATAGGTGAACCTAGAAGGCGGCGTCAAGTTCGTGAGGTTGTACTTAATGCAGGGGATACATTTTTGGGGATGCCCCAGACCACCACTACTGCTGGAGGAGCTGGGACTTCACGTTCTGCTGCAGCTGCTCCACCTGCTGGTCATTCTCCCTCTGGCCCCAATTGGTATCCTATAAACCCATCTGGCACACCAGCTTCCTATGGGTATTTTCCACCTCTGCAGCATCCTATGGGCACAATGGGAGGGTATACGGGCCCACCACCGAGAGGGTATATGGGCCCACCTCTGCAGTATCCTATGGGCACACCAGCAGGGTATACGGGCCCACCTCTGCAGCATCCTACGGGCACACCAGTCGGGTTATCTATGCCTACACCCGAGGTACATACTGATCAGTCCCTACAGGATGATCATTCTGACCCCCATGGTCATACTGATTCAAAGCCATTATCATCTGGGTCGGAGAATGAGCAGGTGGTTGTAGACCATGATGGTCGGCGTCGCAAAGTCATATATCCCTTAGGCAATGCGTAAGTATTCTTTGACTTTTTTAAAATTTAAATTAATTGTTTGACGTGTATATATGTTTGTTAATTATGCAACGACTTAATTATGCAGGTTCGTAAGATCGAAGACTGCTTCATCAGCGATCACTCATGTCATTAAGAAACTCTATTTTGAAGAGTACCATGAAAAGGTAACAAAAATTGATAAGAGGAAAAAGAAAGATTTTGTGGACTTGTTTAGGGTAAGTATAAGTTATATCGTTACCTATATTGATAATTTTAATATATTGTTTAGTGTTTAATATAATTACTAATACATATTTTGATTATGAAGTGGTGCAGAAAGTTTTTTGGACTAGATTGGCAAAGCAACTGGCGGACTTGCTCTACAAATTGCGCCGAAAAATGAAAGGCCGAGGTATATCCCTCAAGAAGTCTGGGATCAATACCAGGAAGTTTGGAGAAGTGAGAAATTCAAAATAAATGCTCAAAAAGGAAGGAAAATCGGAGTTCTGAAAAGGGTGGCTCGCTTCACACTTGTGGCTCCGTCAACCAAGCTCAGCATGCTGTGAGATCGGTAGGTTATTTTAAAAATATTTGTACTATTTTAGTTTAGTTAGGGCGATTAGTTACCAATATTTGAGAATTTGTTTCATTTTTACAGAGTTTGAAGGCCGGACGCCCTCTTACTATTGCTGAGCTGCATAGGGCCACACATGTCAGGAAGGATACCAAGAGTTATGTTGATGAGCGCTCGAGAACCACTCAGGTAAATATAGAACTTGATTTGTATTATATAATGTTTTCTTAAAATGGAGCGCTTATTATGCTATGTTTTGTGGTTATGCAAAACAGGAGAAACATTATGAGACGATGTTTGAGCCGACTCAGGGGAGCTGGAACCCTGAGACACTTCGTCCAATGACTCCTGAGATGATGGCTTTGGCAAACCGCAATTGGGAGAAGTTGGTAGGGGGGATGTACAAGAATCCTATGTATGGTACAGGGCCCTTGGCTCCAAATTTCAGATTTGAGGATGGTCAGTTTGACACCAGCGGGCCCTCTAGTAGTCGACCTCCTCCTCCTCCTTCGGCTGAGACAGAGCAGCTCAGGCAGCAGATGGAGGAGATGCGTGCTCAGCACCAGCAACAGATACAGGAGATGTAAGCTCAGCACCAGCAGGAGCAGCAGAAGCAAGGTCGGACTATGAAGGATATGAAGACAGACTTCTATAGGTTTGCACGTCGTCAGGAGAAGCTCTTAAAGTACTATAAGAGCTTGAAGCCAGATGCGTCTGAGGAGTCCGAGTCTGATGATGATGGTCCATATTAGTATTATGTTATTTGCTGGTTTGGAATATTATGTTATTGCTGGTTTGGACATGTTTAGTATTTGGATTGTTATTGCTGGTTTGAATTTGTTTAGGATTTGGATATGTGGTATTGCTGGTTAGTTTGGATGTTGATTTGGATATTTGGTACTTGTTTTGACGCATTTTATTTGAGTATTCTCGAAATTGTGCTGCATTTGATATAAAGTTATTATAAAAAAAAGCAGGTTTTCTAATTTTGTACACGTGGCATTAAATATAGTAGTTTTTTTTATGAAAAACTTAAATTAGCGACGGATTTGCCCTCACTAAAGTCTATCGCTAATTTTTGGACACGTGGCCTTCAGATTTAGCGACGAAATTCCCCTCATTAAATTCCGTCGCTAATTAGCGACGGAATTTCCGTCGCTAAAAACTAGCGAGGCCTTTTTTAGCGACGGAATTTTTCCGTCGCTTATCCTGCTTTTTTTTATAGTGAGGCAAGTTGGCTGACATTGATGAGGAGGATGAAGATGAAGGAATGCAGCAGGGTGATGCTGTAGCGGCTGATGCTACAGCACCTGAAGACCAACCTGCCTTGTCCAAGCCAGCTGAGGAGGTGCCTCAAAAGAGTGATGCAGAGTTAGAGGCAGCAAAAAATTTCATTGAGATGGCTGCCATTGTCCAAAAGGAAGGCACCCAAGACGATGTTACAACGCCTAATGCTATAGCCCCTGAAGTGGTAGCTGAGAAAGAGCCAGACAAGACAAAGCCTAAGGCCACCAGCAGCAAAGTTCTCAAAGCACCCACCAAAGCAAGCAACAAGCTCAGATCTGGGTTAGCAAAGAAGTAGTCTAGCCCTTCTGTCTTAAAAAGAAAAGTTTCCTGTTTTCAATAAACCTGTTGGATGCTATAGCATCTGTCCCAGCATCCAACAGTATGTGTAGTGTTTAAATTATGTTAGTTTGTTTTCTGTTTAAGTCTCCAAGTCAGTCCTCTCCCATTAGTATGCATGAGTAGAGGGAACATGATAAGTCTGCATTGCATATAGTTTTGTTGGTCTGAAACTAAGTGTTTTTATACTGAATTTGGAAAATTATATTGATCTTGGACTACAAATTGCCACTTTTGTCATAAACATGCTTTTTAGGTGTAAATTGATGTTTTGGATCATGTCAAAGCTTGAAAGAATAAATTGAATTGCTCAAAGTTATGTCGTGTGCCCAAGGATGCGCCTGCCTAGCATTTGGAGTGCCTGCTACTTCAAAGAACTGCTAAGAAGCGCCCTAGCGCTTCTGCATGCGCTTGGGGCGCTTCTACATTTGATAATTCTGTTTGCCATGCGCCCAAGCGATTTGGTCATGCACCCAAGGCTTTTGCATCTGATCATTCTAATTATCATGCGCCCAAGCGCTTCGGTCATGCGCTTAGGGTGCTTCTGCATCTGATGCTTCTGTCTGTCATGCGCCCAAGCACTTCTATCGTGCGCTTGGGCGCTTTTGCTCGGCGCTTTGGTTTAAAGTAGCGATTTTCATCCAACTTAGGTATCTCTTTGCCACTTTCTTGACCTAAATTAGAGAGAGAGCAAGGGAAGCAGACAAGGACTCAACACCCTTCAACTCCATCGAAGATTCAAGGCTTGGGAACAAGATTTTAAAGCTTCAATGTGGTCATTCTCTCCATTGAGTTTGATTTTCTACTCTCCTTCTTTATCTATGTCTAGCTAAACCCTTTTGGGTTAGGGATGAATGAAAATTGATGAATCACAGTTGTATTTGGTTTTGATTGTTTTAAATGTTATATTCCCTCTTGCTTTGTGTGTTTAGTCTATGTTTTTAATGCTTTTCATGATTTGATCACCCATGGAATGATTTATGGTTCATCTATGGAATGAAAGTTTTATATTTGACTGCTTTAGATTGAATGTTGGGGGTTTGATAACAAAGTAAAAGAGGGGATTATTTTTCTTGTTAAATCAGTTTGCAATAGTGTGAAGTCAGTGGAAGTTCATCCCTAACTTATTTTATCATCTCGTAAACTTTGCGTTCTTCGGTTCTTTGTCAAAAATACAAAAACATTTTATTGTTCTTGTTACTTTACCATATCACTCAAATTTCGGTTCATTTGTGTTCATTTAGTTGTTGTTAACGTTTATTGATATTTGCATTCGATCATTGAGTTCGACACTCAGTCTTACCGTTTTATTATTACATGCGACGATTTGGTACACTTGCCAATATCTCATCAAGTTTTTGGCGCCGTTGCCGGAGATCGAAATCACATTTACCATTAAATTCGGAGGCAACTACTAATTCGAACCCGTATATATTTTAGTTTTTTTTGCTTTATACTTTGTTTTACACATTTTGCTTTGACGCTTGTTTGAGTTTCCTGTTTTCACAGTGTATGTGTGGAATAGTAGATCCTAAAGATTTACTCTTCAACCCTGAGATTGAAAAGGCTGCTAAGGCTAATAGAAAGGCTACAAGATAAAGGCGACTCAAAGAAAGAGAAGTAGTAAGAGAAGAAGATAATGTGTCTGAGATTCCTATGATTGAAGATATGGTAGACCCACCAGTTAGACGCCTTCTTGGAGACTATGGGAATCGTGACACAAACAGGCAAAGGTTACCAATTGCTCATCAACCGGTAACTGTAAATAGGTTTGAGATCAATCCAGGACTGTTCCGTGAATTAAGGGAAATGCATTTTGGTGGAAGACCATGTGAAGATGCAAACATCTCACCAATTTTGCACAACTATGTGAAACAGTGAAAGTGGATGGTAATACTGATGAAGCTAAGAAATTGAGGCTTTTTCCATTCTCTTTAAAGGGTCAAGCCAAAGAGTGGTTTGATTCACAACCCGAAGGTTGCATCACCACTTGGAATGATCTTGAAGACAAGTTCCTTGAACAATTTTCACCCCTTCCATGTTCATTAAGAAGAGGGGAGAAATCAACAATTTTGAGCAAAAAGAGGGTGAGTCGCTCTATGAGGCTTACAAAAGATTTAAGATCACAATGAAGGCTTTCCCGAATCATGGTTTTGATGACCATCAACAAATGCAAATCTTTTGTACTTGGTTGAGACCAAATGCTAGGATGATGCTTGATGCCTCAGCAGGTGGTTCTCTGGATTTCAAGACTGCGGTAGAAGCAAGACAAATAATTGAAGCTATGGTTTCAAACGATTACTTGGCAGCTCGTGATAGAGGAGGTACATCTAAAAGAGGTCTATTTGACTTACATGCTCAGACTGCCGGGTTGGCGCAACAGTTGGAAGATCTGGAAAGGGAATGGAAGCTCTAAAGTTGAATTATGTGCAACACCATTCTGCTTAAGTAATTGTTGTCACAAGTTTGAAATGTGACTACTGTGAAGGTCCACATTCTAACCAGGACTGTGAACTTCCCCGAGCAGTCCAAGAGAAGATATTTTTTGTCAAAAATAATCAACATTCCAGCAACTATAATCCGGGGTGGAGATCTCATCCGAATTTCTCTTGGAATGATCAAGGGCAGAGCCAAAACACTCCTCAAAAGAAAGAAGATTGGGAGATAGCAGTTGAGGGACTAGCTACACAAACTTTTTCATTCATGGAGGAAACAAGAGCAAGTTTCAATAGTTTAGAAGCCAATTCTAAAAATCAAGAGGCATCCATCAGAAATCTAGAGACTCGAGTGGGCCAACTGGCCAAGCAAGTTGCATATAGACCTCTGGGCTCTCTTCCAAGTGACACTATTCCTAATCCAAGGGGTGATGAAATAGTGAATGCTATAACCACAGAGTAGAAAAACAATTGAAACTGTAGCAAAGAAGAATTCAAAAGAAGTGGTTGAGTCTGGTGACAAAGCTCCTGTGGGTGTTGACGTGAATTATAATGTAAAAGAGAAGCCAAAACTGACAAAGCCAATTATTAAGCTACCTTTTCCTCAGAGACTAGAGAAGGAGAAAAATGAGAAGCAATTTGGTAAGTTTTTTGATGTTTTTAAACAAATTAAAAATTAACATTTCTTTTGCAGAAGCTCTTGAACAAATGCCCAAATATGCTGAATTCATGAAAGAAATGCTCTCAAAGAAGAGGAGGATCCTAGATGAGGAGACGGTCATGCTTACTGAGGAGTGCAGTGCAATCCTACAGAGGAAACTCCCACAAAAATTCAAAGATCCCGGAAGTTTCTCTATTCCTTGCACTATTGGGGATAGAACTTTTGGGAAGGCACTGTGTGATCTGAGAGCAAGTATCAGCTTACTGCCCCCTCTCTATTTTCAAAAAGTTGGGGTTTGGTCAGATAAAGAACACCATGATGACTTTGCATCTAGCTGACCGTTCGGTGAAACATCCATATGGTGTACTCGAAGATGTCCATATGGTGGATTTTGTGGTTCTTGACATGGAAGAAGACAATGACATCCCGTTGATTTTGGGTAGACCTTTCCTAGCTACCAGTAGAGCTGTAATTGATGTGGTAGATGGAACTTTGACATTGAAAGTCCAAGATGAAGCTGTGACTTTCAATGTGCTCAAGGCCATGGACCCTAAAAAAGGAAAAGAAGGGTGGTACCGTATTGAGGTGCTTGATCTCACAAATGAAAAAAGAATTCATGATCAATCCCTCCACTCACCTCTTGAGAATGCACTTGTTGTGTCAAGAGATGTTGAAGAAGGGGGTGATTCCAAGGAAGAAAAATTTGCGGTTATGTTAGGGGCTCCTCAATTCTATTCCCCTCATGCAACTTCTAGGCAGAGAAAACTAAAGGTTAAAAGAAAATGTACCCAAGGAGCGCTGAAGGAGGAACCTGAGAAGTAGAGTCCTCCACCTAAGCCAAATTGAAGAATAACCTCAACGTCAAGCTAGTGACGATAAAGAAGCGCTTTTCGGAAGGCAACCCAATCTCTTTACCCTCACCTTACTTTATTTCTTATCTTTTATCTTTAACATTTTTTGATGTTTTCTAGAGAGTAGAGTAGCTAATTATGCATATTTTTGAATTTTTTTATGACTGTCATGATGATGGGTGTGTTGAACTTGAATTCATGTGCACTTTAAACTTCATTCTGAAAATCTTTTTCTGAACTTGACATTGAATTTGTGCATCAATTTCTTGATCAATGGGCTGAAATTCTGTGATGATTAATTTGTTAGTGTAAGCAACTCCTTGTAACCTGAATCTCGTGAATCTGGGTGTAACATACCTTTCATCTCTAAACCAAACTTGTGAGTGTTGAGCCTAAACAAAATATTTATTCTTGAGTGCTCCATCACTTTTCAAGATTCTTCAGAACTTGACTCAGTTCTTGATTGCTTTTGCATTGCATGTACACACACATACATGATTAAAGACCTTCATTTTCTTGGTAGCTAGAGCCTTAAAATGCCTACCCTTAAATCTTGACCTTTGAGCAGCCCATTTGAGCCTTAAATCCTTTTTTCTGGTTAGAAACCTCATTACAAGCCATTAACTGAAAAACCAAGTGTCCCACTTGTTGAACCAAGGGCAAACACTCTTTGTTTTGTATGATAACAAATTACACCTTATCTACTAATGGTTCAAGTTGAATTAAGTACGGGACATAAAGCAAAGAGCAGGAAGATTAAAATGGAGCAGCTTGGAGAAGAAGCCACCTCAGAAGTCCAAAACCTAATTGTTTATAAGCTTTCTTTAGGACACTGTGTAAAGGTCCTATCACTGAAGGTCTATGACTTTTAGTAGCTGAGAGATGAGTTTTTCAAAACATGCATAGGGTGGAAACAAAAACCCTAAAACTATTTTTTGTTGAAAGATTAAAACCCTAAAAATAGTTTTGTTGAAGGCTTGAAATCAAAATCCTATTCTTTTACAAAGATAATAGATTATGGTAATAGATTAGGTGCCTGAATGTTTTCAGAGCACATAATCGATTACTCTCCTATTTTAACTAAAACAAATAATCGATTAAGATCTTGCCTTACCTTCCTTTTTTAGATCAATAAATCGATTATCCTAATCAATTAGGAAGCAAATAATCGATTAGCCTTCATTTGCACATCACACATAATCGATTATGAAGCAAATGGAAGTTTCCTTATTTATCACTTAATCGATTACTCCTTCATTTTCACTAAAACACATAATCGATTATCAAGCTTGCTTCCTTCCTTTCTTGACAACTCTAATCGATTATATCATCATTTAACCAAGTAATATAATCGATTATGAAGCCATCCTTGACAACAATAATCGATTATCCCATCCTATAACTACTTGTCATAATCGATTATCAAGCTATTAAATGTTTCCATATCTATCAAAATAATCGATTATGCACTTGCTTCACATATTCACCATAATCGATTATCAAGTGCAATAAATGTTTTTCAAAAAAATCAAATATTTTCTAGCACTATAAATAGGAGGTGTGTTTCTCATTTTCAAAACACACCTCACACCACAATTCACAACTCCTCTCTGCTTCTCACATACATTTTCTAGATCTGAGAAAGAGAGAAAATAGAGCTTCAACTTTCATATCATTTTCTATTTTCCAAATCACTCATCTCTCTAAAGTTACTATATTGTCATACTGTCCGAAGTGATTGGATCATAGATCTCAAAGTTGTATTCGTTATTTTAAGTGGGGTCACTTTGAAATCCTGGGAAGTTTTCTTGGGTCTCTCAATCAGGAGATTGAGTTGGTTTGAAATCCTGGGAAGTTTTCTTGGGTCTCTCAATCAGGAGATTGAGTTGGTTTGAAATCCTGGGAGGTGATCTTGGGTCGTTCAATCGGGAAATATTGAAGTGGTATTGAAATCCTGGGAGGTGCTCTTGGGTCGTTCAATCAGGAGATTGAAGCGGTTGAAATCCTTAGCGGGGAGCTCGGGTTCTCAATTCAGGGGAATTGAGATTTGCTATTTTGAAGTTGCCTGTTTGTAAACAATTCTTCAATATAGTGGTTGCCATCAAAGTCCGAAGGTTGCAAAGCCTGAGGCCGAGGACGTAGAGCTTTTATCCCGAACCTCGTAAAATTCTTGGTGTATCTCTATCCCTCTCTCTTTACTTTATTTACTGTTTATATCTGTTTATAATATCACTCAGTGGATTTATTGTATAACTATATCCCTACTCTGATCTGAATCTGTTAATCTGGTTATAATTATACTATCACTACACCGATCACTGTACAACAGATCTGTTTATCTATCATCTTCTCTATCACTACTGTAGATCTGCTATATTCAATATGATTGCATTACTTATAAAACAACCTTATTGTGAATATTGAATATAGAGTAGTATCTTACTGTGCCTGATCTGCCTGCTTACATACATCATATAAGTTTAAATCTCAGATTCCGCATTTGATTTAACCTAGCATTATCTTAAATTAAAAAAAAAAATTCAAGCTTTGCACATAACCTTATTCACCCCCCCCCCCCTCTAAGGTTATCAGATAGTCTAACAAGTGGTATCAAAGCTAGAAATTGCATATAGAGCTTAACATCTCGCAATTTAAATTTTATTTATATATCTGTGATTATGGGTTCTTTTTTGAAAGAGGGGATGTCTTTATTTAGGCCACCCCTGTTTGATGGCACTAACTATGACTACTGGAGTAGTCGAATGAAATGTCATGTGCAGGCTATAGATTTCACCTTATGGAGGATCATTGCAGATGGACCACTGATCCCAATGAAAATCAAAAGTAAAGCTACCGGCAAAGAAGAAGAAGTGCCAGTTGAGGATATCTACACCATTGACCTGAAAGAGCTGAGAAAGTCAGAGTTGGATAAGATATCTCAAAATGCCAGAGCAATGAATATTCTTCACTTATCCTTATGTGAAGAAGAATATGGTAGAGTCAAAGGATGTCAAACAGCAAAGGAAATCAGGGATTGCTTGGAAGCCACTCATGTCGGTACAAGCCAAGTAAAGGATACAAAAATCAGAATCCTAACTTCTGAGTATGAATCATTCAAAATGAAGGAAGGTGAATCTGTTGCAGCTATGCACCAGAGACTGAATCTGATTATAAACAACCTAAGGGCACTGGGAAAAAGGTATTCTACAAAAGATATAAATGGGAAGATTCTTGCATCTCTGACTGGTGAGTTCTTTCCAAAAACTTGTGCAATCACTGAAGCCAAAGATATTGGCACTCTGCCTCAAGAAGACTTGATTGGGTCACTTCTTGCCTTTGAGGTTGTATTGGCTGCTAACAAAGATCAAGAAGCAAAAATAGTAAAAGAAAGAAAATCTCTTGCTCTTGCTGCTAAAACACCTAAGGTAGCAAGGAAAGAGGTTGAGTCTGATGAAGAATCTGATGATGAAGACATGGCTGAATTATTTGAAGAATTCATGAGATTCAACAAACTTGAAAAGAGAAATAACTCAAAGAAATCCAAGAAAGCTAAGAAGGCTACATGGAACAACTATACTGACAGTGAAGAAGAGGAGGTTGCAAATGCCATTTGTCTCACGGCATGTGAAACACCTAAGGCTACTATATGGGATTGTCTTGGCACTGATAGTGACACAGACGAAGAAGAGCAAATTGCAAATGGTGTTTGTCATATGGCAAATGACTCATCTAAGGTAAGCCTTAACTCTTCTAGTCTTTCTGATTCCTCTATGCATGATGATTTACTTGATGATGGTTGTAGTAGTCAAGATTTGAGTGAGGCTTTTGATGCTCTCTATTTTGAACATGAAACTCTTTTGTTAAAATCTAAGAAATTGGGAAAGAGTAACAAAAGCATGCTCACTCAAATTGAGACTCTAGAAAATGAGGTAGTTAAGTTGAAGAATGAGCTACATGAAATAAAACCATTCAACCTTGAGTTTCTAGAGCTTAAACAAAATTTTGAAAAAGTCAAGGTTGAAAATGAATTTTTGAAAGAATCTTTGAAAAAGTTTGAGGTTGGTGAAAAGACCTTGACCAAGCTACTTCACTCCCAACATGAATATGTTGATAGGAGAGGTATTGGGTACAAAGGTAATTCCACCTCCTCTGTTTTGAACAAGAAAATAACTTTTGTAGCTGCTACTTCAAGTTATACACCTACTGTTTTTTCATGCACCTATTGTCAAAAAGGGAACCATAGCTCTCTTAGATGCCCTATTCGTAAATTATGTGAGCTTGGTACCCTTATACCTGCTTGTGAGAGACCATAGCTCTCTTAGATGCCCTATTTGTTGCCCCTCTATCATTTTGAATCCGGTACTCATTAGAAGCCATATGCTCTACCAATTGTTTGGCTTCTTCAGCGGTTTTGGTACCTAAGGAGCCTCCAGCTGAGGCATCTAGCATCATTCTTGTTTGAGGCCGCAAACCATGACAGAAGGTTTGCAACTGAACGAACTCATCAATTCCATGCGAAGGACATCTTTTTAATAGAAGTTTGACCTTTCCCACGCATCATACAAAGACTCCGAATCCCCTTGCTCAAAATTTGATATCTCAGCCCGCTTCTTGATGAACTTAGAAATTGGGAAAAATCGTTCGAGGAATTTGCTCTCTAGATCACCCCAAGTGTAGATAGTTCCTGCTGGGATAGTGTTGATCCAGTCTTTAGCCCTGCCAGTCAAAGTATATGGAAACATACGCAACTTCTTCTGGTCTTCAGTCACTCCCGCAGGATTAGTGGAACCACATATTTCATAGAACTGAAACAAGTGCTGATTCGGGTCTTCAGCATCAGAACCAAAGAATTGTTCTGATTTCAAGGCACTGAGGATCGAAGACTTGATCTCAAATGCCACAGCTCCCACAGGTTGGAAGGTGTATGCTTGGACGCCTTGATTTCTTCTACCAAAGTCGCCAAGAGTACGAGCAGGCGGAACTTCTCCCATGACTTGAGTTACAGTTGGTTGCACAGGAGTTTCTCCGGATGTTACTTGTTGCTCTCTTTGCTTTCTTAACCTTGCTTCTTTTCGATTTGCTTTCACAGTTTTCTCGATCTCAGGAATGAAGAGTAAATCTTTAGGATCTACTGTTCCACGCATGCACTGAAAAAACAAGAACTAAGACAAGTGTCAAAGCAACAGGTATAATAAATAAAAATAAAGAAAAACTAAAACTGAAATAAATTGCTGTATATACGGGTTCGAATTAGCAGTCGCCTTCGAAATAATTAGTAAATTAATTTCGATCCCCGGCAACGGCGCCACAAACTTGTTAACTTTTCGGCAAGTGTACCGAATCGTGCAAGTAATAAAACCGGTAAGTACCGGGATATCGTCCTCAAGGATCGAGTTTAATTTACTAAGACGTTAACAACAGCTAATAGAAACCAAATTGAAAGGGGTTTGTTTGATAATTGTTGAGCTATCAAGCTCGAAGTAAAACGATAAAAATGTTTTTTTAATTTGTTTATAATAATAGCACGAAGAAAAGGTTGAAAGATATGCGATGAGAAGGTGCTAGGGATGAAGGCCCTTTGATTTCTACTATGGTCATTGATTCATTCTTAAAAGATAGTTTCTCTCTCTTGTTTGCTATAGAATTCACTATTTTACTAAACCCTAATCCCTTAGGTGATTATCCCTTGTTAATTCATGCAAACCCTAATCCCTTAGGTGCTTCTAATCATAACAAGCATTAAGCGTCCAGAATTCATACACATACATCAAAACGGCGATTATTCCTAAGCGACGAAATTGAAGGAATCGAATTCCAAGCTATTCAATAACCAAATTCCCATTTAAATTATTGAAACAGATTTCATTTTATGCTTTCCCAAACATAAACATATAACAATAGAAATTTGATTCACAAACGAAGAGAGAAAACGATAAAGGTACTGAATTAAATCAATAACCACAGTTTTACATCAAAGTTCAATCATCCCTAACATTGGGGTTTAGTTACACATGATAAAAGGAGAGAAAAAGGGAGAATTACAAGTTGAAGGTGAAGATGAATGCATTAGAATCCTCAATTCTTGTTCCCAAGTCTTGATTCTTCGCTTGCCGTCAGCTGGAAGGAGCTCTCTCGCGTGCTAGGGTTTCCAAAACAGTCCAAAAGTAACCAAAAAACGCGTCTGTCCCTTGTTTTAATGTGTTTCCAGTATTTTGCGCTTCACTCGCGCTCCCAGCGCCACTTAAGCGCAGATGAGGACGCTACAGTGCAGTTTTCGCGCCTCAGTGGCGCCTCGCGCGCAACTGCAGCGCAAATTGGCAGGGACTTCTGATTTTCTGCGCTCCACTTGTTCTCCACGCGCGACTGCAGCGCAAATTGGCAGAAACCTCACTTCCTTGTATTTTTGAGTCTGCTTGCTTGCATTTCTTCGTTCTTCTCTTCACCTAGTCCCTGGGCACAAAAACACCACAAAACCCAGCATAAACACTGCAACGCAATTAAATCCCAAATAGAACAACTCCTTAATTTTCTCCTAACACTTTCTATTCATTCATCAAATTATCAAGTAAAATTCCCCTTTTTTTGCAGTGAAAAACATCATGTGATGGGGATTCATCACAACCCCCAACTTGGACATTTGCTTGTCCTCAAGCAAAGACAAGACAATATCAACATCAGATAACATGCAATCAATGGTGAATCCCTTTCTAAACAAGACAATTACGAACAATCAAAAGACAAGTTGAGCAGCAACTTTCAGACTGGTCACTCAGTTTCCAACCCACACGTGGTATTCTTACTAGCATCATCTTGCTCAATAGTGCGTGTGTGACACTTAACTCAGTTGGACCATAGCTAGTTTCAAAATGTATTCGCCTAAAACTAGAGGGTTTCCTTCCGAGAATGCCAAAGATGGTTCAAAATATAGGGTAGATTAACGTTTTCACATAAGGATCAAGGGGCTTCAAGCACAACAAAGGGTCTTAAATAGGCATTTCAGATTAGACCAGTGCACTAACTATTACCACACACACATTTCACACGCAACACAACTACGCACATTTGTTTTCAGGCTGCAACCCCTTTCATTACATTGGTGTTTGGATTTGATCAACATTTGCTTTGGGACATTGCAGCAATTATCAGTTTAAACAACACAACACGGCATACACTTTAGCGTTACGGGTAGACGCTACAGTGCTGCACACACGCACCCCGACACACGCGGCATACACTATAGCGTTACGGGTAGATGCTACAGTGCTGCACACACACATTAACACACACGGCATACACTACAGCGTTACGGGTAGACGCTACAATGCTGCACACACGCACCAAATGCACTGATCATCCTACAATCCTCATGCCCAGCCTTAGTACAACTGATGCACCCCCAACTTAGCTTCTACAACTCCCCTAAATTTTTAGTAAAAATTTGGCGACTCCCATGGTCGACCACACTAGCTTAGCTGCCCACATCTCTAGGATCACTAAGTTCCACTGGTTAGTGTTTTAAGTGTGGAAGCAAGATTGTACTAATTTGATCACCACAGGGGTATTATTCGCTCAGTTCTCCCGAATCATCACTAAGTTTGCTCAACTGTCTCCTTTTTCTCTTTTTTTTTAGCAGGAAATTCACCACAGGCCTGCATTTTTTCCTGATACTAACACTGACAATAGGTCCTCCCCCCCACTTAAACATAGCAGTGTCCTCACTGATTAATTTAGGGGAAGACCTATTTGCAAAGACTAAGACTAAAACAAAAATGAAATTAAAAATAAACCTACGAAACTACAACCACTAAAGGAAACACAAGGTGCACAATCAAATAAAGCAAAAGAGAAGGGAAAGAAAAAAAGGTAACCTGGCGGTGAGTAGACTACTCAACCGCGTCCAGAGTCTGGAGGATGCGCCTGAAAAATGTCCGCCTCAGGATCCAACTGCTCTCCCCGCTGCACCATGCACATAGCTCTGTACATGTTTCTCATCCCTACTTCCATCCGCTCCTGTCTGGCTGCCATCCGCTGCTGATCCACTGCTAGCAAATCTATTCTTGCCTGAAGATGCTGAAAGTCCTCAGCGTGTGGATCAACCCAAGGTTCATCCATGGAGAAGGTTGGTTCGTTCTCTTGGTGCTGCTCTTGCGGGGGTTCTTCTCTTTGCACTTGCTGCTCAAAATACTCACCCCCTGCTATGGTCCGAATCCAGGACCCGGTGATTGCCGCAGATGGTTCAATAGTCTCTTCATCGGCATCAGCAACAACTCCTGCTTTCTCACATAGCAAGGCAACTAGGCTGGCATGCCTCCAATAGCTATGCTGGTTTCCATCCTTAAAGTTGGCAAAACTGCTAATTTCCTCTTTAAGCTCCCATCCTATATTGACGGGCTCTCCTCTCATAATGCTCGCAGTGAGGCCCGCCCTATCAATGTTCAGCTCTGATTGGTTAGAGCTAGGGCATATAGTGGTGAGGATGAAAGCTGCCCACCCCCTAGCAACTGGGGTGAGAGAAGTTGTCATAATTTTCCATGGTCCCCCACTCTTATTCCTTACCCAATCCATTCCCGGCTTGCACAGTGCCGCAGAGATCTCAGCTGCTCGCTCAGGGTTGTTCTTTATCCTTTCCCTATCGGCTTTGGTTCTGAGCCGGCTGTCCAAGATGTCCACAGGTCGGATCCCAAACAGCCCATTGATGGTGTTAGAGTCATAAGGGATATTATGACCCCGCACGTAACTTGTGGCCTCGGGGAATGTCAATTTCCCATCAACTGCTTGCTTGGGGAAGACATTCGAGAAGAATTCATATACTAAAGCCTTGCTTGCCTTTTTCGGGTAGGTTACAAAATTATTCCACCCCCGGTTGTTAATGTTTTGTCGCATATCATCGAAGTCACCGGGGTGGAGAGTGATCGCCCTTTCTTTCACAAAATTGGGGTTAGCCTCAATTGACTCAAAAAACTTTTCACACCCCAAAGATCGAAACAAGTCGGAGTTGTAGGATGGTTTGTGTGATTGGGAGGATGAACCCCTGCGAACTGCCTGCCTCTTTCGTGACCTCTCAGCCATTTCCTGCATACACCAAAGTGCAAGGTTGTACAAGTGGGTGAAGGTTAGTGCACATAGAACAAATATTCAAATTGCTCAAGATCATCACCACATTGCTTCCTTGATGGAAACAATGGGTTCACCTGGCCATTTTACCAAACCAATTATAAGCACAAGTTGTTGTTCACAAAACTAAGTCATGTTGACCATAAATTTGTCACTTAGGCATTTTAGCAAACATGCAGTGTGCATACAATTTTCACATGTGAAAAACAACAATCCAAAACCTTAACATACCCGAACTTGTTTCTTTTTCATTGCCATCAATTAGTGTAACAACATCACAACCAATTAACCAATTCAAAGGTCATATTTTTATCAATTCCAAATTACTCAAAATCTAGTAACAAAACATAATTTTGGAAAAATTAAGTTCTTTTTCATTGAAGTTACTTACTTGGTTGATGATGTTGAAGAACTAGATGATGCAACAAAGGAATTTTGGCACGAAATTCTGATGCTTTGGCCTTGGGCAGCAAAAAAAATTGAGTGACCTAGAGAGGGAAGGGGAGAGAAAACGCGAAGGAGGAAGGTTTGGAGCACTGCGCGACTGGAGCGTGTGTGAGGCGTGGCCTTACATACCAAAGTTGCGCTTGGAGCGCGACTTAAGCGCGAGTGAAGCGCGATTGGACAGAAACGCACGCCACATTTTCCTTTGTGTTCGCGCTTGAAGCGCGAGTGAGGCGCGAGTGAAGCGCGATTGGACAGAAACCATTTTTAACATGCAGAAACACTGATTGTGACTAAATGTACCTACTCTACGAAAAATAGTGCAAAAATTTAAAAAGTTAAGGGTTAAGAAATGTTGGGTTGCCTCCCAATAAGCGCTTCTTTAACGTCACTAGCTTGACGTTACCTCCGGTTTTAAGGGTCGCTTAAAACCAATGCCAGCTTCTCTCTATCCACCACTTCGCCTAGGTATGGCTTCAACCTCTGCCCATTGACCTTGAAAGATCTTTTTGACTCGGGCTCCTCTACTTCAATTGCTCCATAAGGAGTCACTTCCTTGACAACAAAAGGCCCTGACCACTTGGATTTCAGTTTTCCTGGGAATAGCTTAAGTCTCGAATTAAACAACAGCACTTGCTGTCCAGGATGAAACTCTTTCCTTGAAATATTTTTGTCATGGTATGCCTTCATTCTCTGCTTGTAAATCTTATTATTCTCATATGCCTGCAGACGCATCTCATCCAATCCATGTAGTTGTAAGATTCTCTTTTCCCCACAGGCTGAAGTGGTAAAATTCAAAAACTTTAGTGCCCAATATGCTTTGTGCTCAAGTTCAACCGGCAAATGGCAAGCTTTACCATAAACCAATTGGTACGGGGACATGCCTAAAGGTGTCTTATAGGCTGTTCTGTATGCCCAAAGCGCATCATCTACCTTCAACGACCAATCCTTTCTTGAGCTTCCAACTGTCTTTTCCAAGATCCTCTTGATTTCTCTGTTTGAGACTTCTGCTTGACCATTGCTCTGAGGATGATAGGGAGTTGTCACTTTATGCGTAACACCATACTTGGAAAGCACATTGTTGAGTTGAGTGTTGCAAAAGTGGCTACCCCCATCACTGATTAGGACTCTTGGCACACCGAATCTAGAGAAGGTGTTCTTCTTCACAAATTTTACCACAGTTTGGGAATCGCTCTTGGAAGTGGCAGTAGCTTCAACCCACTTGGAGACATAGTCGACTGCCACCAAGATGTACTCACAATTGTAAGAGGGTGGGAATGGTCCCATAAAATCAATGCCCCAACAATCAAACACTTCTACTTCAAGGATGGGATTCAATGGCATCTCCCCCTTACGTGAAATATTGCCAGTCCTCTGGCATTTGTCACAGCTTCTCACGTAGTCATGTGCATCCTTGAAGAGGGATGGCCAGTAAAAACCAGATTGGACAACCTTAGCAGCTGTGTGTTCCCCATTATAGTGCCCTCCACAGGGAGAGTCATGACAATGCCAGAGAATGCTTTTACTTTCGGCACCAGACACACATCTTCTCAAAAGTCCATCTGCCCCAACCTTGTAGAGATAAGGATCATCCCACAGGTAATGTTTGGCATCATGGAGGAACTTTTTCTTTTGTTGCCATGTGAAATCTTCCGGGACCTTTCCGGCTGCCTTGTAATTTGCAATGTCGGCGAACCAAGGTCTTTCTATAATGGCAAGCAACTTTTCATCCGGGAACTCTTCCAGGATTTCTTTTGCTAGAGCAGTCACTTCTTTGTTCTCTAGCCTTGACAAATGATCTGCTACCACGTTCTCGCTCCCTTTTTTGTCCTTGATTTCCAAGTCAAATTCCTGCAAAAGCAAAATCCATCTAAGGAGTCGAGGCTTAGACTCGCCCTTGGTTAGCAGATATTTAATTGCTGCATGGTCAGTAAAAACAATTACTTTCGATCCAACCAAATAGGAACAAAATTTTTCCAGTGCAAATACTATGGCTAGCAATTCTTTTTCGGTTGTTGCATAGTTGACTTGATTCTCATTTAAGACTTGCTAGCATAATATATGGCATGAAAAAATTTCTCTGATCTCTGCCCCAATACAGCACCCACCGCGTAATCACTAGCATCGCACATGAGCTCAAACGGAGCATCCCAATTTGGGGCTACTATAACTGGAGCAGAGACAAGTTTTGCCTTTAAGATATTAAACGCACACAGACAATCATTATCAAAGACAAACTCAGCCTCCTTAACAAGTAGATTGCATAAAGGTTTTGCAATCTTGGAGAAGTCTTTTATGAAACGTCGATAAAAACCGGCGTGTCCTAAAAAACTTCTCACTCCTTTTACATTTAGAGGAGGAGGTAGTTTTTCTATCACTTCAATTTTTGCTTGGTCAACCTCGATGCCTTTTGCAGAAATTTTATGGCCAAGCACAATACCTTCCTTGACCATAAAGTGGCACTTCTCCCAATTTAAAACTAAATTGGTTTCAGCGCATCGTTTTAAAACCGCATCAAGGTTAGCCAACCAAGAATCATAAGTAGGACCAAAAACAGAAAAATCGTCCATAAATACCTGAATTGCATTTTCCATCATATCAAAGAATATAGAAAGCATGCACCTTTGAAAAGTTGCTGGAGCATTGCACAACCCGAAGGGCATCCTCCGATATGCGAACACACCGAAGGGACACGTGAAAGCTGTCTTCTCTTGATCCTCTGGGTCTACTGCTATCTGGTTATACCCAGAGTATCCATCCAAAAAGTAATAGAAAGCTTGTCCAGCTAGCCTCTCCAGCATCTGATCCATGAACGGCAATGGGAAGTGGTCCTTCCTGGTTGCTTGATTCAACCTTCGGTAGTCAATGAACATCCTCCAACCCGTAACAGTCCGAGTCGGAATCAGCTCGTTCTTATCATTCTTCACTACCGTCATACCACCCTTCTTAGGAACCACATGGACCGGACTTACCCACGAGCTATCTGAGATAGGATAAATCATGCCGGCCTCTAAAAGCTTTAATACTTCCTTGCGCACCACCTCTTTCATGGTAGGATTTAATCTCCGCTGAGGTTGGATCACAGGTTTGAATTCTTCTTCCAACTTGAGCTTATGCATGCAAAAAGCTGGACTTATCCCCTTAAGATCAGAGATAGTCCAACCCAACGCATTTTTGTTGCTTCTTAGTACCCTCATCAGCTTCTCCTCTTCCAATTTGGTCAAAGAGCTGCTAATGATAGCTGGATGAAGATCATTATCTGCAAGGAACACATACTTCAGATGAGAGGGAGTTGTTTCAATTCAGGGATCTTTTTCTCGGGACTCTCCCCCCTATCTAGCTCTTCCTTTTTCTTTGAGACATTTTCTATTTGAGAAGCTTCAAACTGCCGGATACAGTCTTCTATTTCACTGCCCAGATTCTCCTCTGCTTCTTCAATAGAATTCACAATTACATTCTCCAATGGAGGAGATGGTACTTCCTGTCTAAAGGTCTCTTTTACAGAGTTATCAATCATATCCACCCTAAAACACTGTCCTTTGTCATCCGGATGGCACATAGCTTCAAAAACACTAAAAGTAATCTTCTCATCGTGGAACCTCAAGATCAGCTTCCCTTGTTGCACATCAATCAAAGCTCGCCCTGTGGCTAAAAATGGTCTACCCAGGATAAGTGGTACCTCTGCATCCTCCTCCATGTCAAGGATCACAAAGTCTACCGGAAACAGGAATTTATCAACTCTGACTAGAACATCTTCCAACACTCCATAAGGATATTTTATTGATCGATCAGCAAGTGTCAGCGACATTCTAGTAGGCTTTACCTCGCCACCACCCAGTCTCTTCAGCATAGACAATGGCATAAGATTAATACTGGCCCCCAGATCACACAGAGCTTTGCCAATGGCTATGTCGCCAATTGCACACGGAATGGTGAAGTTTCCCGAATCTTTCATTTTCTGAGGGAGCTTCCTCTGGATTATAGCACTGCACTCCTCAGTCAAAGCCACTGTTTCGTCCTCTTTGAGTTTCCTCTTCTTTGTCAAAAGCTCCTTCATGAATTTGGCATATATGGGCATCTGTTCTAGAGCTTCTGCGAAGGGTATATTGATTTGTAGCCGCTTGAAAACCTCCATGAACTTAGAAAACTGCTCATCTTTTTGATTTTTCTTGCTAGCATGAGGATACGGTAACTTCACTTGCGGAGGAGGTGCCTTGAGTTTCTCTTGTACCTGCACATCAAAGAACACATTGTTTTTATTAGGGTTTGACTTCACACCTTCTTCACTTTCCTTATTTAACTCATTTTCAACTTCTCCATTTTTTTCATTTTCATTCTTTTCACTCAACTCTTTTCTTTCATTTTCAACTGACACCTTCTTTTCACAATTTACCACAGGAGTCGGCAACTCCCGACCACTTCTTAGAGAGATGGCCTTAGCAGTTTCATTCCTCGGGTTGTCAACTGTATTAGCTGAGAAACCGTTGTTAGATGATCCAGCAAGCTGCTTTGATAACTACCCAATTTGAGTCTCTAGATTCTTTATGGAAGCTTCATGATTCTTTTCCATATTCTTCATAGCTTGGTCCTGAGATTGAAAGGTTGTCTTTGTCATTTGCATAAACTGAGTCAACGCTTCCTCCATAGGAGATGGCTTTCTTTGTTCTTGACTAGGTTGCTGCTGATGTGACCCTGCGGTATCATTATTCTTCCAAGAGAAGTTGGGATGATTCTTCCACCCAGGATTGCAGGTGTTAGAATAAGGGTTCCCACCTTGCTTCTGAAAGTTGCCCATATAATTAACCTGTTCACTGTTATCTCCATGAGTTGCACAGTCACCTTCATGAGCATTTCTGCCACAATAATTACATGCCCCCGTTTGCACTGCTTGAACGGTTGCAGGAGTTTGAGATCCACTTGGCAAAGCAGCAGCTAACTGTTTAGTGAGAGCCTCAATTTGAAGTCACATTACCTTTTGTTGAGCCAACACAGCACTATTAGCGTCCAACTCTAAAATTCCTGGCCTCTTTGTTGCCCCTCTATCATTTTGAATCCGGTACTCATTAGAAGCCATATGCTCTACCAATTGTTTGGCTTCTTCAGCGGTTTTGGTACCTAAGGAGCCTCCAGCTGAGGCATCTAGCATCATTCTTGTTTGAGGCCGTAAACCATGACAGAAGGTTTGCAACTGAACGAACTCATCAATTCCATGCGAAGGACATCTTTTTAATAGAAGTTTGACCTTTCCCACGCATCATACAAAGACTCCAAATCCCCTTGCTCAAAATTTGATATCTCAGCCCGCTTCTTGATGAACTTAGAAATTGGGAAAAATCTTTCGAGGAATTTGCTCTCTAGATCACCCCAAGTGTAGATAGTTCCTGCTGGGATAGTGTTGATCCAGTCTTTAGCCCTGCCAGTCAAAGTATATGGAAACATACGCAACTTCTTCTGGTCTTCAGTCACTCCCGCAGGATTAGTGGAACCACATATTTCATAGAACTGAAACAAGTGCTGATTCGGGTCTTCAGCATCAGAACCAGAGAATTGTTCTGATGTCAAGGCACTGAGGATCGAAGACTTGATCTCAAATGCCACAGCTCCCACAGGTTGGAAGGTGTATGCTTGGACGCCTTGATTTCTTCTACCAAAGTCGCCAAGAGTACGAGCAGGCGGAACTTCTCCCATGACTTGAGTTACAGTTGGTTGCACAGGAGTTTCTCCGGATGTTACTTGTTGCTCTCTTTGCTTTCTTAACCTTGCTTCTTTTCGATTTGCTTTCGCAGTTTTCTCGATCTCAGGAATGAAGAGTAAATCTTTAGGATCTACGGTTCCACGCATGCACTGAAAAAACAAGAACTAAGACAAGTGTCAAAGCAACAGGTATAATAAATAAAAATAAAGAAAAACTAAAACTGAAATAAATTGCTGTATATACGGGTTCGAATTAGCAGTCGCCTTCGAAATAATTAGTAAATTAATTTCGATCCCCGGCAACGGCGCCACAAACTTGTTAACTTTTCGGCAAGTGTACCGAATCGTGCAAGTACCGGGATATCGTCCTCAAGGATCGACTTTAATTTACTAAGACGTTAACAACAGCTAATAGAAACCAAATTGAAAGGGGTTTGTTTGATAATTGTTGAGCTATCAAGCTCGAAGTAAAACGATAAAAATGTTTTTTTTAATTTGTTTATAATAATAGCACGAAGAAAAGGTTGAAAGATATGCGATGAGAAGGTGCTAGGGATGAAGGCCCTTTGATTTCTACTATGGTCATTGATTCATTCTTAAAAGATAGTTTCTCTCTCTTGTTTGCTATAGAATTCACTATTTTACTAAACCCTAATCCCTTAGGTGATTATCCTTTGTTAATTCATGCAAACCCTAATCCCTTAGGTGCTTCTAATCATAACAAGCATTAAGCGTCCAGAATTCATACACATACATCAAAACGGCGATTATTCCTAAGCGACGAAATTGAAGGAATCGAATTCCAAGCTATTCAATAACCAAATTCCCATTTAAATTATTGAAACAAATCTCATTTTATGCTTTCCCAAACATAAACATATAACAATAGAAATTTGATTCACAAACGAAGAGAGAAAACGTTAAAGGTACTGAATTAAATCAATAACCACAGTTTTACATCAAAGTTCAATCATCCCTAACATTGGGGTTTAGTTACACATGATAAAAGGAGAGAAAAAGGGAGAATTACAAGTTGAAGGTGAAGATGAATGCATTAGAATCCTCAATTCTTGTTCCCAAGTCTTGATTCTTCGCTTGCCGTCAGCTGGAAGGAGCTCTCTCGCGTGCTAGGGTTTCCAAAACAGTCCAAAAGTAACCAAAAAACGCGTCTGTCCCTTGTTTTAATGTGTTTCCAGTATTTTGCGCTTCACTCGCGCTCCCAGCGCCACTTAAGCGCAGATGAGGACGCTACAGTGCAGTTTTCGCGCCTCAGTGGCGCCTCGCGCGCAACTGCAGCGCAAATTGGCAGGGACTTCTGATTTTCTGCGCTCCACTTGCGCTCCGCGCGCGACTGCAGCGCGAATTGGCAGAAACCTCACTTCCTTGTATTTTTGAGTCTGCTTGCTTGCATTTCTTCGTTCTTCTCTTCACCTAGTCCCTGGGCACAAAAACACCACAAAACCCAGCATAAACACTGCAACGCAATTAAATCCCAAATAGAACAACTCCTTAATTTTCTCCTAACACTTTCCATTCATTCATCAAATTATCAAGTAAAATTCCCCTTTTTTTGCAGTGAAAAACATCATGTGATGGGGATTCATCAGTCCTTGAGACCAGATTTGGTTGTATGAAAACGATGTTAATTTTGAAAATGTTTATTCTACCCTTTTATTGAAAGAAAAAGACTTAATAAAAATTTTAGTTTTTTGTGCTTGACAGGGGTGGGCCCCTGCTCCTACGTATGCCCAGGTGCGATGGAGAAATCAAAGCTACGTAGTTCTTGGGGTAGAAAAAGTTTGTTGGTTGGTGTTTTTTAATATAGGGGTTTTAGGACTGTGTGATCTGAGTTGATGGACCATTGTTGGTCTGAAGGAGCGCTTGGGCTCTGAAGGACCACTGGGGGTCTGAAGGAGCGCTGGGGCTCTAAAGGACCACCGTTCATTTGTCTTAAAACGATGACTAACTCGGCTGTACGGCCAACTTAATTCCCTATTTTGAAAGATTTTTATTTTTGGAGGAAAATAGTTTGTATATGGAGTGATTTTATTGAATAGGTATTTTAGGACTCTTGAGCCATACGGCCCATTCATCCTAAAACAATGATTAACTGGGCCGTATGGCCGACTTAATCCCCTATTTTGAAAGATTTTTATTTTTGGAGGAAAATAGTTTGTATATGGAGTGATTTTATTGAATAGGTATTTTAGGACTCTTGAGCCGTACGACCAATTCATCCTAAAACGATGATTAACCCGGCCGCACGGCCGACTTAATCCCCTATTATTATTTTTGTGGTTTTGTAAGAAATAGAATGAAAATTGTTTATTTTTGCGCTTGACAAGGGCGTGACCCTGCTTCTACGTATCTCCTGGTAGAGAATCAAAGGCTACGTAGTTCTTAGGTATAAAAAGGTTTTGTTGGTTTGTGTTTTTTAATTTAGGGATTTTAGGACATATGATCTGTACAGTTCATTCGTCTTAAAATGCAGTTTAATCCGACTGTACAGCCGACTTAATTCCCTATTTATATTTTTGAAATCAAATATTTATTTATTTGCGGGTTTTTATAAAAGAAATAAGTAGAAAAACGAAACAGGGTTGTAATAGTAAAATGGGGGTGAAATCAACAGAATGGGGTGTATTATTAAAACTGGGGTGCAAAGAGCAGAGTCCCGTTTTAGTTTCAGAATTACTAGCCCACGAATTATGGGCTTCTTAGGGGGGTGCGATTTATTAAAATAGACGGTGCAAATAGTAATCTGAAATATTTTAATTTTAAAATAAATATAAAATAGAAAAGGGATATAAAAGGAAAGAGGAAAAATGCGAAGAAAAACCCTAATTTTCTTTCTCTCCTTCCCCAGCGCCGCAGCCACACCCAAGAGAGAGAAAAGGAGTTTCAGAAATGGAGAGAGAGGGAGAGAGTAAGATACGACCTTTGAGAGAGAGGACGAAGGTGGAGAGAGAAGAGAGCCACGCGAAGGGGGAGAGAAGGGCGTGAACTCCGGCGACGGTTGGTCGTTCTGCTTCCGGTGAAGACCGCAGCAACGGCGGCGGCGACGACGGGCTTGTGAGGAAGAGCACGCGAACGATGGAGAAACCGTGACTGCTGGCGACGCGTTTGGAAGACAACATTGTTATGCGAACTCGCGGTGGCGCAGTGAAGGGTCACAGTGGTGTGCGCAATGGCAACTAAGGAGGGAGAAATGCGACGGTATGGGGCTGAAGACGCGAAGTGAACGCGAAGGTGAGGGGAGGACGACCACCGTACGGTTGCCGGAAAATAAGGGTGAGTTTCGTCTTTTTGTTTTTTACGATTCTGTTCTCCTCTTTCCGATCATCGCACAGAGAGAGTTTGAGGAGAGGAACAGAATGGGAGTGAGAGAGAACAAAAAAAAGAAGATGGAGATGAGTGAGAGAGAAACGAGAGCTGGGATGGCTCACGGTGGTGCGATGGCGGTTGAGTGGTGATGTGGTGGTTCGGCCGTGAGGTGAGTGGTTATTGTGGTGGAAGGTAGTAGTTTTATGAAGAGAGAGGGTGGTGGACGATGATGGTTGTTGTTATGGTGGCTGTTGGGGTGGTGTTTGGAGGTGTGGGTGAGGTTTTAGTGGTTGTGAATAGAGATGATAGCGTGGAGGAGGAAATCAATTTTTGGTGATGGAATTGAATTTTCTCCCTCTCCCATGTTTCGTTTTTTCCTCCCTTAATTTTATTCTGCTTTTTTTGTATTTGTGTTTGCTGTGCGTCTGTCTCCCCCCTTTGTTCCCCTGTTTTCTTCTCCCTCCCCCTTTGATGAGATTGAAAGCTGAATTTATAGGAATTTTTACATTGTTTAATGTATTGTGTGGTCCATTTCTTCTGCATCTCAGTTCTGTGTTTTTTCAAGCATTTCATGCTTTGGTGTATGAAGTACTCTGAGCACAATTTTCCTTCTCCCAATCTCTACTGCATACACGGTTTTTGTCATGTTTGACTGTCTTATTTGGTTTTTATTTCACTGTAACAGGTTGGACATAGAGGCTGGACATAGAGCAGATAGGGTAGTGTATTAGTCCAGAGCTGGAAATGGGTATTAGCCACAAACAAGTAGAAAGAGACCTTGGTTACAAGTTGAAATTGTTTGCTGCAACCTAATACCATGCGCCTACCTCTCTCTCTTTCTTTGTATCTGTCGTTCCTCTTTTTCTTTTATTTTGTAATAATAATAATAATAATAATAATAATAATAATAATAATAATAATAATAATAAATGAAAACTAATTACACATTTATTTAATTTTTTGTTGTTTTTTAGTTTCTTTTTTTTATACTGAAAAAAAGTAAGTTTTACTAATAACAATAGAAATTGCGCATGATTGCTAACGAGCACCAAATGACACACGTAAACGACAAAAACAATATTTTGGATGTTCTAGACAAAATTAGGGTATGACAATGGTGATGGAACACAACGCGACGGCGATGGTGCGCGATGGCAGAGCATAAGGGATTGGAGGCTTGCTTGCTCTCACTCTCTTTTCGTGTAACACTCCTTCCTCTCCCACCTCTGTTCTTGTATTATGTTGTCTTCCCTTTTGTTTATTTTTTGGGGTTTTACTAAGTGTGGGTATGATATGTATATATGTGAGAATGAGAAGTATTGCACACATAGTGTTTGACAGAATGTTCCTAGGGTGAGGCTATGGATTATGGAGTTGTGAGAAACGAAGTATTTTTCTAAAGTGTATGGGGTTGAGGAGATGACCGATGGTGATGGAAGTGAGTTGTATGAGGGACACTGTTATTTTCCTTCTCTCTATTTTTTGTTTCGATTTTTCCCTTTCTTTTCTCAGAACTGTTTTTTCCTATTTTCTACATTGTGCCCTCTTTACAATTTTGACCTAATCGATCCCCCTTTGCTTACTTTTTTGCGTTTTTTATAGGGTAGCAAATTAATGAGACAAAAATTGTGCTGTTATGCTTTTGCAGAAAAATCAGAGTAGTGGAGCAGAGGAGGCTAGGAGCAGCAACACCACTCTGCAAGGCTGTTGTTTGGTCTCAACAATTTGGGAAAAAAAAAGAACAGGTATCTTTTTACAACTTTCTTGACCTAAATTAGAGAGAGAGAGAGAGAGAGAGAGAGAGAGAGAGAGAGAGAGAGAGAGCAAAGGAGGCGAACAAGGACTCAACACCCTTCATCTCCATTGAAGATTCAAAGTGTGACACCATTTATCCCGAAAGTAATAATAAAAGAAAGAGTATGAAAAACGAGTGAATTGTTTTTAAAACAAAAAATTGCAATTTTTTTTTGAAATAGTTTTCGCAAGTAAAAGATGTCATCCAACTCCTTAAATCATATAAATAAGATTTATAATAATATCAAATACTAAGCGATAAAATATTTCTTCCAATATAATAATAATAATGATCTTTTTTTTTGAAAGGGAATAACAATAATGATCTTAATTATAACAATAAGTGTACAACCCAAATCCCGATGTCACATAATCAGAGCAATTAACCTTTAATCTAATAAACTAAAAATAAAGTGACATCAACGTGTAGAATCAAACCTCTCCCACTGCACGGTCGTAGAATGTAACTCCAACGACACCTGGAACTCAATCTAAAAAAAGGTGCACGAGTGAGAAAGAGCGTCCAAACCATATAGGGAATATAAGACCGAAACTAAAATAGCAAGAGTACCACAAAACAATGAAACAATCCACAGTAGTGGATACAACTTTCATAACACGCATTCCCAAACAATTCTTAATTAATCTTCAGCTAATCCTAGTGTCGCGACCTCACGTATGGTCCTAAGACTACAAGCAGCAACAACAACAAGATCAGGATACATTGCCAAATACTGTCTTACAATCATCAACAACAGCAACAATAGGATTAGCAACAACAACGACAACAACAACGAGATGGATACGCATGGACCTAATCAGACGTGATATCTCACAACGACAACGACAACGACAACGACAACGACAACGACAACGACGATGACAACAACAACAACAACAACAACAACAACGCTTATCATCATCACCATCCTTTGAGGTACGGCTCGCCCATACTGCGACAATGTTCCTCCAACAACTTAAATTACACTAAGGTACGGCTCGCTCATACTGCAGCGAGTCCTTGCCTATGCTGCGACAAGTGTAACACCCCATTTCTACCCGGCTATTTATCATAAAAATCAGAGTTTCAAAATTTCATTTCAATGGAATGCTACACATAACTTTAATCTAACAACGACAAGATCAGCATAAGCTTTCATTCCATCTTTATAATACGCAACACCCTTAAATGGGATGGAATACTCAAGAATTCATCAATAAAATCCACGCACTAGAAAATGAATGTTACACAGCAGAAAATACCATAATCTCAGAAGTGTCGAACAACAGCCTCATCAAAATCATTAAATCAATACATATATAGTTCAACAGCAAAGGAATAACACTAGAATCCAAAGCCCACCCCCTAGGTGTCACGTATCAGAGCAGACCGACTCGGGAATGAAGGGAGTAAGCCTTCACTCAGGGCTACCTGTGGTAAACAACAACAGAAGGGTGAGTCTCAAACCACATAATAAAGACTATAATAAGCAGTATATTTTATCATAGTATCACACTCATACAGTCACACAGTAGCATAGTTCATACAACCCACAACTCACATGCTTATCATGAGAATGTATGCAATACAGTTATGCATGTGGTACCATTTTCCCAGACCGCAGCCTCATCATCATAATATCAAACTCAGACCGCAGCCTTATCATCACAATATAGAACTCAGACCGCAGCCTTATCATCACAATATAAACTCAGACCTCAGCCTTATGTATGCATGAGACTCCATGACAAAGATCACAACCACAATTCTTAACGACACAGTCCATACATCATATATCACATCTTTATTAATCTTAGTTATAGCCCCCACGGCCTCATCATCAATCAATTGAGTCCCCATGACTCTGGCCCCCACGGCCCATATCCCCATGATATCATCAATCAACTCATTTATTATCTCATCTCAATCACGTCCCTAGGACTAAACTCAACTAGAGGACTAGAACCCCTCACAAGGACCAAACAGAGTAGGCCACCTGAAAAATTAAAACCGCTCTAGCCAAAATGTTCAAAATGGAATTTGGTCACGTGAATACAAAATTGGGCACGGGAAAATATGCTTAGAAATTGATTTGCACTCAAAGCCCCCTTTACACAAGCTAAAACTATGCCCAATAGGACCATTTCAAAACAACACGTGCAAAACTGAAAATACCTTAGCCACAGTGCTTAAAATACAATTTGGGCAGGTGAATACAAAATTTGGCTCGGGAAAATATGCTTAGAAATTGATTTGTACGCAACGCCCCCTTTACACAAGCTAAAACTATGCCCAATAGGACCATTTCAAAACAACGCGTGCAAAACTGAAAATACCTTAGCCACAGTGCTTAAAATACAATTTGGGCAGGTGAATACAAAATTTGGCTCGGGAAAATATGCTTAGAAATTGATTTGCACGCAAAGCCCCCTTTACACAAGCTAAAACTATGCCCAATAGGACCATTTCAAAACAACGCGTGCAAAACTGAAAATACCTTAGCCACAGTGCTTAAAATACAATTTGGGCAGGTGAATACAAAATTTGGCTCGGGAAAATATGCTTAGAAATTGATTTGCACGCAAAGCCCCCTTTACACAAGCTAAAACTATGCCCAATAGGACCATTTCAAAACAACGCGTGCAAAACTGAAAATACCTAAGCCACAGTGCTTAAAATACAATTTGGGCAGGTGAATACAAAATTTGGCTCGGGAAAATATGCTTAGAAATTGATTTGCACGCAAAGCCCCCTTTACACAAGCTAAAACTATGCCCAATAGGACCATTTCAAAACAACGCGTGCAAAACTGAAAATTCTTTAGCCAAAATGTTTAAAATGTAATTTGGTCACGTGAATACAAAATTTGGCTCGGGAAAATATGTTTAGAAAACCGAGTTTTACCTAAAACACCTTTTGTGCGCCATGTCTAGACACAGGCAGCACCTTGGCGCCACCCCAGGCGCCACAGGGCAGCCACATTGGCACCCTGCACAGACCACACACGCACCCAGCAACCAGAACAGCGCCCAGGCAGCAAACAACATACGCAACACAACACAAACCCACTGCTACAGTACACAGGGCGCCATTTCCCTAGGCACTTGGCGCCCCATGCGTCCCACCCAACCCTCACCAAACATCAAATTCCCAATTTCTTTTCCAAATCAAATCACAACAACAATCATAAAACATGTTAAGCTCATACCCACAACTTCAATTTCACACTTATACATTAAGACCACATCAAGACACAAAATCAAGGTATGAAGCCCTAACCTTAGCATAGGAAATCGATTTCATCATACAATTCATCAATTTCAACCAATCCAAACAATCAAACCATTATCAAATAACATCAAATAAGACCCTATGATCTACATACAACCTATTATACTCTCTATTATAGAGTGAGACTCCCCTTACCTTGATTATGCCGAAAATAGAGCTCTTTCCACTGAAACACCGACAAACCACCGCAACAAAGAATCTTCTCCTTCTTCTTCCCTCTCTCACGATCGCGCCCTCTCTCTCTCTCTCTCTTGGACCATCACGAAGGATCAACAAGAGTAAGGGTTAGGAAATCGAAAACTTAAACACTTGAAAGAGAAGGAAAATCGAATAAGAAAGGACTAGGAACTCTTACCTAGAATCAAGATGAACGAAACCCTAACTCCTTAGCTTGTGATCGCCCTTTTCTTTCTCTTCTCCTCTCCTTCGATTTCTTTCTCTCTTTTGGCACAACTGAGGCGAAACCTAGACCCCCAGCGCCTAAGGAGCGCCTAAGCCAATGGGCTTGGGCTTCTTGGGCCATTACTTGCAGTTCCGGTATTTCCAATGCCATCCCCTTCAATTAAATAGAATGCTATATTATAATTTAATCAAAATTAGTGCAACACTTTAAATAATTTAATCAATTACTTAATTAAATCATTTGGGGTGTTACAACTCTCCCCCACTTAGGAAATTTCGTCCTCGAAATTCATACCTGAGTCAAATAGCTCTGGATAGGATTCCCGCATCCTACTCTCCACCTCCCAAGTCATGCTCTCACCAGTAGCTCCCAACCACACCACCTTTACTAAAGCAATGTTTTTCCCCCTCAGCACCTTCACTTCTCTATCATCAATCCTCACTGGCATAGTCTCCACAGTGATATTATCTCGCACCTCAATATTATCCATTTGGATCACATGAGACGGGTCCGGAATATACTTCCGAAGTTGCGACACGTGAAATACGTCGTGCAAGTTCGAAAGGTTAGGCGGTAAAGCCACCCTATAAGCAACCTTTCCGACCCTCTCGGTGATCTGGTACGGTCCAATAAATCTAGGAGTCAACTTCTTTGCTTTCAGTGCACGCCCAACACCAGCCATAGGCGTGACCCTCAAGAAAACATGCTCACCAGCCTGAAATTCCAAGTCTTTCCTCCTTCTATCATGGTAACTCTTTTGCCGACTTTGAGACTCTTTCATTTTCTCCCTGATCATTTTTATCTTCTCTGTAGTCTCTCTCACCAATTCAGGTCCAAGAACAACACTCTCGCCAGACTCATGCCAACACAAGGGAGTTCTACACCTCTGCCCATACAGTGCCTCGAAAGGAGCCATCCCTATACTCGAATGGTAGCTGTTGTTGTAAGTGAACTCAATCAACGGAAGATGTGTATCCCACGCACCTCCCTGCTCCAAAACACACGATCTCAATAAGTCCTCCAATGACTGAATGGTTCTCTCTGTCTGCCCATCAGTCTGAGGATGATAGGCTGAACTCAACCTCAATCTGGACCCCAATGCCTCCTGCAAGCTCCCCCAAAACTCCGAAGTAAACCTCGGATCTCTGTCAGATACAATACTCTTCGGGACACCATGCAACTTCACAATCACCTGAATATATATCTCGGCCAATCTCGATACCGGATACGTGATGTTGATAGGAAGGAAGTGAGCAGACTTTGTCAACCTATCCACGATCACCCAAATGGAATCAAATCCCCGAACGGTTCTTGGTAACCCAGTCACAAAATCCATGGAAATGCTATCCCATTTCCATTCCGGAACATCTAAAGGTTGCATCAACCCCGCAGGCTTCTGGTGCTCAACCTTTGACTTCTGGCAAGTCAAACAGGCATACACAAACTGTGCCACATCTTTCTTCATACCAGGCCACCAGAATAACTTCTTCAAGTCATGATACATCTTTGTAGCCCCTGGATGAATACTCAGCTTGCTCCTATGACTCTCCTCAAGGATCACCTTCTTCATCTCATTATCATCGGGAACACAGATCCTATCCCCGAATCTCAACACACCTTGGGAATCCAACCTGAAATCCCCATCCACATCCTGATCACCCGCAACCAACAAGTCTACCAGCTTCACATCTAATTTCTGGGCGTCTCTGATACTAACCAAGAAGTCATTACCAATCCTCAGCATACCCAGCTTAACACTCTGCGGTGTCACTTCACAAACCAGACTCATATCACGAAATTGCTCAATCAACTCCAACTCCTTTACCATCATTGCTGACATATGCAAAGTCTTTCGACTTAAAGCATCAGCCACGACATTAGCTTTGCCGGGGTGATAGTTCAAGCCAAAATCATAGTCTTTCAGCAGCTCTAACCAACGCCTCTGCCTCATATTCAGCTCTTTCTGATCAAACAAGTATTTCAAACTCTTGTGGTCGCTGAATACCTCGAATCTAGTGCCATACAAATAGTGCCTCCAAATCTTCAGCACAAACACAATAGCAGCCAATTCCAAATCATGAGTAGGATAGTTCTTCTCATGTATCCGCAACTGTCTGGACGCATAAGCAACTACCTTCCCATCCTGCATCAATACGCCTCCCAAGCCCATTTTGGAAGCGTCACAATATACCACAAACGGTTGATCCGGCACGGGCAACACTAACACCGGAGATGTTGTCAACCTCCTCTTCAACTCTTGGAAGCTCTCTTCACACTTAGCATCCCACACAAAAACTCTCCCTTTACACGTCAATTGAGTCAACGGAAGGGCTAGCTTTGAGAAACCCTCAATGAACCTCCTGTAGTAACCAGCCAACCCCAAGAAACTCCTGATCTCAGTCGCAGACTTTGGGCTTTCCCACTGTAACACTGCATCAACCTTAGCTGGGTCTACAGCTATGCCATCACTAGAAATAATGTGACCCAAAAAGCTTACCTCACGCAGCCAGAACTCGCATTTGGACAACTTAGCATAAAGCTTCTTCTCTTTCAACACCTCAAGCACCAATCTCAAGTGCTCTGCATGCTCCTCTTCAGACTTAGAGTATACCAGAATATCATCTATAAAAACTACCACAAACCGATCCAAGTAGCTATGGAAGATACGGTTCATGTACTCCATAAACACCCCTGGTGCATTGGTGACACCAAACGGCATCACAGAGTACTCATAATGTCCATACCTCGTTCGGAATGCTGTCTTCTGGACGTCTTCGTCTTTTACTTTAATCTGATGATACCCTGACCTCAAATCAATTTTGCTAAAAACCTTAGCACCCACCAGCTAGTCCATCAGATCATCAATTCTCGGAAGAGGGTACTTATTTTTGATAGTCACCTTGTTCAACTGTCTATAATCCACACACAGGCGCATACTCCCATCTTTCTTCTTTACTAATAAAACCGGAGCTCCCCATGGTGACACACTAGGCCTCACAAATTTCTTTTCAAGTAACTCTTCCAACTGCTTCTTCAACTCAGATAACTCAGAAGCTGACATCCGGTACGGTGCCATGGACACAGGCCTAGTACCAGGCACAAGGTCAATCCCAAACTCTACTTCCCTCTCTGGTGGCACACTAGGAATCTCATCAGGGAACACTTCAGGGAACTCACACACCACCTGCAACCCTTCAACTATAGCTTGGTTTTCAGCAGACATAGATGCCATCAAAGCAAATAGTTGACCACCATCCTTCATTACCTTATGCAGCTGATCCCCAGACAACAAAACAGACTTTTCCTCCTCAGGAGGAAGGAAACTCACAGACTTGCTGAAACAGTTGATGTGCACATGGTTATCTACTAACCAGTCCATACCAAGAATAACATCCAACCCACCCAAAGGCAAACATATAAGGTCAACCAGAAAATCCCTGCCGAAGACTGACAGAGGACACTTAGCACACAATAGAGAAGTAGTCACCGAACCCTTAGCTGGAGTGTCGATAACCATTTCCCTCTTCATAGCAGACAATACTAAATTTAACTTTTCAGCACAAACAGCAGCAATAAAAGAATGCGTAGCACCAGTATCAACTATAGCAACTAAAGGGGTACCATAAATAAAACAAGTACCTCTAATCTCATTGGGCCCCTCTGAACCTGCTAGCGCGAAAACTCTTCCACTGGACTTCTCTTTCTTTGGTTTGGTACACTTAGAACTAAAGTGACCAGCTTCACCACAATTGAAACACACTGATTCCTTACGATCACAGTCAGACGCCATATGACCTTTCTTCCCACAACGGAAACACATTGCTCCAGTCCTGCACTCGAAGCTTTTGTGACCCGGCTTGCCACACGTGAAACACACAATATCAGCGGGAGCACCTCCCCCACTAGGCTTCTTACCCTCAGAAGATCTCTTACCAGCACCTGCCTTCCACTTATTTTTACCTCCAGCCATATCATAGGGTTTTCCCCTAAACTGAGTATTCTTTTTTTCTTTCCCAATCTTGTAGGCAGCAGAACTGTCCTCTTCATAAATCCTACTCTTGTCAACTAGTCTGGCAAAATCTCGTATCTCCTGATATCCAATTGCCTTCTTAATATCAGGTCGCAGGCCACTCTCAAATTTCACACACTTGGAGAATTCTGGGCAGCAGTGCACTCCATAACACGGAAGATCCGCTCTATCTCATTCAACCACGACAAGGCTCCATCGGGATCATACCGACCCTTGAAGGTGGGTGGGTTTTCCCTCTGAAACGTTGCCAGGTTACGGGCATTCATATCAGCAGCAGTGTGTTGATTCCCAACAGCTTGGGCTATGGCTTGCAGAGCAGCAGCCAAAGCAGCATCATCCCTTCTAGCCATATCAACCTATCACTGCAGCATAAACAACAATTCAGAACTAAATTAAAAACACCTAATTGTCATACAAAATATGACAGACAGACACACTTGGCCGGACAGACCGAACTTTTGCTCTGATACCACTAATGTAACACCCCATTTCTACCCGGCTATTTATCATAAAAATCAGAGTTTCAAAATTTCATTTCAATGGAATGCTACACATAACTTTAATCTAACAACGACAAGATCAGCATAAGCTTTCATTCCATCTTTATAATACGCAACACCCTTAAATGGGATGGAATACTCAAGAATTCATCAATAAAATCCACGCACTAGAAAATGAATGTTACACAGCGGAAAATACCATAATCTCAGAAGTGTCGAACAACAGCCTCATCAAAATCATTAAATCAATACATATATAGTTCAACAGCAAAGGAATAACACTAGAATCCTAAGCCCACCCCCTAGGTGTCACGTATCAGAGCAGACTGACTCGGGAATGAAGGGAGTAAGCCTTCACTCAGGGTTACCTGTGGTAAACAACAACAGAAGGGTGAGTCTCAAACCACATAATAAAGACTATAATAAGCAGTATATTTTATCATAGTATCACACTCATACAGTCACACAGTAGCATAGTTCATACAACCCACAACTCACATGCTTATCATGAGAATGTATGCAATACAGTTATGCATGTGGTACCATTTTCCCAGACCGCAGCCTCATCATCATAATATCAAACTCAGACCGCAGCCTTATCATCACAATATAGAACTCAGACCGCAGCCTTATCATCACAATATAAACTCAGACCTCAGCCTTATGTATGCATGAGACTCCATGACAAAGATCACAACCACAATTCTTAACGACACAGTCCATACATCATATATCACATCTTTATTAATCTTAGGTATAGCCCCCACGGCCTCATCATCAATCAATTGAGTCCCCATGACTCTGGCCCCCACGGCCCATATCCCCATGATATCATCAATCAACTCATTTATTATCTCATCTCAATCACGTCCCTAGGACTAAACTCAACAAGAGGACTAGAACCCCTCACAAGGACCAAACAGAGTAGGCCACCTGAAAAATTAAAACCGCTCTAGCCAAAATGTTCAAAATGGAATTTGGTCACGTGAATACAAAATTGGGCACGGGAAAATATGCTTAGAAATTGATTTGCACTCAAAGCCCCCTTTACACAAGCTAAAACTATGCCCAATAGGACCATTTCAAAACAACGCGTGCAAAACTGAAAATACCTTAGCCACAGTGCTTAAAATACAATTTGGGCAGGTGAATACAAAATTTGGCTCGGGAAAATATGCTTAGAAATTGATTTGTACGCAACGCCCCCTTTACACAAGCTAAAACTATGCCCAATAGGACCATTTCAAAACAACGCGTGCAAAACTGAAAATACCTTAGCCACAGTGCTTAAAATACAATTTGGGCAGGTGAATACAAAATTTGGCTCGGGAAAATATGCTTAGAAATTGATTTGCACGCAAAGCCCCCTTTACACAAGCTAAAACTATGCCCAATAGGACCATTTCAAAACAACGCGTGCAAAACTGAAAATGCCTTAGCCACAGTGCTTAAAATACAATTTGGGCAGGTGAATACAAAATTTGGCTCGGGAAAATATGCTTAGAAATTGATTTGCACGCAAAGCCCCCTTTACACAAGCTAAAACTATGCCCAATAGGACCATTTCAAAACAACGCGTGCAAAACTGAAAATTCTTTAGCCAAAATGTTTAAAATGTAATTTGGTCACGTGAATACAAAATTTGGCTCGGGAAAATATGTTTAGAAAACTGAGTTTTACCTAAAACACCTTTTGTGCGCCATGTCTAGACACAGGCAGCACCTTGGCGCCACCCCAGGCGCCACAGGGCAGCCACATTGGCGCCCTGCACAGACCACACACGCACCCAGCAACCAGAACAGCGCCCAGGCAGCAAACAACATACGCAACACAACACAAACCCACTGCTACAGTACACAGGGCGCCATTTCCCTAGGCACTTGGCGCCCCATGCGTCCCAACCCTCACCAAACATCAAATTCCCAATTTCTTTTCCAAATCAAATCACAACAACAATCATAAAACATGTTAAGCTCATACCCACAACTTCAATTTCACACTTATACATTAAGAACACATCAAGACACAAAATCAAGGTATGAAGCCCTAACCTTAGCATAGGAAATCGATTTCATCATACAATTCATCAATTTCAACCAATCCAAACAATCAAACCATTATCAAATAACATCAAATAAGACCCTATGATCTACATACAACCTATTATACTCTCTATTATAGAGTGAGACTCCCCTTACCTTGATTATGGCGAAAATAGAGCTCTTTCCACCGAAACACCGACAAACCACCGCAACAAAGAATCTTCTCCTTCTTCTTCCCTCTCTCACGATCGCGCCCTCTCTCTCTCTCTCTCTTGGACCATCACGAAGGATCAACAAGAGTAAGGGTTAGGAAATCGAAAACTTAAACACTTGAAAGAGAAGGAAAATCGAATAAGAAAGGACTAGGAACTCTTACCTAGAATCAAGATGAACGAAACCCTAACTCCTTAGCTTGTGATCGCCCTTTTCTTTCTCTTCTCCTCTCCTTCGATTTCTTTGTCTCTTTTGGCACAACTGAGGCGAAACCTAGACCCCCAGCGCCTAAGGAGCGCCTAAGCCAATGGGCTTGGGCTTCTTGGGCCATTACTTGCAGTTCCGGTATTTCCAATGCCATCCCATTCAATTAAATAGAATGCTATATTATAATTTAATCAAAATTAGTGCAACACTTTAAATAATTTAATCAATTACTTAATTAAATCATTTGGGGTGTTACGCGCCTTTTTATGTAACAGCCCAGGTCCAACGCATTGGCCACCCCGGCACTATTACCTCACGGTCTTCTCTACCCTTCTTGTAGAATTTTTGCCTTCCGTGGGAATCGAACCTTGCACCTGAGGCATAAGTGCAAGTTAAACACACCTCCCACTACCAATTTAAACACCGACTGCAATCCAGTGCTAATCCCGGTGAACCCCCTTACCAATAGTACATTCTCCTATTGGCACGGAGCCAAGGGTGGGGGAGCATGACTGCCTCGCCTAGTATGTCGAACAATGGGTCGTCACCCAACTCGATATATATATAAACATATATCTACAATCATATGAACATTTAGTTCATTTAAATTATACTTTACCACATAGGACTCATAGTCCGCTTTGTTATCAATAAAACATATCCGCACACGTATACTATTATTCGGTTTTTCGAGACAATTTCAACTTCGAAAGTATTTTAGAAAACCCTTTCGAAACATACCCAAAATCATGGCATTATAGGCCTAATATCATTATAGAAGGGTTAGGAAAGGATTGAAAGAGGATTGGAATCGATCGGGATCGTTTCGGGCAAGTTTGGAAAATTTGGACAGAACACAGCGCACGGTTCGTGAGCCCATACACACGGGTCGTGCGCCCTGTAATGCATTTTTTAAAATAGAAACAGAATGACACGCACGGTCCGTGCGCCTGGGACGCACGGGTCGTGCGCTTTTGACAGTGTAACACCCCTTTTCTATAACTTTACTTTTTAATAAAATCAGAGTCTTTTTTTTTTTTTTGAAAACAATTAAGGTGGAGTGCTACACTTACTCCATAAAAATCACGATACATAACACCATAAGAAAAGGCTTAGTTCGCATCAACTAAAATCCAATCACCATCAGCAGCGGAATAATAATCAATTCAAAATTAAAACCAATACATCACCAACAAAGTCTAGCAGTTTTAAGAAAATAAAGCATAAACCTAAGACACCCCCCCCCCCCTGGTGCTATGTATCAGAGCGTGACACTTCCTACCAGACGAAGGCATACAGGAAACCTTCACTCATCATTACCTGCACGTTGCCGACATAAGAAGCAACATAAAGGCAGTAGGGTGAATCTCTTTTCATAATTAATAACATATGGAAATTAAGCAATGCATAGGAAAAAGGAAGTCAGGCACACCAATTCACAATAATGGAACAACCGCATCAATATTGTATTTCCAAACAGCACCACACAATATATGATTTATGCATGTAATGCAACCCAAACTCCACGGGTACATGCATGTCGGATCCGTCACCAAATACAAATAGGCCGTAGCCTCTGCTCACCAAATACAAATTAGGCCGTAGCCTCTGCTCACCAATAATGCACATGCTTCATGCGGTGTTATGGAGAATGCATCACAACACACCACAAATCAGTCAATTTCACATTTTAAATTCTAGTCTCACCATAGTGCGTTAATTAACTCACCAAATTAAAATTAGGCCGAAGCCTCTGCTCACCAATCTCACCTCATCATCACTCACCAAGTCAGCTCACCACTCACACCAACACCCATTCAAATAGACCAACTTAGGACATTGACAAGACATAGAGAAAGTGGGTAAAAATAGCCATTTGGACACTTGAACACCATCAGCCAGAAACACCAGTAAAAATAAATTATTTTTGCATAAAATTGAGACTATTGGATAGGCACTGAAATTAGCTTCAAAACGCATTTTGAACCGTTGAATTTGGATAACCGAGTCAAAAGTTACGTTAAAAACAATTTTAGGAAAAATGTTAGACATCCTGGAACTGGCGCATGGGCGCTGGGCGCCCAGGGGCAACACAGCGCTTGGCGCATGGGCGCTTGGCGCCCAGGAGAAACAACACGCACAGGCGCATGGGCGCTGGCACCCAGGAACAACACGCGCAACAGCGCACAGGCGCTAGGCGCCCAGGAGGCAACACGCGCACATAGGCGCTGGGCGCCCAGGAAGGCAACAAGCGCATAGGCGCTGACGCCCAGAAGCAACAACGCGCACAGGCGCGCCCAGGGAACAGCAGCAACATGGCGCCCAAGCACTAGGCGCCTAAGGCCAACATGCTACACAACTCATTTTTCTTCGAAATTCATTTTACACGAGCCAAATGCTCAGGACATGAAAACTCAATAAAAATTTTATCAAAAGCTGAACATTATTTTTGGCGCCCATGCACTAGGCACCTAGTGAAAATACGCAACTCAACTCCTTTCTTGACCAAAATCAGTTTTCATGAGCCATTTTACCCAAGTATAAAAACCTGAAAACAATTTTCACAAAACTATCACCAGAACTTTGGGGCCCTTGGCGCCCATGACACAAGCAACATGTGCCAAAACTGGCAGCACAGGAACACTGGATGGCAACACAGGCAACAGACACAGCACACAGTGACACAGAATGGCAACACAGGGCAACAGAATTTTTGGAAACAGGCGCAGCACACTGCTGGGCGCCTGGTGCCCATGACTAGGCGCAACACAGAATTTTTCAGCAATAGGCATATGGCGCCCAAGGCGCCTAGGGGCTCCCAAACAGAATTTTTCCACTTTCATTCACCAAATTAAATTCACCAAAATGCCCAATTACATATATATCACTAAAGTGTCACCATGAATTCTCAAATTCACCAAGCAAACATCAACAAATCATATTCTCAAACATGTATCATGCGAATCACTTAGCAACAATTCAATTCACCAATTATACGATTTCAACATGAGCAATTCCTAATCAAGTATCACAACACTATAATTTAATCATCAAAACAACAATTCGTTCATGGAAATTATTCTAGAACCCTAACCCTAAGCATCACTAATTCGCATATCTATTAAGAACAAAAAGAGGACCCCCTAACCTTGTGAAATTCGAATTTGCTAGCCAAGCTCCAAGGAAGAATTGCGAAACCACCAATGAGCCTCCTCCTCTTCTCTATGTGCTTCGCCTTCTCCTCTTCTTCTCTCCTTCTCTTCGCAACTTTCTCTTCTCACTCTCTCTACGTTTCTTTTTCTTTCTTTTCTCACTTGGGTGAATTGCCACTAACTCCCTAGACCCCAAATGAATTCGACTCCTATGCCAAAGAAATGGGCCACGGGCCTAATTGTGGATCACGGGCCCTTGCTCGCACCACTTAAATAGTGACAACACCCCCCTAATAAAAATAAAATAAAATAATTAAACTCGAATTATTTAATTAAATTAAATAAATATTGTAAGCCTTAAATAACTTAATTAAATAAATAATTAAATTATTTTGGGGCGTTACAACTCTCCCCCACTTAGAATATTTCGTCCTCGAAATTACCTGAATCGAACAACTCCGGATATGCTTCCCGCATCTTGCTCTCCAACTCCCAAGTCATACTCTCGCCAGCAGCTCCTAACCAAACCACTTTCACCAAAGGAATTTCTTTCCCTCTCAGAATCTTCACTTCTCTATCTTCAATCCGCACAGGCATAGTCTCCACGGTGAGATTATCCCGCACCTCTACTTCATCCATCTGAATCACATGGGACGGGTCCGGAACATACTTTCGAAGTTGTGACACGTGAAACACGTCATGCAAGTTCGAAAGATTAGGTGGCAAAGCCACCCTATAGGCAACACTTCCCACCCTCTCCGTAATCTGATACGGACCAATGAAACGGGGAGTTAACTTCTTAGATTTCAAGGCACGCCCAACACCAGTCACCGGAGTGACCCTCAGAAACACATGATCACCTGCCTGAAACTCTAGATCCTTCCTTCTCTTATCATGATAGCTCTTTTGTCGACTCTGCGACGCTTTCATCTTCTCACGGATTAATTTTACCTTCTCAGTTGTTTCTCGCACAATCTCAGGCCCCAACACTGCACTCTCCCCAGATTCATACCAACACAACGGAGTCCTACATCTCCGACCATACAACGCCTCAAACGGTGCCATACCAATACTAGAGTGAAAACTGTTGTTATAGGTGAATTCTATCAACGAAAGATGAGAATCCCATGAACCTCCCTGCTCAAGAACACATGCTCTCAACAAGTCCTCTAATGACTGAATAGTCCTCTCCGTCTGACCATCTGTCTGCGGATGATAAGCGGAGCTCAACCTCAACTTAGAACCCAAAGCTTCCTGCAAACTTTTCCAAAACTCAGATGTGAATCTTGGATCTCTATCAGACACAATACTAAGCGGAACGCCATGCAACTTCACAATAGTCTTGATATAGATTTCTGCCAACTTTGGAACTGGATAAGTCATATTAATTGGTAAGAAATGAGCAGACTTAGACAACCTGTCCACAACCACCCATATAGCATCAAACCCTCTCACTGTATTTGGCAAACCAGTTACAAAATCCATGGAAATGCTATCCCATTTCCATTCCGGAATCTCCAATGGTTGCATCAACCCCCGCAGGCTTTTGATGCTCAATTTTAGACTTCTGACAAGTCAGACAAGAATACACAAACTGAGCCACATCCTTCTTCATACCAGGCCACCAGAACATTTTCTTCAAATCTTGGTACATTTTCGTAGCCCCGGGATGAATACTCAACTTGCTTCTATGGCTCTCCTCAAGAATCATTCTCTTCATCTCAGCATCGTCAGGAATGCAGATCCTATCTCTGAATCTCAATACACCTTGGGAATCTAACTTGAAATCTCTATCCACACCTTGATCATTCACGACTAACAGGTCTACCAACTTTACATCTGATTTTTGTGCTTCTCGGACACTAACCAAAAATTCATTGCCGATCTTCAACATCCCCAATCTGACACTCTGCGGTGTCACTTCACAAACCAGACTCATGTCCCGAAACTGCTCAATCAACTCTAACTCTTTCACCATCATAGCCGACATATGCAAACTCTTCCGACTTAAAGCATCAGCCACGACATTAGCTTTGCCGGGGTGATAGTTCAAGCCAAAATCATAATCTTTCAGCAATTCTAACCAACGTCTCTGTCTCATATTTAGCTCCTTCTGATCAAACAAGTATTTCAGACTCTTGTGGTCACTAAACACTTCAAATCTGGTACCATACAGATAGTGCCTCCAAATTTTCAGCACAAACACAATTGCAGCTAGTTCCAAATCATGAGTAGGGTAGTTCTTCTCATGGGTCCTCAACTGTCTGGACGCATAAGCTACTACCTTACCCTCTTGCATCAATACACCTCCCAAACCCATCTTGGAAGCATCGCAATATACTACAAACGGTCGATCAGGAACAGGCAAAGTCAAAACGGGCGATGTGGTCAACCTCTTCTTCAACTCATTGAAGCTCTCCTCACAGCGTGCATCCCACACAAAAGCTTTTCCCTTACACGTCAATTGAGTCAACGGAAGTGCCAACTTCGAGAAACCTTCAATAAATCTCCTATAATAACCAGCTAATCCCAAGAAGCTTCTGATTTCTGTAACTGACTTCGGGCTCTCCCATTGAGACACAGCATCAACCTTGGCTGGGTCCACAGCTATACCATTACCAGAGATAATATGACCAAGGAAACCTACTTCATTCAGCCAGAACTCACACTTAGACAATTTTGCATACAATTTCTTTTCTTTCAACACTTCTAGCACTAACCTCAAATGTTCTGCGTGCTCCTCTTCTGTTTTAGAATACACCAGAATGTCGTCAATAAACACCACTACAAACCGATCCAGGTAACTATGGAAAGTACGATTCATGTACTCCATAAACACACCCGGCGCGTTGGTAACACCAAACGGCATAACAGAATACTCATAGTGCCCATATCTCGTTCTGAAAGCGGTTTTCTGAATGTCTTCATCCTTTACCTTGATCTGGTGATAACCCGACCTCAAATCGATTTTACTAAACACCTTAGCACCTACCAACTGGTCCATCAGATCATCAATTCTGGGAAGCGGATACCTGTTCTTTATTGTCACTTTGTTCAATTGCCTATAATCGACACAAAGTCTCATACTCCCGTCCTTCTTTTTCACTAACAATACCGGAGCACCCCACGGTGACACACTTGGTCTTACAAATTTCTTCTCAAGCAGATCTTCTAATTGCTTTTTCAATTCAGACAACTCTGAGGCTGACATTCGGTACGGTGCCATAGACACAGGCCTAGTACCAGGTATAAGATCAATGGCAAACTCAACCTCCCTCTCAGGCGGAACACTTGGAATTTCATCCGGGAACACTTCAGGGAACTCACACACTACTTGAACCCTTTCAATGATTGCCTGATTTTCAGCAGACAATGACGCCATCAAAGCAAACAGATGAACTCCCTCTTTCATTACCTTATGCAAATGACCAGCAGGCAACAACACCGATTCTTCCTCTTCGGGAGGAAGGAAACTCACAGATCTCCGGAAACAATTAATATGCACATGGTTAAATACTAACCAGTCCATACCAAGAATGACATCCAACCCTCCCAACGGCAAACAAATAAGATCAACTAGAAAATCTCTGCCGAAGATTGACAGAGGGCACTTAGCACACACAAGAGAGGTAGTTACTGAACCCTTAGCTGGAGTGTCAATAACCATCTCCCTCATCATAGAAGATAAAACAAGGTCCAATTTCTCAGCACACAAAGCAGCAATAAATGAATGCGTAGCACCAGTATCAATAATAGCAATCAAGGGAATACCATTAATAAAACATGTACCTCGAATCTCATTAGTGTCCTCTGATCCTGCGAGAGCAAACACCTTTCCATGGGACTTCTCTTTCTTCGGCTTAGTACACTTAGTACTAATATGACCTGATTCCCCGCAATTGTAACACACCACATCCCTTTTCTCACATTTCGCAGCCACGTGACCTTCCTTACCGCACTTGAAACATTTATTATCCGAGCAGTCAAAACTCTTGTGACCCGGCTTGCCACATCTGTAGCACACAACCTTCGCAGGGGCATCTCCCCCACTTACTTTCTTATTGTCAGCATACCTCTGCTTACCCTTACCAGCTGGAGCCTCATACGGTTTACCCCGGTTCTGAAACTTACCCCTCAGATCCCTCATGACCCTGGAGTGAGCATTACTATCATCCTCATATATCCTGCAACTGTCGATCAAATCAGCGAATACCCGAATCTTCTGATACCCTACAGCTTTCTTGATATCAGCCCTCAGTCCATTCTCAAACTTAATACACTTCGAGAACTCAGAATCAGCATCAGCATAATGGGGATAAAACTTAGCCAATTCAGTGAACTTGGCAGCATACTCTGTCACTGACATGTTTCCTTGCTTCAGCTCAAGGAATTCTATTTCCTTCTTACCTCTCACATCTTCAGGAAAATACTTCCGCAAGAACTCTCTACGGAAAACAGCCCAAGTTATCTCTTCATTAGCAGCTTCTAATCTCTGCCTCACCTCCATCCACCAATCATCAGCTTCCTCTGCCAGCGTATGGGTACCATACCTGACCTTCTGCGCATCATCACAATCCATGACCCGGAATATTCTTTCAATCTCTTTCAGCCATGCCAAAGCACCATCTGGATTATACTTGCCCTTAAAGACAGGTGGATTCTCTCTCTGGAACGTAGCCAAATTGCGCGTCCCATCATTAACAGCACCGGGTATATTACCCATCGCCCCGGCTATAGCCTGCAAGGCAGCAGCAGGTGCAGCATCGTCCCGTCTGGCCATTCTAGCACTGCAACAGAAAACAGAATTCAGAAACGAGTAACAAACTCAATGTTACTCAACACGACGACTCGACTACCGGCCGGACAGACCAAACTGCTCTGATACCACTAATGTAACACCCCTTTTCTATAACTTTACTTTTTAATAAAATCAGAGTCTTTTTTTTTTTTTGAAAACAATTAAGGTGGAGTGCTACACTTACTCCATAAAAATCACGATACATAACACCATAAGAAAAGGCTTAGTTCGCATCAACTAAAATCCAATCACCATCAGCAGCGGAATAATAATCAATTCAAAATTAAAACCAATACATCACCAACAAAGTCTAGCAGTTTTAAGAAAATAAAGCATAAACCTAAGACACCCCCCCTGGTGCTACGTATCAGAGCGTGACACTTCCTACCAGACGAAGGCATACAGGAAACCTTCACTCATCATTACCTGCACGTTGCCGACATAAGAAGAACCATAAAGGCAGTAGGGTGAGTCTCTTTTCATAATTAATAACATATGGAAATTAAGCAATGCATAGGAAAAAGGAAGTCAGGCACACCAATTCACAATAATGGAACAACCGCATCAATATTGTATTTCCAAACAGCACCACACAATATATGATTTATGCATGTAATGCAACCCAAACTCCACGGGTACATGCATGTCGGATCCGTCACCAAATACAAATAGGCCGTAGCCTCTGCTCACCAAATACAAATTAGGCCGTAGCCTCTGCTCACCAATAATGCACATGCTTCATGCGGTGTTATGGAGAATGCATCACAACACACCACAAATCAGTCAATTTCACATTTTAAATTCTAGTCTCACCATAGTGCATTAATTAACTCACCAAATTAAAATTAGGCCGAAGCCTCTGCTCACCAATCTCACCTCATCATCACTCACCAAGTCAGCTCACCACTCACACCAACACCCATTCAAATAGACCAACTTAGGACATTGACAAGACATAGAGAAAGTGGGTAAAAATAGCCATTTGGACACTTGAACACCATCAGCCAGAAACACCAGTAAAAATAAATTATTTTTGCATAAAATTGAGACTATTGGATAGGCACTGAAATTAGCTTCAAAACGCATTTTGAACCGTTGAATTTGGATAACCGAGTCAAAAGTTACGTTAAAAACAATTTTAGGAAAAATGTTAGACATCCTGGAACTGGCGCATGGGCGCTGGGCGCCCAGGGGCAACACAGCGCTTGGCGCATGGGCGCTTGGCGCCCAGGAGAAACAACACGCACAGGCGCATGGGCGCTGGCGCCCAGGAACAACACGCGCAACAGCGCACAGGCGCTAGGCGCCCAGGAGGCAACACGCGCACATAGGCGCTGGGCGCCCAGGAAGGCAACAAGCGCATAGGCGCTGGCGCCCAGAAGCAACAACGCGCACAGGCGCGCCCAGGGAACAGCAGCAACATGGCGCCCAAGCACTAGGCGCCTAAGGCCAACATGCTACACAACTCATTTTTCTTCGAAATTCATTTTACACGAGCCAAATGCTCAGGACATGAAAACTCAATAAAAATTTTATCAAAAGCTGAACATTATTTTTGGCGCCCATGCACTAGGCACCTAGTGAAAATACGCAACTCAACTCCTTTCTTGACCAAAATCAGTTTTCATGAGCCATTTTACCCAAGTATAAAAACCTGAAAACAATTTTCACAAAACTATCACCAGAACTTTGGGGCCCTTGGCGCCCATGACACAAGCAACATGTGCCAAAACTGGCAGCACAGGAACACTGGATGGCAACACAGGCAACAGACACAGCACACAGTGACACAGAATGGCAACACAGGGCAACAGAATTTTTGGAAACAGGCGCAGCACACTGCTGGGCGCCTGGTGCCCATGACTAGGCGCAACACAGAATTTTTCAGCAATAGGCATATGGCGCCCAAGGCGCCTAGGGGCTCCCAAACAGAATTTTTCCACTTTCATTCACCAAATTAAATTCACCAAAATGCCCAATTACATATATATCACTAAAGTGTCACCATGAATTCTCAAATTCACCAAGCAAACATCAACAAATCATATTCTCAAACATGTATCATGCGAATCACTTAGCAACAATTCAATTCACCAATTATACGATTTCAACATGAGCAATTCCTAATCAAGTATCACAACACTATAATTTAATCATCAAAACAACAATTCGTTCATGGAAATTATTCTAGAACCCTAACCCTAAGCATCACTAATTCGCATATCTATTAAGAACAAAAAGAGGACCCCCTAACCTTGTGAAATTCGAATTTGCTAGCCAAGCTCCAAGGAAGAATTGCGAACCACCAATGAGCCTCCTCCTCTTCTCTATGTGCTTCGCCTTCTCCTCTTCTTCTCTCCTTCTCTTCGCAACTTTCTCTTCTCACTCTCTCTACGTTTCTTTTTCTTTCTTTTCTCACTTGGGTGAATTGCCACTAACTCCCTAGACCCCAAATGAATTCGACTCCTATGCCAAAGAAATGGGCCACGGGCCTAATTGTGGATCACGGGCCCTTGCTCGCACCACTTAAATAGTGACAACACCCCCTAATAAAAATAAAATAAAATAATTAAACTCGAATTATTTAATTAAATTAAATAAATATTGTAAGCCTTAAATAACTTAATTAAATAAATAATTAAATTATTTTGGGGCGTTACAGACAGCATTGTATTTTATCCCGTTTTCGCATTTTTCGTAGTTCCGACCAATTCCGATACCTGTTCCAGTCCAGTCCCAACATAAAAAGAGTCCAAAAACATATTCAAACAACAATGATCATCATCAAATCATCAATCAAACAATCCAAAAACCAATTGGACACAAAACGTGATTTTCGTACAAAATACTGTTTCGACAACGAACCAAAACGGAAACACATTTCACAATTTAAGTTTATTAATTTAAAAACCTAAACGTGAGTAAAACTCACCCTTGAAGCGAGAGCCGATACCGGCCGAAATCACCGAGACTTCAAATCTCCAAATAACCACACGAACAATCCCCGCATAGACTTCCACGCTCCGACGACGCCCAAATCCGCTTCCGATCTTTCCGCTCCTCGACCCTCCGGCTCGCGAGACTCGAGAAATCCTCGCTCGGTACCAATTTGCACCTAGACACCAACAATGGCTCCTAAGGCTCCAAACTCCTCTCGCAAACCCCAAACTCGATTCCTAAGCTTTGAATTTCCAAAATTCCACTTGAGTTCCAAAAAACACTATTCATCGTCCCTAACCTCCAAATTGTTCCTATTCACATAAACCCCAAATCTTGATTTTTCAACCCCAACTCACCCAACTAGCTTCCAATCTCCCAATCGAACTTCAATAACCGATCCACCATCCTTGGGTTCGCGCCAAACACCATCCCAAGCTATCCTTGAGCTTGAACCATCAAATACCTCCATTTCCTTCAAATTTTCGAAAATGGCAAAGTGAGAGAGAGTGAGTTGATGATGATGATTTTGGTACCAAATCGAAGAGGAAGTAACGCTGAACGTTTTTCGTGTTGGAAGGAAGTCGTTTTGATGAGCCTAAATCTTCCCTTTTTCCTCTTCTTCCTCCTTACCCTTTCTTTTCTCTTCTTTTCTTTTTCCTCTCTTTTCTCTCTGTTTCTCCTCTCTCTCTCTGTACGCGTCCTCTTCTTTTTTTCTTTCTAATTCTTTTCTTTCTTTAACACGCACACACCTATTTATTTAATAAATAAGTGGTAACGTGGTCCAATTACCATATTGATCTAAATCTCTTATTTCGATTCCAAAACTTCTTTGACCCGTATTATTCGGTTAACGATCCGATGACAACCAATAAATAATTTTAGCACTCGATAAATTTACCCGTCAAGTACTAAATTAGTTTAATTGGGTTAACACCCAAATAATTCTACTAATTATTTTGAGGGTGTTACATAAACTTCGTTAACCTATAAAGTATTCTTCTGCTAACTAGCAGTAAGTCATTAATTAACTATGGACACCTCACTCATTTATTGTCCTATGTTACTCATGATTTGCGACTAGCTCGACCTGCCTTTCTGCCACTAAGAATTATTCTGAAAGTCAATTATCATGTTTTTGTCGCTAGAATGTAATTACTAACTGACTAGTCATTATCCAAGTTCTTCCTTAGTCTCAATCTTATTTAACCATTCACTACTATTCATCAACGACCATTCACTATTATTTACTACGCATCGCCCACACCTAGAATTGACTTTAAACATTAATCCTTATAGTTACTCCATTCTTACTCTAAATTCATCTCCACTAGCGACTTAATTCTACGGTCACCTACCTATGACTCTTCGTTCCTCACGTGTTAATTAAAGGACATCATTTAACACACAATTGACTAATCATACTAGATTCATTCTCTAAATTTGACATAATAGTTACAGTCATCCAATTCATTTAGTTACAGTCATTCAAACCATTTAATTACAATCATCCAAATCGAATAATTTACAGTCATCCAAATTGAATAAATCAAATAGATAATAACTAACCAAGGAATAAATACAAACAAATATGAATGACGATAATCAATACTATTATAGTCTTATTCCTCCCCTATTCCCCATATAGAAAAGAAACTATTTCCCCCTGTACCTGACAATGGAGTGTACTTCAATAACGAATCGATGAAGACCAATCGCAAGTTCCAGAGCGTGATTTAATTCCAACGGCACGATGTTTAACTCGAACACGTATCATTATGAAAGAACAACATTATAACCGTTATTCACTAAAAACTTAAAGATACTTAAAAAATATATCATAGTCCAACATAATATAAAAATATAACATAGTCCAACATAAGATACTTAAAAAACCATATAGATCATTTGAAAATAATATAATAAAATATAGTTTAAAAAATCATTATATCATAAAACATAGTCCAACATGAAACTCAAAAACATCCTAATATAAGTCTTTTTAACTCCATATAATTACAAAAAGAGCTATTAAAATGCGAGAGGCATCTACTTTTAGATTTAATATTAAACTAAACTAATATACCTTCTTGCATCAGAAACCAATCTACTTTTAAACGTAAAGATCTTTTTTTTTTTACAAAATACTAAACTATTACTAGGGCTGTTCAGATGAACTGCTGAACCGAACTAAACTGTCTAACTGAACTGAACTATTACAAACTGAATTTTTAGTAACAGTTCGGAACTGAACTGTCTCTTTTAAAAATAGTTTATTAACTGATCTGTTAAACCCAATTCAGTTCTGAACTGGCCGAACTGTTTCGAACTGTTAACTTTAACCATCCATTCACTTTCAAAACTTTTCACTTTTCAGTTCACAACTTTAACCCTTCGCACAACCTTCGCAGTTCTTCTTCTTCTGATCAGCTTCGGTTCATCTTCGTCTTCAGGCATTCTTCAATTCGCAGCTTCTTCATCTTCAGTTCACAATCTTCGCAGCTTCTTCATCTTCAGTTCACAATCTTCAGTTCGCAGCTTCTCCTTCGATTCATCTTCGTCTTCGGTTCATCTTCATCTTCGGTTCAACTTCATCTTTCGCTAACCAAACAACTTCAATCTGCGAACCCTAATGGCCTAATCTCGTCAAGCCACGCGATTTCAGTCAGGTAAACGCAATTTCACACCGCACTTTTACTTTACGGCCTTTTGGATTGTAGTAGCCCCTAACTGAAAAGTCTCTTATCTTCCCCCTACGCCAAAAAATGAGCAAGATGGCTTTAGCTTCCATTGAGCATTGTGAGATAAATTTGGGTTATTCTGTAGTGCATCTTATGCTTTTAATATTGGGCAAATGCAGTTTTAATAAAACAATTATAAAAAGTGCAAAAGACTATTATTATTATTTTTTAAAAAAAAAATAGTTTGGGCAGTTTGGGTAACAATTCGGGCTTAACAGTTCGGGCAGTTTGGGCTTAACAGTTCATAAAAAAGTTCAGAATTTAAACAGTTCGAACTCGAACTGCCGAACTGAACTATTAAGACAGTTCAGTTCTGTTCGGAAAACTGTTAACACAGTTCAGTTCGGTTGAACTGTTTAAACAGTTCGGTTCAGGTGCAGTTCGGCTTGTGAACTGTAGTATGAACAGCCCTAACTATTACTAGAGCTAGTTGCATAAAGATATATAATTCATCTCTAATAAAATAGAATGAGCTCACCAATTACGTACCAATTTGTTTAGGTCATCTCTTCGGTATTGGTTTTGTTGGCTGACACAACGACACCTTGTTACTTCCTTTGGAGTTAAATTGTAACAAAATCTAATGAACAACTAGAATGGAAGATATATGCTTCGGAGTTTAGACTGTTATAGTGTGCATGACAGACAGCGAGAGATAGAGTCAGGGTTGTTATGGGTTCGGTTCACATGACGAGGTTTGTAATGGCGGAAAACCGTTTGTTTGGGATAGTGGGGCGTAGCTGAAATCAACAAAAGGAAGCCGCAATCGATGAAAATAATGCTGGAATTGAAACCAGCGGCCAATTTGGAGTGGTTCTGTAGAGTTTGGGAGTTGGCCGTGGTGAGGAGTACGGAAAATGCGTTGGGGATGGAGCTGCTCATAGGGTTTCAGTCGCTGCACAATATCAATAGCATATAAAAATACACTTAAATGTGATTTTAACTTATTTTAATAATTCAAACACACAATAAATTAAACTAATTTTATCTTATCAATTTAAAATAATTCATAAAACAAACATATACTAAAAGAACCGCAACGCACGAAAAATGGGGTGTTACACAAAGCTTGGGAACATGATTTTGGAGCTTCAATGGGGTCATGCTCTCCATTGAGTTTGATTTTCTACTCTCCTTCTTCTTTATCTATGTCTAGCTAAACCCTTTTGGGTTAGGGATGAATGAAAATTGATGAATCACAATTGTATTTGGTTTTGATTGTTTAAAATGTCATATTCCCTTTTGCTTTGTGTGTTTGATCCATGTTCTTAATGCTTTTCATGATTTAATCACCCATGGAATGATTTATGGTTCATCTATAGAATGGAAGTTTTATATTTGAATGCTTTAGATTGAATGCCTTCAATTCTTAGCCTAGGAATAGCCTTGGAGTTGTTGTATCTTGCAAATCCTTGATTGATCTAATGCTTGTTGTCAACTATATTCACCTAAGAAATTAGGGTTTTTAGTTTTTCACAAAGGGTTATTCACCTAAGGAGGTTATTTTCCTTGTTGAATCAGTTTGCAATAGTGTGAAGTCAATGGAAGTTCATCCCTAACTTATTTTATCATCTCGTAAACTTTGCGTTCTTCGGTTCTTTATCAAAAATACAAAAACATTTTATTATCTTTACTTTAAAAGTTCTTGTTATTATCTTCACTTTAAAAGTTCTGGTTACTTTACCATATCACTCAAATTTCAGTTCATTTGTGTTCATTTAGTTGTTGTTAACGTTTATTGGTAAGCATTCGATCCTTGAGTTCGACACTCGGTCTTACCGTTTTATTATTACATGCGACGATTTTGTACACTTGCCATTATCTCATCAGGACACTGCTGAGTCTTAAGTTGGGGGGGATGATAAGCCGCAAGTATACGGTTATATCGCGTAATAAAAGAGTTATCGATCCACAGGGACTTATGGGATTACCAATTTTATTTTTGGTGGTGATTAGCTAAAAGGAATGGTTTTAGGAGAAGGAGTGGTTGTTTGATTTAAAATTTAGAAATAAAAAACAATCTCAGGTTATAGTTTCATCACAATAATGAGGAACAAAAATAATTCTTTAGACCATTCATCAAATTGTAAGAGTAATGTATTTCAAAGACAAGGCAACAAATTTAACTAATGTCTCCTTTCAGAGTACAAGAGCGTGTTTTGAACTAATAATCAAGCCTATTCTCATGGTTGATTGTAGAGCTGTCAATTCGGGCGGGCCGGGCCCATTCGGGCCAAAGACAATTTGGGATTCGGGCGGGCTGGGCCAAATTTACTTCGGGCTCAAAAATAACCAGCCCATGCGGGCTGTGGGCCATTCGGGCTGGCCCATGGGCTCTTTAATTCAATTCAATTTTTTTAACTAAAAACTGATTTATATTTCCAACTGATTTATAACCATCAGTATAAATAAGCATGATTTATAACCATTAGTATAAATAAGCATATGATATAAGCATAATTTTTTGCATAAAATAACTCACGGACATCTATAGATAAAATCAGTATAAATAAGCATATGATATAACCATCAGTATAAATAAGCATATATAACCATCAGTATAAATAAGCATGATATAAGCCAATTTTTTGCATAAAATAACTCACGGCCATCTATAGATAAAATTGAAGGCGTGAAGCGAGTAAAGCCGTTCAAAGGAATCGGTTCAAAACATTGAAGGCGTGAAGCGATTCAAAACACTGAAAATTTAATACTGTGAATCGGTTCAGAACTAGTGGATAAAGTGAGTCGTACCTGTGGTTGTGGTTGTGGGGATGGAGGATGCGGCAGAGGACGTGGAGGACGTGGAGAACGTGGAGGACCTGCCATAACAGCAGCTGCAAACGTGATGGAGAGAAGAAGAACTGAAGAACAGTGAAGCCACTGAAACGAGAAAGGAGAAGAGTCAAGAGAGGAAGAGGAATGGTGAGGCCTCTGAAACTGAAACGCGATGGAGGATGCGTGAACGTGATGCGTCTCTTTTCTTTCCGTTACTTTTTTTAGTTTTTAGGTTTAGGAAAAGCTGGGCCAAATCAAACTGGGCTGGGCCAGATTTTTTTTTGTTCAAAACATTGGGTCAAATTTAAAAAAAAATGTAATTACACTATTTTTTTTAAATTGTCGGGCCAGCGGGCTAGTCCAGCCCATGACGGGCTGCTAAATTTTCGGGCGGGTTCGGGCCGGGCTACAATTTTTTATCGGGCGGGTTGGGCTGGCCCAAATCACTTATTTTGTCGGGTGGGTTGGGCTGGCCCGTCGGGTTGGGCTCATTTTGACGGCTCTAGTTGATTGTCACCAAAACCCATTAAGCATAACACCTTTATAATGTCTCAAGAGTTTTAAAACTATTCTCATGTTTTGATTCCCTTGTCTAATTTTATAGTTCCAACATCAATACTTCACCTTTCGGTTCTTCGTTTGATGTTTAAAATAAGATTTGAAGAACAATAAAATTAGAATGAAATATAAAACATGCCTCAAGAGAATTAGGATTATTCTCATATCTTAATTCTCTTGTCTAATTTCATAGGTCAAACATAGAATTTCACCTTTCGGTACTTCATTCTAATGTTTAAAAAATAAGATTTAAGAATAATGAAATTAGATTAGAATTACAAAACAATTTGGAGTGGAGAATAGTCTTGGGAATTACTAGGGACCTATCATTGGATTACTCCCAATAACCCAAGACTTTATATCTACTCACTCATGTTCATAATGTAAATTGCAATAAACGTAAATGACATGAATATAAATTGCTGGAATGTAAAGGTGCAGAAAGATAAAGACAGAATAGTAAAAGTGCAGAATAGAACACAACCTTAAGAGAAAATGCAAGAACTTTAGATTAAACTTTGGAATGAAACTACAATGGTAAGAGATATCTATGAAGCTGCATTGAGGTCCTTTTTATAGTCTAGGATCAGTAGACAAAGCACTAAATTCGAATTAGAATCCATAAAGATGAGAATGGGAAGAGTTTGTATCATCAGCACTAAATTCGAATTACAATCCATAAAGATGAGAATGGGAAGAGTTTGTAACATCTTTTGAATTCATGGTTGATTTTTCCACTTTATATTACTTGATTCTTGTCCCCATCCTATTGTCTTTTGATCCTTGCTCTTTAAACATCAAAATTTCTCATTTGCTCCATAATTAACCCTGAGAATAAAAACTAACAATAGGTAGTAAAATAGCTTTAAAATAGAACTAAAACAACAAATAAATTACTTAAAATAAATACTAAAAACACACTAAATTAGGACTTATCAGGGGACCTAAAGTGTTTTATTTTGTTATCTGTTATTGAATGAAAAGCATGATTAGTTGAAGTTGCTATCCCTGCAGAAATAGAACTTGTTTCTTTTTGGGCAAATTTTCATTATGATTATGTGCATATATATGTGTAATGTAGCATTGTTTGATTGATGACTAGTCTTATTGCTGCTGGTGCTATACAAAACTCTAAACTCAGGGAGTAACTTAGTTAGCTAGGGATAATCTGATGCTAAAGTTAGTCCTGGTTAACCAAGTTTTACTCAAGATTTTACTAAAAATTGAGAGTATCTTTTCAAGCTTAGTTTGGGGGATGCATCAGTTATATTAAGGCTAGGTATGAAGATTATAGGATGGTCAGTGCAATAGGCCCACAAAGTGTACAAATGTATTGTCAAATGGTCATATATATTGTAATTAGCTGCAATTGCCCGAAACAAATGTTGAACTGTTCCAAAAATGCATATAAAAAAAGAAAGAAATAAATGCAAAGAAAGGGGTTAAGTAATGAGGGAACTATAGCAAAAATTTGTTCATCAAGTCAACAGTACTATAGCATCCAACGCTGTAGCGCTGAGAAATTACCAAATCAATAGTTAGTGCACTGGCCAAAGATCTGAAATGGCTAATCAAGCCATTTGTTGTGCTTTGAAGCCCGTCAAGGCTTATGTGAAGTTGTTAGTCTACTCTCCTTTTTGAAAAATTCTTTGACTAAACACAAAGAAAACCACTCTTTCCAAGGCTAGGGGAAATTCTGAACCTAGCTAGGAACTAAACTGAGGTTAGAGGTCACACACTGACAATTGAGCAGTAATAATTCTAGATATTGTGACAAGCAATGGTGTGTGTATGTGTCAGTGTGAATCTGAATTTTAGCCCATTAAAAACATTTTTGAAAAGCTGTTTGAGTTAGGGAAACAATTGACTCACACTGAGAAGATTGTGTTTCAAGCCTTCAACATATTGAACATTTTGAATGTGAGCAGAGTTTATGTTACCTACTATACCTATACATTTGATCAAGCCTTTGTCATCATTACCAAACATGACAAAGTCTCCATCAAAGCTCTCCAGAGAGAGATATTTATCTAAGAACCACAGCTTTTTCCTTTATGCTAGGAGGCACTCCTGCGAAGTTAACAAAGTTTTAGGTACTCATTGTCTTTTGGGTCCTGGTTGGTTAGTGTATTTCCAAAACCTGCCTTTTTGCTTTTTGTAGCAGCTTGAAATGTATTGTCCAAGTTGTTTATAGTATGAGCATTTTGGTTTTGGCTTTCTGTGATGTTTAGAAGCCTTTCAATGATAAATCCTAGTCTTCTCAGATGCAGTGTTGCATTCTTGAGCAGACTTCAGATTTTGTACACATATAAGCAACTCATGTGTTAAGTGATTAACTTGTTCTTTCAAAGCTTTATTTTCACAAATGATTTCTAAATTTGGATCTTTAGATTCATTTACTGCATCTGCTAATTTTAAACTTAGAAGCTTGTGTTGTTCAGAAAGTTTAAAGTGACATTGCTGTAATGTGTGAATGGTTTTAGACATTCTTTCATTTTGGGCTCTCAGCTCCTCATTTTAATTTTTTAATTCACAGAGTTGTTGTTTGAAAAGCATGCATTTTTGGGATAAGATGTTTGAATCATAGAGTAAGCTATCAAAAGATGATTCTATATTTATGCATGTATCACATCTAGAGAGTTCAGAGTCAGATACCTCATCTTGAGTTGATCCTGCCACGGGACATATATTTGCAGCTTGTCCTTCATTTTTTGAGGAGTAGTCTTCTGAATCATCCAAAGTTGCCATGAATGCTTTCTTCTTTTCTGAGGACCATCTGAATCCTTTCTTATTCAAGAGAGGACATTATTTTCTAGTTTTTCTACACTCAAAGCAAGTGATCTTCTGTTTGTTTGAATCACTGTTTGACATTTCTCTTTTGTACTAAGGGAATGCTTTTCCATTCTTTTCTTTTGCAAACCACTTGTTTACCCTTCTTGAGATTAAAGACCATTCTTCTCCTTCTGAATATTCTTCACTTTCTTCATCATTTTCCTCATATATTTCTTGAGAGGATTTTAAAGATACTCCTTTCCCTTTCTTAGAAGATGAGGTTCCTATTTTGTGAGAAGATTTGAGAGCTATTGATTCTCTTTTCTTTGGGTGAAGTTCTTCTTTGATTACTTGCTCATGTACTTTCGGTGAGCCAGGTAATTCATCAATGTTCAGAGTTGATAAGGTTTTGGCTTCTTCAATGCCTTTGGCAGACAGTTTAGTAACTTTCTGATCTTCTCTAGGTTAGTGTAGTTCTATCCCAGAGAGCTTAAGTCATTCATCATTGTATTAAACCTTGCAGACATTTCATAAATTGATTCATCCTCACACATTGTGAACATTTCAAACTATCTGGCTAGAATTCCTATTTTAGCTCCCTTGATTTGATCTGTTTCTTCATGAGCTACTTGCAATGTGTCCCATATTTGTTTTGCGGTTTCTTTCCCAACCACTTTGTCATATTCACTTCTTCTTAAAGCACACGTGAGATAATACTTTGCCTTTGAGTTCAGCCCTTTGGTTTGTCATCAACTTTTCCATCATCATATGTACCTTAGGAACATAGGGACCATTTTGAATAATATCCCAGATATCTATATCTTGGGATTCCATGTATAGCTTCATCTGATTCTTCCATTAGTAGTAATGTTCTCCATTGAATCCTGAAGGTCTATTTGAAGATGCTCCTTCTGGTAGAAATGCAACTGAATTTGGTCTGGCCATGAATTCTTCCAAGATCTTTCCTCTGACACTTTTTAAGTGTGTTCAACCAGAGGTCTTGCTCTGATGCCAATTGAAGTCAAATATAAGTCACAAGAAATGGGGGTTTTAATTGTGACACATTTTAAAATCCCTTTCTAGACTCAAATTATTTTAGAAGCTAGTTTGGTATTTAAAGAAAAGATGACCTTGAATGAGTATTGTTTAGAAGACATAATTTTGTTCTTAAAGAATTTGTTTAAGTTGTTTAATTTAGAAATCAGTTAGTGAGAAAGCAGTGTAGAAATCATGTAAAGAAGACACAGAGATTTATAGTGGTTCACCCCAAACCTAGGGCTACATCCACTCCTCACACCCAGTGAGCTTTTTCACTATTTCACAAATAGTATACAAGCTAATCAACGGCTAATCCCTGATAGTTTTCTTAACACAGTTCTATCAGTTGTCCCATTAGTTTTTTTCCAAGTCAAGCAACTTAAATCTCTAAGAAACTCTTTCTCAGCCCTTTTCTTCACAATACCACAGCCTATGCTTATTGCTTTGAAGGTACATTCACATATTTAAATATGTTTGGGTTCTGAATTGGGATACAAAAAGATAGCATAAGTAAAATACATTTGACTATGCAAACAAGCTATGAACACACTCAATAAAATTCCAGATATGTTGATTTACAGTGAGTGTGTTTAGGAGAGAGTGTACACTCACTCAGAAGCTGCTGAGAAGCTTCTTCTGATGTCTTGACCAATTTAGTGCAGTCTCCCTTGAAGAAGTTCTGAGGGCTCAATGTCATATCAACTTAAGTACATATTGTTATGAGGAATATCTAGATTGTCATGTTGTGCCTTGTATTGCTTTGCATCATGCTAGGTCATTAGTGTTAACCCTTTGCTTATAAGCTTTTGAGCACCTCATTTGTAACATTCCCAAAATAATTGTTTCAATTATTTTAGGGGATTGTTTTAATTATATTGGTTAGTGAATAACTTTAATTGCAATTGGATTAATTGTTGTTAAGTGAGTCAATAAGTTAATGTCAAAGTTACCTATAAGTGACAAAAGAGAAACACATCAGATAGCACAAAAATATAGGAAACAAATTAGTAATAGAAAGTTCCTCCTATACAGATTCAGTGGACATTGTAATGTATGTTATAAGTAGCAGCCAGCTAAGCTAATTCCTCACGACATCAACTTCACACCAACTTAACCTACATTTAATTTTCACATCACTATAATAACTTGAGGAATTCTCACCCATATCCATGAAATCATGCAGAATTGGCAATTGGTTTCTCTCGCAATTTAACAACTCTATAACTCATAATCAGAGGTATTGAATACAAATAGGAATTGTCAAAAAAAAATACTTACTTTAGGTGTTTCTCATTGAGGCTTTGGTTTTCTAAGACCTTTTATCCTGTTGTATACATTCATAGCTCTGTGATGCTAAGTTTGTTAGATTCTCAGAATTCGAGGACTGAGATACCTCCTAAAGAAAGGTTAAAGAGAGGAAATAGACTTTGATTATATTTCATTGATACCAATTATGAAGTCACTACAAAGCTTATATAAGCTAATGGATACACACCATAAGGTGGTTACATCACCCACATAATAACATTGCAACCCAACCAACTAAGAAAATATGCCTAAAACGCCCCTTCTAGAATTAACTAAAGGAATCATTATTTCTTTGAACTCAAAGATCATATCATTACCTACCCCATCAAAATCAACCTTGTCCTCAAGGTTGTAGAAATTTTCTCCGTGAATAAATTTTCCTGGATCTCATTGCTTGGATTGGAATGACCAAAAACCTTTAGACATTTGAAAATGTTCACAAGAATCCCACTGATGTTTGCTTCCCATAATCAGCTGTATAATGTAGCCATGAGGTCCCAAATTGACAAGCATTAGTTCCTCAGGATCACATAAAACTGACATGAAAACAAGCACATTTCCATACAAGCTAGTAGTGGCAGGCGTGTCATCAATAGAAACAAAAACTTTGGACAAAATAAATGTTGGAGCAGTCAATTCCCATAGTCCAATTGTACACCTGGCAAACATGTTTGACAAATAATAGCAGGGGATTCCCATAGATAGATGGCTGAGTTCAAAGTATTTGACATCACTAACATGTGCCATGAAAGATCTGAATATAGGGTCACCAACAAAACAATAAGGAGTTGTGCATATCAACATGCCAAGAGGGGATACCTAGTCTGAATGCCAAATATTGAAATGCAAAATTGGAAAACATTAAACCAATTGTAAAGCTCCTCAGGTTCATATATTGAATTTCCACTATGATTCTCCCACTTGGCCAAGCTGTGATAACGATTATATGGTTAGTTATGGCACTGCACATAACTTGAATTCTAGTCCATAGTATTAAAAATCCAAGAGCAGTACTTTGGTCATCTATGTGTGAGCCCTCCCAAGATGTGGTGAGCTGATAAGAATCAACAAAAAACTCAGGATAAATGCCACAAGGTGAGGTTGACCATTTCAAGGTGTTCAGCCAGTAGTGAATCAAGCTAGCAAAATTGGCATTTGTACTTGAAACAACATTAGTAGCCAAAGGTTTAAGTGCAAGTGCATAAAGGTTCACACAGAAAAGGACTTGAAAATGCATGCTACCAGCAATTATTTTAGTATACTGCATATATCCACTTCTCAACCAACAAGCACACCCATTGAAAAGGTGTCTAAGCACAAGGTTACTATAAATTGATCCAACATCCATGATTGGAAGCCACGCAAATTGAAGTTCCATAAAATGGGAATCAATAGCAATTACTTCTGATGTTGTATACAATAGGGAAAAGGCCAAGTCCCACATAGCAGGTGCCAATATTCATGCCCAAAATCTCCAAGTCCATAAGCTCATGGCTAGCATATGCATTGTGATTACAACCAGAATCGTTAAAATCATTTAGCATTGGCATTCCCTTACAATCCAAAACCCAATAAATCATAGCAAAATGATGGGTGCTCAGTGCTAGTCGATTGCCTTGATAACCCATTAATTCAACAATTAGAAGCTTGAATTTAGAAGCCATTTTAGTAAGATAAAGTGCATCATCTATTGTAGCTAAAATAACAGCTTGAACCAAAGGAATGGAGTAACATATTTGATCATGCAATTGAATAGAATGTTCACATTCATATGTGGAAATATTCAAAGAGTTACTCTGCCAACCATCATTTGTTAGTTGGAAGATGAAACTCAAGATTTCACTATGTGTAACAGTGGACCAAATACCAAACACAAGATCATAATACTCGGGGTCCAATCATCAGGAAGATCTAAAGTAGAATCCATATAAACAATTTCATACCAAGTGTCCTGAAGGGTATAAATGTGGTTGACCAAAGCTCCTTGGAACTTCGCCCCATCTCCAACAATTACAACGACCAGTGCATGATCAGCTTCTTGAGCAGCAACCTTCTTGAATTTAATTGCAGCTATGAATTGCCCCCAACACTTCAGAGTTGAAATTTACAAATCATCCAATGCAATCTTGAAATTGAAAGCCCTTCTAGTCACTATCTTCCCTATTTCTTGACTAATAGCCTCTCTTTGAATAATGAGCTGACTGACATTAACATTGGCTTCAACATTATACAAACTGTTTGTAGCTCCATATGCAATAAGCCTATTGGGAATTTGATCAAACAGTTGGTGGGCAGTAGGAATTGACATATAGGAAAAAATACCTGGGTATGGTGTTGCTGTGCAACGATTTGAATTGGTATGCGAGAGAGACATGTGGTGTTCTGGGGTCGGAACAACGCTCCAGTGGTAAGCAACAATATTCCCTCTGTCATAGACATTACACCAATCAGATTGTGGACAAATTTCCATTGCCACACAAAAACGCAAATCCTCATGCTCCTCCACTTGGCGACAGCGATCTGGTGGCTCCGGTGGCAGTGGAGCATCTGCTACGACATCGTAAGTTAAATTCTGCAGTGGTGGAACAAATATCGGCAACGACTCCTCATTAATGACGATAGATGAATGCATCTCTTCGATGGTAGAAAACAAATCCTTCGACTCCTTAAGGACAGCCATCGACGATTCAGCCAATAGAGAATCTGAAAGAGCGTCGGTAGTTACTGATTCTGTGTCCGCGAAATCCGAAGTTGAAATTGAAAATTGCAAAGATACAGAATCATTGGAGCCACCATTGTAGAGGGGTACCTTGCAATGCAGCTGCAGCTACTGACAGTTTTGGTGTTGATGGTGTTCCCATTTCAGCAAAGAATTTATCAGTGTCAAGCACCCACCCGTAGGCATCCTCTTCACCGTTAAACACCGGAAGCTCCATTGGATTAGCAGGAAGGAGCTCTCTCAATGGAAGCACCGTTGTTAGATTTTCAGAATTCGACGACTGAGATACCTCCTAAAGAAAGGTTAAAGAGAGGAAATAGACTTTGATTATATTTCATTGATACCAATTATGAAGTCACTACAAAGCTTATATAAGCTAATGGATACACACCATAAGGTGGTTACATCACCCACATAATAACATTGCAACCCAACCAACTAAGAAAATATGCCTAAAACACCCCTTCTAGAATTAACTAAAGGAATCATTATTTCTTTGATCAAAGATCATATCAAAGTTGCACGTATATTGCAGTGGATAATAAACCTTTTCATGAATCTGAAATGAATGTACTTCATAATAAAAATTATTATTCCAAAGTCACTATCAGAATTTTAGATTCATCTGCAGACAAGGATTTAGAATTGGAAGTGATGGAAACTTACAAGGAGTGGGCCTATAGGTAGATAGTAAGGAATAGGAATTGGTGACTCGGATGAATTAATTTTTAAAAAAATTGACATGTAGGAGGTGATAAACCCACCAAGAAAAGTTTTAAAAGAGGTAAAAGAGAGTGCCAATAGTCCCATCCAATAGATCTAAATTAACAACATATGTTGACTGACTTATAAGTTGTTGTGTAGTAAGTAAACCATGTTAACAAGTCTGGGACCTTTTACAATAAAGGCATCAATCTTAAAGATTTTAAATAACATTGAAATGTTTCTAGTGCTATATTTAGAAATCATGGATTCTTACTCATCTGATTTTAATTGGCCACAATTAGGGGTGTGCAAAGTAACAGGTTTACTATTCCCTTACTTAAAACCATATTGGACCATTCCATAAAAGCCCATACCTAATTTACAAGTTACTGATCCAATATTTTTTAAAAAATAAGGTAAATACCGGTAGTCCAATTCAAGAAAACCGGTAACTAAAACCATTATCTTACGCTGTTACACAGCACGACAGCAGTATCGTTCGACACTAGGTTCTCACGTTCATTCCTTTCTTCTCTCAACACACACAATCTCTTTCAACCTCTCTCTCTCATCATGGAGTTTTGGGGTAACACCATCTCTTTCTCACTCCTCATCTCTTCTCGTTAGTCTTGGTTGGTGTGAGATCGTGCGCAATTTCTTTTCCAGATTCCACTTGTGTGGACTACTTGATTATCATATGAAACACTCTTTGTGCATCCAAAGTGTTTGATAAAAAACAAAGTGAATTTATCTGTTGTACAAACAATAGATGTATTTCTACACCTATTTTATTTTGATTTATATTAGGATGTTTCAATTGTTCTCGCTTCCCAGATATTATGATACTATTTGATGTTGGAAATAAAGTACTTCTAGAAAATTAGATAAAACATTTAAGTATAAGGAATACAGCTCTACAAACAACAATAAGGTAACTGGTTTTTAAGTGGCAAACCATTTTTTTGTTAGTGAAAACTGGTTTTTAGACGTAGTAAACCGTTTTTTTGTTAGTGAAAATTGGTTTTTTGAAGCGGTAAACTGTTTTTTTAGTAGTGAAAACTGGTTATCAGAAGTGGTAAACTGTTTTCAAGGAAAAAACTGCTTTTTAAAACAGTAAACCGTTTGCGAACCGATTACCGGTTCCGAACCGGTTATGAACCGGTTTATAAATCCAAAACGGTTTTTGTGAAACCAGTATACCCAAACCAGATTTGAAAATGGTATGGTGTGGTGCGGGATGGTTTTTGTACCATGCACACCCCTAGCCACAATAGAAACACAAATTTGCCATCATATTTGTAATTTGTGATTTGGCCATCATATTTGTGATTTGTGATTTGGCCATCAGATTACATATTGTAAACGACCATTAACAAGGACTTGAAAAGGTAATAATCTGTCTTTTATTTAGTCAAACCCGTGTATGGTTGAACAAGAGACAAATATTACTATTGAACAGTTCCAAGTAAATTCAACAACCAAGGAATTCAAATTTGCAGACTTTCAATAAAGCTTTGTTCACCAACGATAACAAAGGCAGTCACGGGAACAAAAACCAGAAGAAAAAAAGATCACACAACATCAAAGAAAATAAAATTTGAAAATTAACAATGAAATCCACTGTGCAATTCATGACAGTTCAAAAACCGCATAACCAAAAAAAATATGAAAAAAACTAAACAAAGAACATTGCAAAATTAGAAAGGTAAAACTATCAATTCTCATAACTCAGCACCCCACCCAAAGTTAAAAAATCAGATTCCTGCTTTTTATGTGGTATACAATATTCTTAAATCATCACAGCAGAATCAATAAACATCAAACCCTAACAAATTTCACAAAAGAACAAGGCATATAACAAAACCCTAAGAGTGTGTTTGGATAGAGTAATTTTAGAGGGTAATGTATTTTTAAGAAGGAATTAAAATACTTTCAATTAAAATCTTTTGTTTGGGTAACAAATGAAATGAATTTTAAAAATGCTGGAATTTTAAGAAGTATTTCATTACTCTTAAAAATGATGCAATTGAAATTCCACCTAATTAGGGAGAATTTTAATTCCCACACTCACGCATCACTCTCGCTCACGTTCATGTTCATCACTCTCGCTCTTGCTCTTTCTCTCTCGCCGAAGCACCTTTCTTCGCGGCTCTCAACCCGATTCTGCGCCGAATCAACTCGCATCTTCCCTACTCATGCTCTCTGCTTCATCACTCCTGCTTCATCACTTCAACGTTCATCACTTCTGCTTTATCCTGAATTGATTTATGAATCAATCAAAGAGACACTGAATCAATTGAGAAGGTAATTTCGATTTGTTTCATCCAGTTTATTTTCTTTCGATCAATCAATTTGGTTCGGCCCTATCGCTAAAATGATGCAATCAATTTCTCAATCAATTTCTGGATCAATCCATTTCTGAATCAATTTCGGAATCAATTTGAGTTTCATTGATCCCTAATTTTACACTTGTTTTTGCTGTTTGTGTTATTTGCTGTATATTGATACCTTGTTTGTATTGTTTGTATTTTCCAGCTTAATGCTCATTAGTTTATTTGTCAGTTCTATAATGCTTTTTTCACTTTCAATTTGTAGTGATTACATCTAAATAGGTTTGGTTTCATAAAAAAAAAAGATTACATCTAAATAGGTGCATAAATCTTGCAATCTGTTTCTGTTCCTATTTCTGTAGTATGTTCTTAGCTTTAAATAGATTGCTTTGAATCCTTGTATGTGCAACAACTGAAATGAATTAACATATGAAACCTTTGGATATGTTTCTGTTCCTATTTCTGCATTATTTTCTCAGCTTTAAATAGATTGCTTTGATTCCTTATGTGTACTACAGCTGAAATCAATTAATATATGAAACCTTTGTTAAGTAGCTGCTGATTTCAAGAAATGGACACTAGTGTAGTTAATGCTTCAAGAAAACGTAAACAAGATGAAGAGTTGGTAGAGCTTGAGGAAACATTCGTCGTTGTTTGCGTCATTATTAGGCTGTTGTGTTTTATGGCTTGGTATCATGACACATATCTAGTTAAAGAACCTGCTCGGAATTGGGAATTGGAAAGACGCGATTTCCTTAATCGCCTATACAGGGGAAATGAAAGCGATTGCATTGATCAACTAAGAGTTAGTAAAAGAGCATTTTCTAAGCTTTGTAGAATTTTGGATGGGGCATTTGAAAATTCAAGGGAATTTCAAATTTCATGTAATTCAAATACATCAATTAAAATCCATTAATTTTCAAAATTATTTTTTTGGATGGGGTAATTAGAATTCTTCAATTCTTAAAATTTCTTGTTTGGATAGAGTAATTAAAATTCATAATTTTTTTATATTTTTTTAAAATTCTTCACTTTACCCAATGGTTGAACGACATGCGAGTTCAACGATCGACTGGACCGACCCACCAGATGTCGGGGCTGACACATTGGGAATAAATTGGTCCCGGCCTACCGAGTTAGAGGTGACAAAGCAGGCTACCAGGCCCGTGTTGGGCTGGAATATTTTTGGGCCGAGTTCAATTATCAAATGATGGTGTACCGAAATAGAGCTGCTCAAGGAACGTCAACAAAATAAAAAATAAATAAAGAAAAAGAAAGAGTGATTTGGTGGAGGCTACTTTCGTTTTTTGATTGCTAATCATTAAGATCAAAACTTCTTATATCTTAAAAGATCGGTTACAGATGGATCAACAATACAATAATTTGTTGTAAGAAAAACAATACAATATGTTCATACATTTAATCGTTACTTTTAAATACAGTTGCTTTCAAATTAAACAGTTGCCTTCAAATTAGTTTAAACCGATATACTAATTATATATAACTGTTGCATTTAGTGCAAGTATATATATATGTATGAATTGGACGCGAGAGAGAGAGAGAGAGAGAGAGAGAGAGAGAGAGAGAGAGAGAGAGAGAGAGAGAGAGAGAGAGAGAGAGAGAGAGAGACCAATTTGGTATTTTTCAAAAATTATTTTCTTTGAAGAAAATTATTGTGCAAAAAAAAAAAAATTTAAAGGACATTTTTCACAAGAAAGGAATTTCAAATTCTTCATTTTTAGGTGGTATTTCAAATTCTTTAAATTTAGTCTTACAAAAATACCTCATAAAATCCATTCATTTTGAAAATTCTCCATATTTATTATCCAAACAAGTTAATTTATATTGAAGCATTTGAATTACCCTCTTAAATTATATTACCCTATAAAATTGCCTCATCCAAACACACTAAGAATGTAAAAAGAGATATGAAATTCATTTAATTCAATCAAACATAGCAATAGCTCTCATCTTAATGAAGATTCTCTGCTCATGAAATAAATCAGAATAGGAGTGGTGGTTACCTTTCAGAAAAACCAACCAGAAGAAAGAAAATCAAAGAAGGTGACAGTGATAGGGAGAGATGGAGACGGCGGCAGAGGAGAGAGCAATGGAGGAAGGCGGCGATTTGGCGGAGAGAGGGAGCTTCGGCGGAGAGAACGATGGGAAGAGGAATGGAACAGTGGAGTTTTGGTGGAGAGCAATGAAACGGTGGAGTTAGACTTTAGGGTTCAATAGTGTTTTAGTTTTTAGTGTTTTGTTTTTGGGCGAGAGAGCTAGAACTTAAGTCAAAAAAATAAAGTCAACAACAAGCTGAGGAACACGCACAAGGGTTTTCGTTTTATGTTTCACGCAAAAATAAGTTACCCATTTAAAGTCGGACGTAAGATTTACCTGACTTAGAAGGTTGAGCGCCAGAATTTTTTCCCCACGTTTATTACAAAAATGCCACTGCGTCCACTTTTTAAGTCGGATATTTGGACATCCGACTTAAAACCTCCAATTCTTTTCCAATTTTTGCACTAGTGATTGTGGGTATTTTGTGTTGGTTGCTAATTTAATGAATTAAAGAAGTTGGGGTCACATAGGCATAGAGAAAGAATATAAGGGCATTTTAGGGAATTCACTCTATTTTATTTTGTCAAACCTACACACATACACACACATGTTATAAAAATAAAAGAAAGAAGTGAGGGAAGAGAAGAGAAGAAAGAAAAGAAAAGAAAAGACAGAAAGAAGAAGAAGAAAACCCTACCTTCAAATCCTTTCTTCATCAAGTGAGTTCAACAAATAATTTCTTCATCATCTTCTCTCATCTTGCTAATCCATTTTCTTTGCTCCGTTTTTTGGTTCCAACAACATCAACCATATCCCTCCCCTTCTCTCATCACCATTTTTGATTCTCAAGGTTTAAAATGGATCAAACTTGAATTCCCTTTCCACCATCTTCAATATCAACTTGGAAGCCAACCTTTGAAGCTTAATCACTAAGGTTTTGGGCCATTTTCAAGATTTCAATGGTTAGGGTTTCAATTTGGGAAAGTGAAGATATTTTTGGTGCCTTAGGTTTCGAATTTGGGTGCCTAGGGGAGTATTTGATGCTTCAAAGTTGAAATTTCTTGTGTGTTTGTGTGTTGGAATCGACAATCAAGGTGATTTCTTCGATTAATTAGAGTTTGTTGAAGTATTGGTTCTTGATTGTTGCCCTTCATGGTTGATTTATGATGTATGTTGGTTGATTCATGAAAATCCTTTAATTGGACTCATTGGGAAGGGATTGAGTTGAATATGTGATATTGTTGATGAATTACAATTCGATTGTGTTTGTGTGATTTTAATTGAATGTCATGATGTGTATTATTTTATTGATTATTCACATCCAAGTTGATTGTTCGAAGTGTTAACAACGTGATTAAATACTGTTGTTGTGTCAAAAATGGTCTTGGGCGAGAATTGGAACCATCGGAATAGCGAAAACGACATGAAAATCACATTTTTCAAAATTCGATAGAGGAGCCCAACCCAGGTGCTTTTACGCCCGACCCGGGCCTCCCCACCTGTGACAATTTTGGAACTCATTTTTAATGAGCCCGACCCGTGGCATTAGAGCACGACCCGAGCCGAACATTCTGCCACCCCATTTTAAAAGACCTCAAATGTTATTCCTTTGAGCTCCAAACCTCTCCCAACTCATTTCCTAACCCTTCCCAATGATTGTTGACCAAAGATTTGTTATATCTCAAGTCTTTTCACGATGCAACATGAATTTCGTTATGTTAGGGTTTAATTATAAACTGAACTATGATGTATCGAGTGTGAATACAACCCAAGTGTCAAGTAAAGGACCTAAGTGTGTAAGTTCAAGTTTAAAGATAAAAGATACCATGGGGATGACGATCCCAATATTCATTGTAGCATACCTAGTGGAGGGGAGTCATGATCCCGAAGCTAGGGCCCTGGCATTATTCGGTATAGCTATACGAATTGGGGTTTCCGTTGAAATTGAGTGATTTGATTTCTCGGATTGTGCTAAGCCACAGAAACAAGACAAAGATAAAGAAAACATCGAGAGAGGAATTTTCAGGGGTCACGAAGGAACTCACTGAGATTATGTAATCTCATTGTTTATTGTTGACTGTTTTACAGATTCACGGACATTGATTGAGGAATTCATGGGACAGGCCAAGGGTCTTCAAGTTGAGGATCACAGTTTCATAGAAGATTAGCAAGATGTTGCTAATGTCATGTAGTATTTTATAACTTTGCCTTGTAGTTGGACCATAGTCATATTTATTATATCGAATATGTACTTATTAAGTACTTATTTTGGATTTGTATTTGAGAAATTTCATCTCAAGGCTATGTCAAGTGGTTCCAATCCGCTTTAGTTTTATTTTTGATCCAAACTTATGAGAAGGTTATACTCTGATTTATTATGATTATGTTAATGCTTTTAGTTCACCTAGTTGTGATCTTAAGGTGTTACATTTTTGGTATCAGAGCAGTTCGACCTTGTCGTACTTAGAGACCTTTCGGTCAAAAGATTAGATAGATTGAGTCAGCTAGGGACTTAGACAATTGACTGTCAGAACCTTTTAGTATCTTGTGTGAGACATTGAGCCTGGATCCACTCAATATTTCATGCAACGTACCGAGAATAATGACAATTGGTTGCCTCGGCCTCAAAAAAATGTCCGAACCCCTAAACCCTAGGATTTCTGGACTTCTCGTTTCATCAGAGCACGCAGCGAAAGTAGTGGGCTACAGACGATGCTACGGAACAAAAGAATGGACATCCGGGTTGGTTCGAGGGATTGTGGGCGACCGTCTAGTCATTGGATCCGATTCGACCGTTGTGTCATCATGTAAATCGTAAAGGGTCACCCAGAGAGTTATAAGTTGTGATACCTTCCGGTATAAGAAGTGTTAGCGTCCTAGATTTATTCAGGACTAGTGAGCACCGTAAAACACAGACCAGCCTCTCTGTTACTGAGATGATGTCTAGTAGTCAACCCTACCGTGTAGCATAAATTAGCTCTAACTTATGTTTAAGCCAAGTGAGATTCTTCTGGATACTCATGGTTCTAGAATATGTTTCCTTTCCTAAGAAACACCTTTCAAATTAATTCTATGAAACCGAACTAGTAAACTATCATTGCACTTGCAATTTTGACAAGTAGACTAGTAAACTATGAAACCGAACTAGTAAACTATCATTGCACTTTCAAATTAGACTAAATTCCTTGTCAAAGTTCTGAGTTGGGTTCCTATCAAAAAAGGGACTAGTAGTTCATGTCAATAGAAGTAACCATATCATGGCTCTCCGATTAGGTCCTGCATGTCAGTTTTCCTCTGTGAGAAATTTTCGCTAGTCTTCCAACTCGTTTTATCCATAAATTTTGATCCAGAACTCCGATTTATGTGTTCAAGGATGCGTTGGAAAGCTAAAAAAAATGGCTACACATACCAATGGATTTTGAACTGTGTTTTATCTTGATTCCATAAAGTATTCCTACTCTACCCAAGCCCTTAAGCTCTAAGTGCTAGTTGAATGAAAACCCTAGATTGGCATAAGAAGTATGTAATGAATCCTCAATGATTGAGACTAAGTAATTAGGACCCAATAGAACTATTCCTTTTGGCGTCTTAAGGAAGGATTTTTCTTGGAAATAGCCATTAGCAGTGATATCTTTCCTTATGAAAATCTTAAGATTTATTTCGAAAGTCCTATACGATTGGACGCTCAGTTTGTATGTTGAAAAAGGGGAGAGATCGGTTTATCTAAGTGCCAAATGTTTTGTTAGTCTATGGGTAGGACAAGATTTCGGGTTTGATTGATTACGACTATTGTAATGATAATGTCTGTATTATGTATGGAATTCGGAAAGATGGAGGACCAAAGGAATGTTCAAAATAGTTTGAATTCGTTTTTCGAATCAACATAGGATGCACTACTCGTGCGCCCGTTTGATTCCTTAAAAGAATCCTTCTATTTTCTCGTTTCTTTGATGCTACAACTATCCCAATACCGTATGTAATCCAAACGTAAATGGTTACACCTAGATTAGTCAACGATCCATTATGATAAGATAGAGTCTATAGGCTTTAGTGAGCCCTACTTTTCTAGGGAAGCCGTTATGCCTCACGAGTGAGATCCCTACTGTCTAGAGATTCTCGTACCTTAGTGTATGGGTAGTTGAGACCCTAAGAGGGCTATTGGTCCGAAAGGATAAGTGACAGAATTTTAGACAAGTTCTATCAAGGAGGATAACCAGTCTTATTGGATTCCATCTGGCTAAAAGTTTCCCCAAAGGTCCCCGCACTAATTTTATGATTGATGATCCTATGGTTATTGAGTTTAAGACTCAATTCACGAGGTATGGAGATTCACCCATACTAGTATTTTGGGTTAGTGATAGAGTCGACTCCGATAGGTCATGGAAAAATTATTTTATGCTCAAAGATTTCAAGTAAGGTTTTATAAAAATCTTATCATGATGTGAGTCATTGAGAACAGTGATTGTTCCTGAGTCTAACTCAAAGTACTAGATGTATCTCCAAGAGGACCGAAAGGTAATGTCCCAAATTTTCTATCTGTTGCGAAGGAAATTTGGAACAAAAGTTGTTGGTGCATCGACTACTAAGGAAAAGCAGAGGTTTTATGTATTGAGTTGGGCAATAGTTCATAAGCCCGGATACTTACACAAGTTTCCACTATGGTGGCGAGGTTTTAGTTTGTTAACCTTTTGTTGTGAAGGTCAACAATTAGATTGTATTTATGTGACTCCAGTTTGACAAGTCAAACATGAATGCTACTATGAAAGAGTGTTGCGACTGTAGACTGTGTTTTATGTTAAGAACATCCATCAAAGGATAAATTGATTGAACTACTAGCACTTGACTAAAATAGATGTATAATTAAATTTTGAGCATGTTGATGGTGGCATAGAGTACATGAATTTGTGAAATAATGACATGAGATTTGCTTTTAGGAAATTGCATTGTGTCTATGGATGATTGAGTCGTGATTCATGTGCTGAAATGATGAACTCATAGTGAGTTCCTCACATTGTTTGAATGTTGTTCACATTGCATGTTGAGAATGAGAATGCATTTAGAGCTTGTATCACTTGCCTGTGGTTGTTTGGTGATTTGAGTTTATGAAATAATACCTCAACTCATGTGACTTTGAAAATTCATTTTCAATGATGTGTTGTTGAATTTTGATTAACTTTGATGATTACATGTGTTATGACAAGAGAAAGAGACTATTTTAGCAAGTTATGGTTTAAGGTATAGCTTAGGATAAGTGTTGGAACGAACGGGATGTACACTTTCGAAGTAAAAGTTGATTTTGTAAACTGGACAAAGAGCCCGGTCCGTGCGCCCTATGAGCCTGGACCGTGCGCAAACCACTGTCACACCAATTGCCATTTTTACCAGCAAGCACGGATCGTGCGCCTGAGAGGCACGGACCGTGCGAGATTTTCTGCCACCCCTTTTCAAATTAAGCCCAAATTATTCCGTTTTGACGCCATTGCTTGCCTAACCCTATCCTTAACCTAAGTTGAGATAATTCCCATTGAAACCGACTGATTTGATCCACGTTTAGTGTCACGAGAGTGTTAAATGGTTTACGGGTATCTGTATCGCATAATGAAATGCATAACTCTTATGGTACTAGTAGAAAAATATACTGAATATTATTTCAATTGTATATTGTATACAAGTGCTAAATGATATATATAGGCTATTCTAAGACTAACCCTAGCGGGCCTTATAAATGGGTCGGACAATTACAATTATTCACTACCTACTATTTACAACACTCCCCCTCAAGCTGGTGAATGGATATCTATCATTCCCAGCTTGCAAGTAAGTTGGTTGAAGCGTTTTGTTTGCAGACCCTTTATTAGCACATCTGCTAGTTGATGCTCGGAAGGAATGTAGGATGTAGCTATTAAACTGCTGTCTAGTTTCTCCTTGATGAAGTGGCGGTATATCTCTATGTGTTTGGTCCTATCATGCTGAACAGGATTATGGGCAATACTGATTGTTGACTTATTGTCACAAAACAACTTCATAGGCCCTTCACATTGTATCTTCAAATCATTTAGTACAATCTTCATCCATAGTAGTTCACAGATTCCTTGTGCCAATGCTCTAAATTCAGCCTCAGTGCTTGATCGAGCCACAACGTTTTGCTTTTTACTCCTCCAAGTAACAAGGTTCCCACAAAGGAAAGTGCAGTAGCCAGATGTAGATCTTCTCTCACTCACTGAACCTCCATAGTCGGCATCAGTATAAACTTCCATAGTTAGGTTTCCACCTCTTTTGAACAAGAGTCCTCTTCCCGGAGTGGCCTTGAGATATTGAAGAATACGATCAACAGCTTGCAAATGTCTCACCCTTGGGTCATGCATGAATTCACTCGCCACACTGACTGCATAAGCCAAATCAGGTCTGGTGTGTGCCAAGTAAATCAATTTTCCCACCAATCTCTGATATTGGACCTTGTCAACTTTAGCACTTTCTTCTTCAAAGCTAATTTTGTGATTCTGCTCTATGGGAAAACTTGTAGGTTTGCATCCAAGTTTTCCAGTTTCCTGCAAGAGGTCAAGCACATACTTTCTTTGAGAGATAAAAATGCCTTCTTTTGAGTAGGCCACCTCGATTCCCAAGAAATACTTAAGTTGCCCAAGGTCTTTCATTTCAAACACTGCTGATAATTTCTCTTTGAGTAGCTGTCTCTCAGCCAAATCGTCACCTGTAATATCGATATCATCAACATAAACAAGAAGTATAGCCAGTTTTCCATCTTTTGAATGTTTGAAGAAAAGAGTGTGATCTCCTTGGCTTTGCTTATAGCCTAAGTACACAATTGCCTTTGTAAATCTCCCAAACCATGCTCGAGGAGACCGTTTTAGCCCATATAAAGCTTTCCTTAATCGACACACCTTGTTTGTTCCCTCTTTTGAACCAAATCCTGGAGGAATCTCCATATACACCTCCTCTAAATCTCTATGCAAGAATGCATTTTTGACATCAAATTGGTTTAATTCCCACCCGGAGTGGGCAGCAAGTGATCGTAAGATCCGAACAATGTTCATCTTTGCCACAGGAGCAAAAGTCTCCTCATAATCAATGCCATAGGTTTGAGTGAATTCTTTAGCCACTAGTCTTGCCTTGTACCGACAATAGTACCATCTGATCTGTGCTTGACTGTATAGATCCACCTGCAACCAACGGGCTTCTTGCCTCCTGGTCTCTCAACAATTTCCCACGTTCCATTCTTCTCAAGTGCTTTCATTTCCTCATCCATGGCTTGGACCCAATTTCTATCTTTGAATGCTTCTTGAACAGATGATGGGATTATCATAGAGTCAACAGCTGAAATAAAACTTGATGCTGCACAGAAAGATTTTTAGTGGAGGCAAATTGAGAAATAGGGTATTTGGCACAAGACCTTTTCCCTTTCCTCAAAGCAATATGCAAATCATCTGTATTAGTGTGACTAGTATCAGAACTGTGGGAATCACTAATAGGAGGGTTAATTTCAGTTCATGCAATTGAGGTTGTGTCTGGAGCAGGTCAGGCTTACTTCTTCTCTGATACACCATAATTGGCTCACCACCCTTAGTGTTTGCTAGTGTCGAAGATGATGGTTCCTGCAGAACAGAAGACAAAGGAGGAACCAAAATAGAAGTAGGAGACTCAATAGGAGACTCAATAGTAGGACTTGTGGAAGTAGCACTAGTAGTAGGATTTAAGATAGGAGTCACAGGCAACTCAAGTAGGAATAGAAACTCAGACTAATATTCCAAATCATCATGAATGCTCACCCCCGAAGCTGAGGACGAGTGAAGTAGGATACATTCTCGTGAAACGTGACATCTTTAGATATAAAGTACTTACGACTAGGAGGATGATAACATTTATATCCTTTCTTGTTGGGAGGATAACCCACAAAAACGCATCTGACTGCACGAGGGTCCAACTTACTTCGGTGTTGTTTGTGAACATGGACAAAAGCAACACAACCAAACACTCGAGATTCAAGACTCTGCAAAACAGGAACAGTAGGAAACCGTGAAGTCATAAACTGAACAGGACTGACATTACGTAACATTCGAGATGGGACCCGATTAATCAAGTAGGCAGCAGTCAATACTGCTTCCCTTAGGAACTGCCATTTTGAAGAGAATGGCTCGAGCAACTTCAAGTAAATGACGATTCTTTCTTTCTGCGACACCATTTTGTTGTGGGGTGTCGACACATGTAAACTCATGAAGAATACTGGTAAAATTTGAAAGACTCTGATTGGCATATTCTTTGCCATTGTCAGAGCGAATTCTTTTAATGCCTTTGCCAAATTGTGTTTGCACCATGTGATAAAATCTGATAAATAATTCTAGTACTTCTGATTTATCCTTCATCAAAAAAATCCAAGTTGCTCGAGTACAATCATCAATAAATGACACAAACCATTTAGCACCCGAAACATTAGAATTAGGTGCAGGTCCCCAAACATCAGAATGTACAAGATCGAAAGGTTCAGCACTTTTAGTGGAACTAGGACTAACAGAGACACGATGGTGCTTAGCTAACTCACAAACTTCACATTTAAAAGACTCAACTGAATGATGTAAAACAAAGAAAGAAACATAGACTTAACTAAAGAGAATGGAGGATGACCAAGACGCTTGTGCTGAAGCCAAATTTGTGTGGCAGAATGAGAAGACTCAGAAGACTCAGTCTGCAAGCAGGAAGCCAGCACCTTCGAACAATCTGGTTCATCAGATAAGTAGTATAATCCTCCATTTTTCTTAGCAACTCCAATTGTCTTCCCCGTAGTAAAACACAATAAGAAGTGAAAAATGTTACTTTACAATTTCGATCACGGGTGAGTTTACGAACAAATATTAGATTGTGAGACAGTGTGGGAACATGTAGCACATCCTGTAATTGAAGTGAAGGTTGCAAATTAACACTTCCAGAGCCATCAATACGGGCATAAGAACCATTAGCAACTGTAACATAACAATTCTTCTCATAAGAGGTATAGTAAGAAAATAAACTTGAATTGAATGTCATGTGGTCGGTGGCATCAGAGTCCAAAATCCAATCATCCTTAGGGATTTTACCGCAAACATTAAAAGATCGGGAGCATTCACTCAAGCCGGTTATTGGTGGAGAACAACTTCCAGAAGACTTACTGAGAGAGTCAAGTATAGCCTTTAAACGATTCACCTCATCTTCGGTGAATGATAAAGAGTAATCAACAGAAATTTTTTTAGCCATCTGAAACAAGTTTGAATGAACAAATAACGACAACCAAATGAGCCAAAGAACCACAAAAATGAAGGAATATTCCTAAACAAGGGAGCCAACACGCTAAAATTGGTCAAAGATGAACCACAAGAACCAAGAACCTACTGCGAAATTAGCCCGGTGTCTTCAACAGTTGCTGTGAACAGTGAGAGCAGCAACAATAACAAAAAACAGAGCAATAACAGCAATACGGGTCACCTTCAGTTTTATCCAAGGACCAAAGTGCTCAAAATGAGAAATAAACCCTTCAGATGAAAGGAGAATGCGCCGATCTACCTACGGCTGAAAGATGGTTGTCAACGGCGACCTGCAAGGCGGTGCGTGGTCGTTACGCGCCCGAGAGGTGACCAGGGAAGAGTTGCGCCTGGCGGCGCGTGGGTGATCAGACGGTGGCGAAATTTCAGGGCCTCGGTCGGAATTCAATTGCGAGGATGATGGTGGAGGCGGTGTAAGAAGATCTTTGGTGGAATAGGGTTTTTTGGACCAGAACATATTTGTTGCAAAAAGGTTACTCTGCTGCGAAGAGAAAAAATAGATAATGCACTGATGTTCAAGTCTGAAACGGCTGTAGTGACAATGAAGACAGCAAAGTGGCCACAATGAAGGTGGCTAGGTGCTCTAAAGGCACACAAAAAAGGGTCGGACAATGTAGAAAAATATACTGAATATTATTTCAATTGTATATTGTATACAAGTGTTAAATGATATATATATATATATATATATATATATATATATATATATATATATATATATGCTATTCTAATACTAACTCTAGCGGGCCTTATAAATGGGTCGGACAATTACAATTATTCACTATCTACTATTTACAACAGTACTTGATGCGTATAGATAGAGTTCGTGTACTGAGAACCAATTAGATTAAAGGATTATGAGATAACCTTGCATGAAGTAGAAATGTCCTTAAGTTCAATTAAGCTGAGGAGTAAGTAGTGGTTGCACTACGATGAGGAAAATCTAATCTAATCTATCTAATATAAATTTATACCAATCCTCCACAATTGATAATACCAATTTAGACATTTGCCAATATTGACACCTCACAAAATTGAGGGTAAACAAGTCATTTTCATCTAATTCATTTATTTTTTTCTCTCTCTTTCTATCTTTTTTAAATTTGAATTTGAATTTCAATTTACCCTCTCTTCCTATTTTCCCCTTTTGACTCTCTCATTTCCATTCTCTCTTTTCTCCTTTTCCTCTTCTCTCTCTCACCGTCTCTCTCTCTCTCTCTCTCTCTCTCTCTCTCTCTCTCTCTCTCTCTCTCTCTCTCTCTCTCTCTCTCTCTCTCTCTCTCTCTCTCTCTCTCTCTCTCTCTCTTTTCTCAACCTTCATCTTCTCTAGAAACTTTAATGTCTTCTCTCTCACTTCTCTCCCTCTCGCTGTTCTCTCTTCTTCTCACTCTCAAAATTTTGTTCTTTTCTCAATCATTCTCTGACTTCTCACAAAATTTGATTCTCTCTCTCACTCACACAACCAAACCCTAAAACCCTCATCTTCTACACCATAATTTCAGCAATCGAACCCAACCCCAAACCCCTCATCCTCAGTTTCCGCGAACCCTCAACCAAGTATCAGAGTGAGAAGTCACTGGGAAAAAACGCTGACAACAGGTATTTGGCTTCCTCCGTTCCTCTATTCTACTTCTTCAATATGGTCTTTCGATTCCCCTTCCTCTTCAACTGATTTTGGTTTTGTTTTGATGTTCCTAGGTATTTTTCGGATTTGAAGACCAGAAGGTTTGGAGGTATTTTTCGTTTTTGACCCATGCTCTTTTCAATTCAATTCTCTCTTGATGGTGTGAAGATGATTGTTTATGATTTTCCCTAATTTTATCGTGTTTAATTAAGCTTTGCAACTTGGAAGTAATTTTGTAGTTTTGTTGTTCTTAGTTTTTGTAGTTTTGTTGTTTGGTTATTTTTGTTTTCTTTTCTTCAGTCTTGGTCTTCTTAGGGTTCTTTTTTCTGATTTTCTAATTGTTCTTAGGTTTTTAATTTGTTTTGCTTTCTGATTTTCTCACTATTATGCCTATATATTTCTCAAATCTCAAATTTGTATGTTTATCTTCCTTTTTTCAATTTTGCATCATTTAATATGGCAAATAATGTTTATGAAACGGTTTTTAAAATGGTTTTTAACATTCTTCCTTTTGAAATGGTTTTTAACATGTTTACTAACATGTTTTTGATTTTCAATTTGTTTTGACTTCACTAACATTTTTTTGTATGTTAAAGAATCGTCTTTGTACTGTTATGTGGGATTTGTTTGGACTTATCTAACTCTAGGTGTACTTATTTTGTAATTTTGTTCAGGTTTTTATTAAACCAAAAATAGTGTGCATGATAGTACGTCCTTTAGCTGGTATTGTTTATCTGGTATTGTTTATGGCAATGAGAATGAGTCTCTAGCTATTATGAGTGTTGATGGAGCCATTATGATTGTTGATTGTATTATGTTTTGAATTTTCAATTTCAAGGATATATAGGGAAGTCTCAAGGAGGTCCTGGCGGCGATACCTGGCATCATACATCATCTGAGTTTATAAATATTGTCTTTTGTTTTGAGACCAGATCTCAGTTTGTTGGTGTACTTGAAAAGGTCACCTTTGTTGGTGTTTTGTGGTACTTTTTGTTAAGAACTTCCTATTAAGGAACCATGTTCATTCTCTTTCTAAATTGTTTATAAACCACATGCAGTGTTTATCTACAACTTGATAGTCAAGTAGGAAAAGGTGTTAACTTAGTTAATAATGATTAATGATTGATTAATATTATAAAAAGCACATGACTGGTATTGAGACTATGTTTATCTACAAGTTGATATTGCTGAGGGTTGATATTACGAAAGTTGTTCTTCTTTGCTTTATCCGAGAAAGCCCTAAAAAATATCCAAAAGAAAAAAATTACATGTGTGTGTGGGCTTTTGCTATTTTTTCGAATGTTTTTAAAAGATGTTTTGCACATGGAGTTTGCAATTTAAAACAACTTGAATGAAATATGTAAATCTTTAATGAGTATGTGTGGATTATAAGCATAAGGATATGCTTTATATCTATGTGGATAGAAAGGTAATATATTAATGTCATATCTATGTTAATGCTTGATTTTAGGCAACAAGAAAACTGACTGCAAAAATTGAGCTTTATATGATAAAGGATATGTTAGCATAATTTATTTTCTTTACCATGGCCGTTTTGACAATCATAAGTTAGCATGATGCATATACACGTTGAGATTGATTCTAACTTACCATGGCCTTTTGCTTCCTCTTACTTATTTCTTTATTTTTTAGAGTAGATTCTGTTTCATACTTTCATTCTTTAGACATTTTACTTTGTCATGATTAGAGTGGACATAATGGTTTCTCGGGCTGGGTCTTCTTACCATTGTGATTCCATTTTTGCATTTCAACATGTGTAGTTCATATTAATTCCTTAGACATTTTACTGTTGTTCTTTTTTTTTTCCAGGAACAAGACTTTTACTTTTCAGATTTGATATATAAAAATCAAAGGAATTGGTACATATGGTTGAGTTTCTCCCAAATATATAGCCACGGGTACACACGTTTACAAGGTAGCTTTGTAGCTTCTTTTATTTCCCACACAGTTGTAAGATATTACCCTACTTTTTTATTTTGTATTGCTTCTGTTTTTTGTTATTATGTGTTTCTTTTAGTTTATATTACTTTTCATTGTAGTGGTGGCGGAGCATTTGGCTGTTCGGACGAGATGGCGGCAAGCCGGCAACCGTGTTTCTGAAAAAGGTTGATTTAGAATGTCTGAATTTTAAGTTGTTTTACTCTAATTTTGGTTTATTGGATTCTAAAATGTGGGATTCAGATTTGATATCTTTGTTTTTTTATTTGTGTTTTGGGTTTACTTTGATTTTGATGAGGATATTCAATTTAGTACAAATTTTGTAAACTGTGTGATTCTGATTTGGTTTGTTTTGTATCTTATCACATATTTTTAAAATGTTGTGACTTTTTTGTTGGTAGAATAGAAGTTGTCTGCTATCTTTTGATGTTTTGTTACTTTATGGAGTACTAATATGGCGGTCTGATAGAATAACACTAATAGGATACAATAAAGGTGTGCGCCATTTTAAATCCCTTAATTTCTGTTAGTTCAAATTGACAACATGATGGCCTAGCTCCTTCTACTAATAGGAATTTTTTTCTTTTTGTGTCATGCTGGTGATAATTGCTAGATTTGGAGGTGGTAATAGACAATATGCTATAGACACTTCATGATGCCCTTGCCACCACACTTGATCCTCCCGGCCTTGATGATATGGAGGTGAGTTTTTACTGATATGAGCATCATAGAGTTATGCTACTAATAAAACAAACAAGGCATGGTGAGAATGCTACTGTCTTTTAGAAGACCATTGTCTGTTTATTAGTGTCCGGTTTGATATATGTTGCTCAATGAGTTGGCTACTGGTGTTGAAATATGTATTTGTCATGCCTCTGCAAGACTTGCAGTATTTTCTTTTCTTTTTTTGTGTGAAAATATTTATCTGATCAAAATTATGCAGATTTATCATTTAACTATTAAATTCCTGTAAGTGTTGGTGGTTTAAGATCATTTTCTTTGTTGGATGTAAAGAGAGATCGACCATGTTAGAAATCATAACCATAGTACTAGAAACAAAAGAGCACTTTTAGAATTCATAACCATCTGTAAGTTGCGCTTTTTATTTATCATGCTTTCAAATTTGATCAGATTCATATTTTGGTTACAATCATGTTTAGAAGTCATATAATGCTACTACTTTAAAACGTCTCTATAGATTACTACCAATTGGCTAATATAAACTTTTAAAGTGCAATAGTTTTACCTCTTACTGTGATAGGATTGGTTTCTAATTTCTCTCACCTTATATAACTGATTGGGTACTACTTGATGACCTGTTGTGTTTATCTCTGGCTTTCAGAGTTAGAGTTCGCAAAATCAGGCTTCTGTTGCTCAATATTTCAACTGATGAAAGAATTATTTAGTCCCCAGTGCAACAGCTTCAATCTGATGAGGTTTGCATATCTTTAGTTGTGTTTTAAAGCATGAAACAACTATTAATATCTACTTTTGTATTTTAAGTTTCCAAGTCATTGTAATTTCTAACACTGTTTCATTTACATCATTTTTTTTGAATTTAATACTAATTTGTCATTAATTAACAAAACTTAACCGAATGAACAAACTTCTTTCAAAATTTCATTTCTTACCCAAAAAAAAAATAGAAAGTTTAATTTATTGTAACCAGAAATATAATTTTAATTTCCTCTATCTATTTATTAGAAACATAGGTTCAATTTGTGTTACTTACATTATAGAAATCTATCTAATTCAAAACTATACCATGTAACGCGATCAACCCGTGCGGATGCACGAGTATGTTACTAGTTTATTTTGAAAACAGCCCCACTACGATTTTGATTATTCTTCAAACTTATTTGGTGCCATCATGGCCCATTTCTATGTTTAAATAGAGGTTTTTAATAAACCCTCATCTCATCTTTTGATATATTTTATTTCGAAAACTTGGGAATGAATGAAGAGGTTCCTGCATTGTATGTCACCCCATGGATTAAGAAATTTCACAGTTGAATTTCCCATCACATTTTTTTCCATTGTTTATAAAACAAAACTATTCTGGATTTTTAACGATTAGTTGAAAATGTGTTTAACGGAAATTCCCCCTTCAATAAAGTTGTTTTGATCTTACCTTGATCTAGGAATTCAGATATGTGGACCTTATTTTCGAACTTGTACTTTCTATCAAGTGTCTCATATTATATGTTTTGATTAAGATTAATCAAAGTTGGGGTGTGAACCAAACTATTTGGAGTAAAGTTACGAGAGTATTCTCAAACGCGGTATTAAGCCTAAATAGACATATAATAGGTTTCTTACTTTGTTTTAATTACAAGAACGTGAGGATTGTAGCCTTATACTGTTCTAGGGTAGTAATGGCACGTACCTAAGGTTTGATATAAGTAACATATCATGTGCAAGCTTAGAAAGAAACTCATCTCTTTATTTAAAGATTGTTTGGGTTTTGTACCAAAGATAAAAATGAGTTTCAAGTTAACAAGACTGTTTTCCTTTAGTTAAAATCCTTCTGAGAATGTCTATTCTCGGTTAGCAAATCGGTAAAACTTGAAAAAATTTTGAGGACAAAAATTTCCAAAATAATTGTTTTAATTATATTGGTTAGTGAATAATTTTAATTGCAATTGGATTAATTGTTATTAAGTGAGTCAATAATTTATGGTCAAAGTTACCTATAAGTGACAATGTGGGTATTTTCTGTTGGTTGCTAGTTTAATGAATTGAAGAAGTTGGGGTCACAGGCATAGAGGAAGAGTATAAGGGCATTTTAGGGAATTCACCCTATTTTATTTTGTCAAACCTACACACACATGTTATAAGAAGAAAAGAAAGAAAGTCAGGGAAGAGAAGGGAGAGTCGAAGGAAGAGAAGAAAGAAAAGGAAAGAAAAGAGAGAAAGAGGAAGAAGAAAACCCTACCTTCAAACCCTTTCTTCATCAAGTGAGTTCCACAAAGAATTTCTTCACTATCTTCTCTCATCTTGCTAATCCACTTTCTTTGCTCCTTGTTTTGGTTCCAACAACATCAACAATATCCGAATCCTTCTCTCTTCACCTTTTTTGTTTCTCAAGGTTTAAAATGGGTCAAAGTTGAATTCCCTTTCCACCATCTTCAATATCAACTTGGAAACCAACCTTTGAAGCTTAATCACTAAGGTTTTGGGCCATTTTCAAGATTTCAAGGGTTAGGGTTTCAATTTAGGAAAGTGAAGAAATTGTTGGTGCCTTAGGTTTCGAATTTGGGTGCCTAGGGGAGTATTTGATGCTTCAAAGTTGAAATTTCTTGTGTGTTTGTGTGTTGGAATCGACAATCAATGTGAGTTCTTCGATTAATTAGAGTTTGTTGAAGTATTGGTTGTTGATAGTTGCCCTTCATGGTTGATTTATGATGTATGTTGGTTGATTCATGAAAATCCTTTAATTGGACTCATTGAGAAGGGATTGAGTTGAATATGTGATATTTACAATCCGATTGTGTTTGTGTGATTTTAATTGAATGTCATGATGTGTGTTATTTGATTGATTATTCGCATCCAAGTTGATTGTTCGAAGTGTTAACAACGTGATTAAATACATGGAACCATGATGTGTGATTAAACCATGTTGTGTCATGATGTGTGTTAAATACTGTTCGAATTGTATCATACCTAGTGGAGGGGGAGTCATGATCCCGAAGCTAGGGCCCTGGAATTATTCAGTATAGCTATACAAATTAGGGTTTCCGTTGAAATTGAGTGATTTGATTTCTCGGATTGTGCTAAGTCACTGAAACAAGACAAAGATCGATAAAGGAAACCCCGAGAGAGGAATTGTCAGGGGTCACAAAGGAAATCACTGAGATTATGTAATCTCATTGTTTATTGTTGACTGTTTTACAGATTCACAGACATTGATTGAGGAATTAATGGGATAGGCCAAGGGTCTTCAAGTTGAGGATCACAGTTTCATAAAAGATTAGCAAGATGTTGCTAATGTCATGTAGTATTTTATAACTTTGTCTTGTAGTTGGACCATCATCATATTTATTATATCGAATATGTACTTATTAAGTACTTATTTCGGATTTGTATTTGAGAAATTTCATCTCAAGGCTATGATGTCAAGTGGTATCAATCCGCTTTAGTTTTATTTTTGGTCCAAACTTATGAGCAGATTATACTCTGATTTATTATGATTATGTTAATGCTTTTAGCTCACCTAGTTGTGATCTTAAGGTGTTACATGATTGAGCTTAGCCAGTATCTTCTAAGGGTCAATTCTTCTTCTTATGATGTGCTAATTCACAACACATGTTCTTCTTGAGATGTAGTAATTTATCTCTGTCTATAAGATCACTCAAGAGAACTTATTTGATCCCCAATGAATCAAAAATCTTAAGAAGCTTATTAAAACTATTTGTTCTCATCAAACATGTATTAGGGATTTTGCCTTAACAATCGCATCTTCCAACCACCTCCCGGTATGTTCAATCCTATATAATGCGAGCATTATCAAGAAAGAAAACCCCATAATTAACACCAACATATATTAAATTGACACCAAACTCATGTATATGAAGGACATTAGTAATGACAAAATCAGGACTCTTGAACCCTTCTTTATTCATGTTTTGTTTTTGATGCTCATCGTGAGCTACATCTTTTGTTGTTGGATTGCTTTAACCGTTTAATGAAGTTTTAGTAGTTTTTATGTAATGTTTGATGTAGCATTTTAACCTTTGTGTGATAATCTTTTCAATGCTTATTTTGGCAATGGTTAACAAAATTTAAGTACCATTTATAGATTCAGACATGGTTTATAAATTGATCTCAAAGGTTAATATGGATAGTGGTTGTTAAAGGAGACTTTAATAATCATTGCTTAAATCAAGATATAGGAGAGCAAAGTCTGTAGGGTGAATATTGTGTCAGTGGGTGTTTGATATACAGAGGTGAACTTATTTAGAGTAGACATCAGACTTGTAGCGAAACTCTAACGATAGTGACTGAAAGACACACATCAATTGCTACGGCACCCAATACTATAGCTTCAGACATTGCATTAATTTGTTTAACTGGATTTACATAGTGAAAGACATTCCAGTTCGTTTTAATAATAAGAAGTATAAGTATGTGATATTGGTAAAAGTACTTCCTTAAGTTTTATAATTAGTCCCTTACGAATATTAATAAGATAGATTTATTAAAAATTAGGTGCAAATTGGGTTCAAATTTAAGGATATTAGTACAAATTTAACATTTCAGGAGGTTCAAAATTTTATTTACATAGGGGTACTAGTACCATTATTATTTTTTCAGGGGGTACAACTAAACCCTCTGGGTTGTGGTTTTATCCGAAAATACATGTTGAAGGAAGAATTAAATGTTGTGGTTTGTTTAATTGTGTTAAAATTGAGTAAGTATGCTTGAATGTCATGTTTTATGTGAGTTTTATGCGTGTAATGATGTTAGAAATTAGTTGGAACAGGTTTGGAAAACCATTGGGCTGAAGTGGAAAGCACAGGACATCAAAAATGTTACTACTGCTACAGAAACACATCTGTGGTGAAAAACACGGGTGGGTGGTGTTTCATTCGGCTTAATAAAAAAACAGAAATTATGCACAACTCTGGTTTGCATTTTTCACTCAATCTCAAGGGTTTTCTTGACTTTTTCCAACACCATAATGGTGTACATGTTTAGATATCTTTATTCCTTGAGTGATAACATGTCATATGATTTGTTTATGATATGAATTGTTTACGGTATTAACGATCATTGAGACAATGTGAGGGAAAAACTATCCGATATATATAATACCTAACATTGAATTAAAGAACTATATGACGTACTTGGGAATGGTGTCATGAACCTAAGCTCACTGTCCTTAGTTTTGAGCTCAACAAAATGTTGAATGTGGGCTTCCCATTGGAGAAACCCAACCATGAAGAAACCTCACTCAAGGGAGCCACCTTTTATGGACACTTGTCAATTCACTATATGACCTCTTTTCTTTAATTGTTGAAAGATCAAATCTACTTTTGAGGCACATGGATTAAGTGAAACCAGCTTCTTCTCCAAGTAAACTTAACCTTCAAGAAAGCTCACCCATGAAGTCTATAAATACTCTTCATCGCCTCATTCACAAGTAGACCAGAAAATATCACTTAAAACATCTTTGGACTGAAGGAGTTGGGGGGCAACTGTTGCTCCATAACCTTACTAACTACACTTACTAACTAAATAATAGAAATTAACTTTCAAATCCGCAACAACGGCGCCAAAACCTTGGTGTGCGAAAAGGTGATGTGCAAGTATACACAGTCGCAAAAAGTAACAAAGAGTAAGTAGAGATTGTTCTCACGAGGATTGTTGAGTTTATTTCTATATTTAAATTAATAATTAAGCTAGTGAGTAACACAAAATAACATAATAAGTTGTCAACAAGTATTGTGAATTGAATAACAGAAATGTAAATAAGCAAGTAAAGATGTTTGGAGCAACTGTTCTGGACTGGGCCGATGGCCCAATCCACAGGCACAGACCAACCCAATCCAGAGGGTTGCAGCAGAAAGCAAGCAGCGCGCCTCAAGCCGACGCCAACGACTGCGATCAGCTGAACCGATCCAACGGCTAAGAGGCGCCACCGAGCTCTATAAATAGAGGTCTACCCCTCCCGAAAAGGTACACTATTCCTATCCTTTCTCATACTTCCTACTTCTCTCCTTCCCAACTGACTTGGGCGTCAAAGTGTTTGCGTAGGTACACCCGCCGGCTCTGCTCGTGACCTCTCATTGTCCGCCAGAGCGACCTACATCCAACCGCTCCCATCATCAAGTGCGAGCAACAACAGACCGTTCTTATCCAAGGTGACTTTGGTACAGAACATTGGCGACCACAGTGGGAGCAGAAACAATCCCACCAACTCCATCCCGTGCCATATCATATTCCAACATGGCTCCACGAGGTCGACCTCCAAGCAAGCGACCTCAACGACTATGAAGTGTGGCCGAAATCCTTGTTCGAGCCCAAACCGCACCCGAAGGAATGACGACGACGGCGAAAGCGACAGTTCCCGTTCCTCTTCCTAGCCCCGCCCCGCAGGCTAATATCCAAATACCCGCCGCAGCGGTGCAGTCCATCTTAGACATCCTCAACAGCCGAAATCAGGCAATGGCACAACAGGAGGAACGACTGACCCAAGTCGAAAAAGAAGTATCCTCGGCCCGGGCATCGCCTACTCCCGCTCTCCTCCCAACAGAATCCCAACGTCCGACTGGCAGGAGTTCGCGCTCGAGGCGACACCGGTCCCCCCCGCGAAGGCACCTCGTGCACCGATCGCCACCTAGAAGGATGCCCCGTAGAAGGTCGGGTTCTCCTCCTCGAACACCTCCTTCCTCTTCCAGCTCAACCCGTTCTTATGAAACTTCCTCCGACGAAGCCTCCTCTCTGGCCTCGTTCAACTCACCGCACCCTCGTGAAAGAAGATGTCGCCACGGACGAAAGAAGCGAGATCGTTCTCCCAGGCGGAGAGGTGGTGGCCGTGCTCGTATGGGCCCATTCACCAAAGAAATTGACGAGTTCCGCATACCGGGCTCGCTAGAAAAACCACCCGTCCTTAACATGTACGACGGAGTTGGCGATCCCGACAATCACTTAGATTATTTTGACCTGATGATGCAGTATCGGGGCGCCAAGGACCCAGTCAAGTGTAAGATCTTCCCTTTAACTTTGGAAAAGTCGGCCCTCACATGGTTCAGGGACCTCAAGCCAAACTCTGTGGCATCATGGAGGCAGCTAACCCGGCTCTTCGGAGCCCGATTCACCGCCTCCCGAATCAAACCCAAGACAGTCGAGGTACTCAAGGCTGTCCGCCAGGGCGACGGGGAAACGCTCCGAGAGTACGTTGAAAGGTTTAATAAAGAAGCATCCTATGTCAGAGGCTTAGAAGACAGGATGCGACTCTATTTCTTAGCTGACGGCCTCAAGCGAGGGAGCCTGTTCAAGATTGAGATCGGCATCAACAAACCCCGAAGCCTGGGCGACTTTCTGAGAAGATCACAGAAATATATGGACTACGAGGATGCCGACATGGCCAGCCAAGCAGTTGCCAAGAGTGTAACCGGAGGAAATCAAGGGGCTCGCGACAGCGGATCTTGGAAAGATCATAAAGGCCATGATTCCCTCTCTCGAAAGTTCCACGAGCGAACCAAGCTTAACACCAGCTACGCACAGATCTTTGCAGAGTGCGCAAACACTGAATTTAAGGGAATGAAGCGGCCTGAACCACTCGTTCTCAAAGAAGGACAACGCCCGTCGAGAAAATACTGCAGGTACCATAGAAGTAACGGGCACGATACGAACAACTATGGCGCTCAAAGACGACATCGAACAACTCATCCAAAAAGGAAAGTTAACTCAGTACATAGAAAAGGATCAGGGCGACGAAAAGGGACAGAAAGAAGATAAGAAAACTGCCCGCTCCCCCGGAAAAGGAAAGGGGGGAGTCAATGAAGTCACCAAAACAAGAAAGAGCGAAGATTGCGAGTCTGAAGAAGAGCTTGACACCAGAAAATCCAAAGGGTGCCCGGTCGCAATGGTGATTTCGGGCGGGTCCGCCTTAGAGGCCGGAGGGACCAATAAGACGGAAAAAAGAATGTGGAAAGAAATAATGATGGTCGCATCCACCTCCGCGCCTAAAAGCATTTCTAACCGACCACCCCTGGCATTTGGAGACGAGAACCTCCTTGATGGGAAGCCGAACAAATATGTCCCCATGATTATCACTGTGAGAATGGCTAATGTCGAGGTCAAAATAGTGTTAGTCGACCAAGGCAGCTCGTCCGATATAATTTTCGAAGATCTGCTGGATATATTGAAGATTTCACGAGAGGACCTCACTCAGTACCGAGGCACCGATCTGTACGGTTTCAACGTGTCGTCGACCACCCCTCTGGGGTACTTGGAATTAATGGTCACGTTTGGGGACGACACCGCTGAGAAACCACTATACAAAACTGTTAAAACTCCATTCCTGGTCCTTCCTTGCAAATCCGTGTACCACTGTATCGTTGGTCGCCTAACGTTGGGGCGGTTGGGGGCCGTTGCCTCCACCATACACCTGAAGATGAAATTCTACAACGATGCAGGAGACATAGTGACGGTGCAAGAGGACCTCGGGTCGGCCAGGCGGTGCCATCTAATTGATTGAAGCTACAAGGCGAGGCCGGTTTGAGAAAAGAAGCCGCGACCAAGGCCATCGAAGAAAATTAATCAAGCAAGAAAAAGTTTTATTGTAGGGAGGGAACTCTTTTTCCTTTAAAAGGTTTTTTAATGAGGCCCGCCCCTTTGTGTAATAAAGAACAGAAGTTTCGAAACAAGTAATAAGCTTCAATGATAACTTTTGTTTTGATCCTTGCTTTCGATTTCAGGCTTCAAAAGAAAAGGAATCGAGCCCGCGAATACCAATGGGGCGAGTTGTACCTGAGTCGAAGTCTCAGTACACTGAGCCGAAGTCTCAGAAAACTACCCATTGAGAACGACGCGACCAATTCACCCGGGAAGAGTTATAACTGAGCCGCGCCTCGGTAAACAACCCGGGGTGAACAAACATGTCCGGACGAACCGGCCATAAATAGAAGTGACCATAAAAAGAAGGTCGCACCCGCCTTTGCGGTGAGTTCAATCTGGACCGAGTTCCGGTAAACTCCCCAAAGGCGGAAGCAAGCAATAATAAAGTCAAGGCCACGAATAGGCCCGACCGCGCGTGACGAGAGGACTACACCACAAGGTTAAACGAACTGTGCCAAAAAGTAAGAGTAAACGAGCATTCGCATAAATTTAATTATGTAAATTACAGACAAGTCTTGGCCGTAGCCATTGAAAGAGATACTAAGAAAGAAATTACAACAAGTCATAAAACAAAAAGATTACAAGTTTTTAAGATCGCTCAGCAATCACGACCGGCTCTCCCCCTTGTTCAAGGGCCGGCCTCACAATCTTCCCATCTTGGACCGCATGGTCCTCATTAACCACGAGCAGGTCGATCTGCAGGTCGGGGTGCAGAAATAGAATCTGGGCAACAACGTTCTTGAACTGTTCGAAACCGATGCTGACAGCTCGACTCCCAAGCAGCCGGTACGATTGCTCGGCCGTCCTTTTCCCTGCTTCAAGGGCATTTCTTTCGACTCCCAGCCCTCGACATCAGTACGCAGGCCAACCACTGTAACTTCAAGCTCGGTTACCTTCTGTTTTGCTTCCAGTGCTTCCTTCTCAGCTACAGTCAGGGCGCTCCGGGCAGAGTCCCGCTTGTCATACCCCAATTTTGTCCGCCCAAGTCAAAACCTTATTTTCAAACAAAAATGGAAACAATAAGGGTAATTCATAATTTGTGTAGGTTAATGGACTTTCGCATTTATGTGTATTTGTCCCCTATCTCGCATTTTTATTTGAATTACGCGCACGCGCCAGTCGTAACTGCGTGAGCTTCCCTTTTGCCCTTGCCATTTGGCATGCATTTTAATCTTCAGAAAGGCCATTTATTGATCGTTATTAATTTTTGGCACCCAAAAAAAACATTTTTATTAATTTTTGAGAATTTTAGGGAATAAAATAGTGCATGTTTCAATATCTGTGAGCATTCAAATGAGAGCAAGTTAATTATTTTTGAACTAAACCAAGTCAAGGATGAAAAATACAATTTATTCTATAAAGGATAATTTTCGTATAATTTTTTGGAAGAAAATCCTAGTTCAAAATAATTAAAAGACATTTTTCCCATTTTTATTGTACAAGAAAGCTGAAAAAGGACCATTAAATATTCCCCGATTATTAAATGACAACTTTTATTGTCATGAATAATTAGAGGGATATTTTTATGGTGCCCAAAAATATGTGACACATTTTCAATAGGTGCACTATCATTTGCATGCCCAAAAATTCAAAATTCAAATAGAAAGTACAAAGTGTCCTCGATAAGACAAAAGACCAAAAAGGAGAAGCAATTTTCCCTCCCCATTTTTGTTGTCATAGTCGAATTCCCTCTCTCTCTCTCTCTCCACAATTTCTTCCACACTCTTCTATTGTACAATTATTCCTTAAGAATATTCTTGTACTATCCTTAGTCCTACCCATTTCATACACATCCCTAATTCCCACACACTCTCATGTAGGTTCATACCCCTTTTTGTAAATGACACCATCCTCTCACACTCACTCCTTCATAAGAAATTGCAAACTTAAAATAGAACATCCCATTCCTATTCTACCCTTAACCCTAATTTCACCCAAGACCATATATGAGCCTACTCTCCCAAAATACAAAAAAAGAAGTTCATTTCTTGCACAAAAACCTCTACTTCCTCCTCTCCATTACGAATACCTCCTCCTCTCCCTCACCTCATCTTTTTCAATTTCTTCACTCAATCATCCATTAAAACACCTTTCCTACACTAAATCTTCCATCCTTCTTGCATTCTTCTCAAAGATTCACCTTCAAATTCAAGGATCAAGTTCAAAGTTGAAGATTGAAGAGTAGATTAAAAGGGTTTTGCATTCATTCATCTCATTTCCTTCCTTATTCTAGCTTGGAGTTGAGGTATACTTTAAAACCTAGCATCATCTTCCAATTTTAGCATCAAAGATGTAAATCATCACTTCATTTTGGCATCCCATTGCATTTTAATGTCATAATGTTAGCATAGTTGTTGTTGTTGAGTGAGAGATGTATTTCAAGTATCTTGACAAACACTTTGGGAGGCTTGGGTGCTTGGAATGCTTCTCTCCTTTAGAATAAATTGTGTGTTGTTGTTATTTCACTCATTTCTTGTTGTTTTCATGAATAAAATGATGATTTGAAGCTTATTTCATTTCGCATATTAGAGGAAAATTAGGGTTTGTGTGATTGTTATGCATTTCTTTGCTTGATCATGTGAATCCTTGCCAAAAGTTTAATCTATGTTTTTCTCTTGCATTATCTTGTGTTTCCATGAATAAAATGAGATTTAGGGTTTATGTTAGTTTCGCATGTTTCAAAGAAATTAGGGTTTATGAGATTTTTGATGAGTTGGTTGTCTAATCTTGCAATTACTTGGAATTGAACCTTGATTATGATGTTTGTTTGCTTAAAACTTGTTGTTCTCATGAATTTGCTTGCAAATCTTGCCCTATGTTGATGATTGGCAAGAGGACTCTCACTTGTGCTTTGATGCACACTTTAAGTGTTGAGGATTGCCTAAGAGGATTCAATTTCTTTTGTGATTCCTAGTGAACAAGAATGCAAATTTAGGTTTCCTTTCCTTACCAATTGCTTTGATTACCAAAAACAACTTATAAATCATTTTGAAATGCTCTTGGTCTTGCAAATAAGTAATTGTTTTGAAACAATTTTTGGTTTTGTGTTGACGATTTGGTAAGAGGATTTGACACCTATGCACTTGTGCATATCCCAAGTGTCAAAGATTACCTAAAGGGATTCAACACCCTAATTGCCTAAACTTGTCAATTTAGTCTTAAGACTTGCCTATGATCTTGCATGAGGCAAATGCCCCTTTTAATTTATTCCTTCCATGTGGTTGATTGAAGAAATGTATTAGACATTAATGACATCAAAAAGATACCACATGGGTGCCTATGTCTAATGTTGATGTGAAATCCTTAGGGTTTTGCAAGTGATTCATTAGAAGTTTGATATCACTTGTGCTTTGAAATGCCTTTGCCTATTCACATATTGTGTCATAAATGCCTAGTTAGGTTCATCCCATTGCCTAGCATCTTCAATAAGATGTGCAACTTAGGTTCATTTTCTTGCCTATTCATGCATTTTTGCCAAAATGTTCAACTTGGGTTCATTCCTTGCCTATCCATGTATCGTGTCATAATGTGTGTAGTCTAGGTCCACTTTCAATCAAAAGCTTTTTCAAGCATCAAAATCATTCCCTAAACAAAAATCAATCCAATTGCGAAAACTCTTCAAAATCAAACTTTGTTAGTAGTCTTGCGAAGCCTTTGCTTGCATGATTATTAACAATGAGGTACTAGTGGCGATCACTTGGAGCCTTTGCTCAATTGATCATCATGAATGCCTAATTTTCCTAAAGATTTTCACTAAATCAAAAACATTGTTAGTAGTTTTGCGAAGCCTTTGCTTGCATGATTATTAACAATGGAGTGCTAATGGTGGTCACTTGGAGCCTTTGCTCAGTTGATCATCATGAAAGCTCAATTTTCACAATTAAACAAGGTAAAAAAACAAAAACCTTTTTCTAGACAGCCCAGAACTACGTAGCTTTGAATTCTCCATCGCACCGGGAGATACGTAGGAGCGGATACTCTCCGTCAAGCACAACAAACCCAAAACATTTTTCCTTTCAAAAACCAAACACTTTTCCAAAATAAAACATTTTTCAAAAACAAGAACTACGTTGCTTTGAATTCTCCATCGCACCAGGAGATACGTAGGAGCGGATACTCTCCGTCAAGCGCGAAAACTAAAGATTTTTCATTAAGTCATTCATCAACAAAAGAGGTAAAAACAAAGTATTTTTTCCGAATCAACTTTGCAAATCACATATTTAATTAAGGTAACCCTTCTTTGAAGGGACGTTATGGGGTGCTAATACCTTCCCCATACGTAATTAGACCCCCGAACCCAAATCTAATGGTTCCAAAGACCATTGCTTTCCAAAAAAGGTTTTTCCGATGTTTTACCTTTAATATTGGTGGCGACTCTAAAATCCCGTTGTGCGAAGAAAAATCCCTCCAAGGATTTTTCGGGGTGCGACAGCTGGCGACTCTGCTGGGGACTCTTTTTCTTAAGTGGGTCAAGCCGATTAATTGAATGTGTGATTTGCTTTGCTGATTTAACATGCTTTGTTTTACCTCCCTTCTTCCTACTTTTGTTCTATTTTCCATGCCATTTGTTTGCTAGATTTTAGAACATTCCTTCTTCTTCTCCTTTCTCTCATGTCTACTTGATTGCATCTTGGCAATTCCATTGCATTCTCACATTATCATGTTGCATTCATGTGTATTTATCCCTTCTTCTTCTATGTTCGCTTCTTGCTTAAAGTGGTAGATAGTCTCTCCTCTTATCCTCTTTGCTTATATGCTTCTTTCTTTCATGCATTCCCCCAATCTTATCATGTTCCCTCTTCTTTGCTCCCTTTCTTTGAGGTAAGTTCATGCATATTCCCCAATTCTATTATGTCCCCTCTTCTCGGCTCCTTTTCTTTGAGGTAAGCAATGCGTGTAATTATTGTTGACTTCTTAGGATGGTTTGTATATTGAAATGATGTATGCATGTTGAACCCTAGGGTAGACGACCTTTTTGTCTGGACTGTTCATGGTTTTTCTTGCAGGTGGGGAAGGGTAGTTATTTCTAGGTGTTGCGCCCTCAACACACACTTCACACCCTATACTTGTGAGCATTGAGTGGGGCCTAAAACCCAAGGTCTGAACAAAAACCTAGGAGAGTGGGAACGATTAGTGACTGCCATTCGTAGACCTTTGTCTGTATGGCTCTCATGAAAGTTTCGCCCAAGAGTGCGCTTTGTCATGATGCCTCACACTCGGTAGCTTTCTACAATTGTGGGTGTCATCATGAGAGAGACTTTAGCTCTTGGTTGCCATTGTGAGGAAGTGATTAGAACCTACATGGGAGGATTACCCTTTTCGTCGACTCTAGACCCTAGGATTCCCACCCTTTGTAGGACACGGGGGCACACCTTTGTTTGTTGCATTAGCTTAGGCATTCCTTTTTCTCAAACTCTATTTCAAAATTGTAGAAAGTAATTTTCTTTTCCCCTCATAAACACCTACATGAGATGGCATGTAGCGTGTATCTTTGAAAATGTTCAAAGTACCACCAATAACCTCATTTTCTTACCCTTTTTCCATGTAAATAACACATCATTTCGCATTCACATCATTTTGCACCATTGCATTTGCACCTGACAAAATTTTGAAAAAAAAACTTTCATCATTTGCATTCTTCATGCATTAAAGTTTGTTTGCCGGAAATCGCAAAATAACACCGAACCTTGTCACAGGGGTGTAAGAAGCAATATGGAATCAAGAGGCAAAACCGCATTCAATTCGAGGTTCCCCATTGTAAAGAAGATTGATGTAACTAGTTTGAAGGAGTATGCTTCCCTATTAGGTCCTATTGAGCTCCAGTCCTTCGACAAGACTTATGGGAACATCCGCAAGTTATTACAGTTAGAAGTACAAGAGAGTGCCATCGCCGCCCTATGTTGGTTCTATGATTCAGAGGTTAGGTGCTTTCTTTTCAAGAACTTCCAAATGGCGCCTACCCTAGAGGAGTATGAGAAGATTCTGGGTTTTGATCGCTCAGAGGTTAGACCTTACCAGTATCAGGGGCAGCATTATTCAGATGAGAAGTTTGCTTCCCTGTTACAAATCAGTGTAGGAGAGGTGCGGTCCCACAAAGTTGAGCGTAACAAGATATTTGGGTTTCCTCAGGAGTACTTTGAGAGTTTGATGACTAGTTATGTAGTATCAGATGATTGGGTTTCTTTCAAGCAAGTACTAGCCTTGACCATCTTTGGCATTGTTCTTTTCCCTCAGATTGAGAAACATATAGATGAAACCGCTATTGGTGTGTTCCTAGCTTTCAAGAGTGCAAAAAGTCCCATCAATCCGGTTCCCGCTATTCTCACAGAGACCTATCGTGCCTTCACCCGCCATCATGAGTTCCGAAAGGATAAGATGTGTTGTTCCTTCCCTGTGCTATATGCTTGGTTGATCAGTCATGTGTGCATTAACAAAAGTGATGTTGGGGATTTGCTTTCCTATGCCTTGGGTTGTAATCCGAAGACTATGAGCCCTCAGGAGTGGAAGGATACTTTTAAGAACCTCGATGCTCTTCAAATTCGATGGTTCTCACACAAGTGTTGGGAAGATAAACCCTCAGTGATATTCCAATGTGGCAGTTTCCAGAACTTTCCTCTCATGGGAACACATGGATGCATCAATTATAACCCATCTTTGACCTTGAGACAACTCGGGTACCCTATGCGGGACTCACCCTCCGAAGCTATGCTGTCTCGTTTTTACCTCCATGCGGGGATCCCTAAAGACGAGGACTTACTTCGACGAGTCTTGCAAGCTTGGGAAACCGTGGTGCGGAAGGACAAAGGCGAGTTATCTAAAAGGACCACTGCTATCTCCTTCACTCAATGGCTTGAAAAGAGGATTAAGGAAACTCGACCAACCAACCAAAAGGTGCCATCACTTGAAGAGAAAATACCGGAACCTCACGTTCCCCTCATTGAAGAACTAGAAGAGGCTAAGTTGGCCTTATCTAAAGCGGAAGAAGAGAAAAGGGCTTTGCAAAACAGATTGGGAAAGGTGATGCAAGACAAGCGGAAGCTAGAAAATGAAAATGCTCTCCAAGCCGCAGCTATTGAAGCAACCAATAGGAAACATGAAATAGAAGAAGAGAGCAAGAGGGAAATTCAGAAACATTTGAAAGGTGTTAAAGAGGAAGTAAAGAGGTGCGCCTCAAAGATGAATGAGGCTGTGGTAGAAGCAAGTGAATGGAAGAAACTATATGCCAAGTCATGGAGGAATGAGAAAATGGTTAGAGATGCGCTAGCTAAGTCAAAAGAGGAATTCCAAGTGATGAAGTTTGAATTGGAGAACCAAGTGAAAAGCATCAGGCAAGATAGAGAGTCTATCATAGGGATCTTGAAAGAGTATCAACAAGCTTTAGGGTTTGAACAAGGAAGGTCGGAAGAATTGAAGAGGAATCTCTGATGCCTAAGGGAATCTTATGGGCAAGTGCAAGAAGAAAGCCAGTATTGGGAGAAACGTTTCATGGCATTAATTGGCAGAATAGAAGACCAAGAGATCGTCAAGGAGCTAAGGGATGAGATTCAGCTTTGGAGGAGAAAATTTTCAAAGCTAGCAGGACTAGCTAACCAAGCTGTGAGGGATGTTCCCAAGAAGCTAAGAAGAGCTGAAGCAGAGATGAACCCTTTCAAAACTCCGGCCAAGGTGTGTGAGTTTGTCGAGTACTACAAGATTCTGACAGAAGAACTCATGGAGAAGGCCAAGGGGGCAGCCGAAAGCAAGAAGAGAAAAAGGAAGGAGAAATTGAAAGCTATATGCCTTTGAAGTTCACTTTAGAGCATTGTAATAATCCTTAGGAAATTGTAAATTTTCTCTAAAAAGTTGTAATCTTCTTTGGGATATTGTACTTTTCTGTTGAAAGTGTTGTTTTCAGAATATTGTACTTTGCTTTTCTTTCGAGTTTGAAGTTGTAGTACTCCTTCCTTTTGAATAAAGTGTGTTTGTTTTGTTTATTGCTTCCAACCTCGTTGCAACCAAAAATTAAAAAAAGAGAAGTGTTAGAGCTTTAAACTTACACGCCTATGACAAGACGAGTTGCACCGCGATTCCCGACACCAAAACAAACATAAAATCATACATATTGCATTGCATTTGCATTCATTTATGTGATTCTCGCGCTCAAGAATTGTGTTCCATCAATAGAAAAAGGCAAGCTGGTTCGCCAACATCGATACCTGACTCGTCTGCAAGCAAGGCTCATGGCAACTAACCAGAATGACCCGGACTGTCCTGTTATTGAAGACTTAGGAAGTGGTGAATCGGACCATGGTAACCCAACTGCTGAGGTTCCCAATCCAGAGCAATTGGCTCAGGAGAATCGGGAATTGAGAACGAAAATTGGGGCAATGGAAACACAGATGACTGAAATGATGGGGATACTAAAGCTTTGAGGAATGAAACTGCCGCTGAAAATCCCACCGTCACTACCGAAGTTGCTGTCGCTCTCCCTCCTCCGAGTCTTGAGACTGTCACCTTTGCTCATACTTTAGGGACCAACAGCCAGAGCCAACCAGCCATGCATAGGATGCCTTGGGGACTCCCACCCGGATACACACCTCCAGGAGCCGAGGCTAATGCAGGAAGTAATCCCCTAGGGTTGCAGAGCAAGTCCAACCCATCTCAGCCACAAACAGTTGAGGAACGGGAACGCCTCAGGTCCAAATTCAGATTCCTATTCCGCTGGGAACTCCGTTTAGCTTTCACTCACCAGCAACGGTCCATCCCCAAGTTCAGGGACCAATTCCTGAGAATACCACTCACTCACGTGACCCACACGTGAACCCAGTCGTAGTGTCGATGAGTAATCCTCACTACGGTGTGAATGGTTTTCCTCAGAACTATCCTGTTGAAACTCCTCAAGCTAGAGACAGGTATCATATGTTAGAAGAGCGCTTAAGAATGATTGAAGGGTCGATCTCTAGAGCAAGAGAAGCTCGTGATCTGTGTCTCATCCCTAATGTGATTTTACCTCCTAAATTCAAAGTGCCTGACTTTGACAAGTACCGAGGCGTGACTTGCCCTAAAAGCCATCTGACCATGTACTGTAGAAAAATGGCTACACATTCTCATGATGACAAGTTGTTGATCCATTATTTCCAAGAGAGCCTTGCTGTGGCATCTCTCAACTGGTACATGCAGCTAGAACCGTCCCATATCCATTGTTGGAAGGACTTGGCTGATGCCTTCCTTAGACAGTACCAGTACAATACGGATATGGCGCCTGACAGAACACAGTTACAAAGCATGGCAAAAAGAGATAATGAGTCATTTAAGGAGTATGCCCAGCGGTGGAGGGCTTTGGCTGCACAGGTGACACCCCCTTTGTTGGAGAAAGAACTGGTCTTCATGTTCATGGAAACCCTGCCACCGTTATACTATGATCGGTTGATCGGCAGCGTATCTTCCAACTTCTCAGACATGGTAATCATCGGTGAGAGACTAGAAAATGGACTGAGAAGCGGCAAGATTGCCCATGGTTCCGCAGGTACAACCACCCACATGAAGCTATTCTCCGGATTTTCCAAGAAGAAAGAAGGAGAGACCAACACCATCACCATAAGCCCACCTTATCAACCACAAAATATCCCTGTCCCCACTCAAACACAACCAACCCGTCCACCACAAAGTAACTACCACAAAAACTACCAAGACAAAAAACAGACCACCTTTGATCCCATCCCCATGTCCTATACTGACCTTTTCAGCTATCTTGCCACAAACAAGCTCATCAATACCAGACCCATGAAACCAGTCCAGCCACCCTACTTCCGAGGCTACAATCCCAATGTTACCTGTGCATTTCATGAAGGGGCAGTTGGACACGCTGTTGAGGACTGCAAGGCCTTTAAAATTGTAGTGCAAGATCTGATTGATACCAAAGGGATAACCTTCAAACAAGAAAGCCCAAGCATCACAACTAATCCGCTGCCTGGTCATGAGAAATCTGCAACCAATGCCATCCATGATATGGGGGGCCAATCCTTAATCAGAACTGTGGAGTGTATCCAGACACCCTTAGAGGTTATTCATGCAGAGCTGTGCAAGTTCGGGGTCATCAAGAGAGGTTGTACTCAGAAAGAAGTCCGTGTTCATGTTAATTGTGCTGGGGCATGTGAGGCCTTCAAGACAGTTTTGCAGGACCTATTGGATCGTCATATAATCCAAATGGGTGTGCAAGAGAAAGAGGAGGATGTGCTACATTAGTGGTAAATGTGGCGCTCGTTTAATTGTTTAAAAACTCTGATATTTTTACCAATAATATGATGGGTAGAAACGGGTGTTACATTAGTGGTATCAAAGCAATGGTTGGTCTGTCAGGCCAAGTCGCCGAGTCATTGTGTCAATTAGCGACCAACTGTTGTCTTTCATCCTAACTGTTGTTTCTGTTGTAGCTTTGAGTTGAGATGGCGGGGAGAAACGACACTGCGATTGCTGCTGCCTTGGCTGCCATGGCTCAGGCCGTGCAGAATCAGCAGAATGCTGGAGAGGACGCTGGGTTTCGGAGTCTGACTACATTCCAGAGAGAGAATCCGCCCACTTTCAAGGGCAAGTATGATCCAGATGGAGCTTTGGCTTGGTTAAAGGAGATTGAGAGAATTTTTAGAGTGATGGACTGCACTGGGGAGCAGAAGGTCCGTTTTGGTACACACACGTTGGCAGAGGAAGCCGACGATTGGTGGTTGGCTACTAGGCAGAGGTTAGAGTCTGCACAGGAGGAGGTTACTTGGGAGGTGTTCAGCAGAGAGTTTCTGAGGATATATTTTCCGGAAGATGTCCGAGGGAAGAAGAAGATAGAATTTTTAGAGCTGAAGCAAGGTGGCATGTCTGTGACTGAGTATGCGGCGAAGTTCGTGGAGCTGGCGAAATTTTACCCGCACTATAGTGGGGCTACAGCTGAGTTCTCTAAATGTATTAAGTTCGAGAATGGTTTGCGGCCTGAAGTTAAAAAGGCAATTGGTTACCAAAAGATCCGTGTGTTCGCTGACCTGATAGATAGCTGCAGGATTTATGAGGAAGACAGCAATGCGCATCGCAAGATTATGGGTGAGAAGAAGGACAAGCGTCAGGATTGGGGGAAGCCGTATGATGTTCCGGCTGGAAGAGGTGGATCGAGAGTCGCTGAGGACCAGAAGGCTAGTGGGGGAGAAGCTCCTACTGGTATTGTGTGTTTCAAATGTGGCAAAGCTGGTCACAAGAAAGCTGCATGCAAAATTGGGGATACGAGGTGTTTCCGTTGTGGTAAGCTCGGGCATGAGGCGTCCGGGTGTGAGCATAAGGAGGTGGTTTGTTTCAACTGTGGCGAAGGAGGGCACATTAGTAGTCAGTGTCAGAAACCGAAGAAGGAACGAGCTAGTGGAAGGGTGTTCGCGTTGGCAGGTAAAAATTTCGAGGACGAAATTCTTTTAAGTGGGGGAGAGTTGTAACGCCCCAAAATAATTGATTAATTATTTAATTAATTAATTAATTAGGATTTATGTGGTAGAAAAATAATAAAATAAATATATATTATTATGTGTGTTAATTGTGTGTGGGGATTGGTGTTAGTAAAATATTAGCATAATTATATATATATTATTTTATGTCATATTATGCGAGGGGGTTGGTATTAGTGAGAAGTGAAGTGTTAAAAAGAAAAAGGGCTTGGGCTAAGTCGCATAAGCTAAGTAGAAAAACCCATGAGACTAACTAAGTATAAATAGTTAATTTTTAGGGTTTTGCTCACATAATTAGAAAAAAAAAACCAAAGTTGAGAGTGAGAGAGGGAGTAGGCGCGCGGCTAGGAGAGCAAGGAAGAGGGAAGGAGGCGCACAAGGAGGGAGAGAGAGCTCTAGGGCAAGGATCTTCGATTTCTACAAACTAAGGTAAGGGTGGGGTTCTATCTATCTAATGGGTTATATGAATGTCTCTATGTGGGGTGGTTAATGGAACCCTAGGTGATTAAGATTAGAGAACCTTAGTTTTAAGGATTGATTATGTTTGATGATGAATATATGTGCTTAAAAGTGTTTAAACATGAATTGACGATGTCCAAGCATGATTGATGATGATTGTATGTGATTGGTGATGATTAAATGTGTTTTGACGGTGATTAAATGTGATTAATGGTGTTTAGGCATGATTGGTGATGATTAACGTGTTTGATGATGATTTGGATGTGATTGTTGGTGTTTGGTGTTGTGTGTTGTTGATTTTAAACAAAATTTCTGGTTGTAGGGCGCATAGGGCGCATTCTGTGTGTATTCTGGAAACAATCTAGCAGTCCGAAAATTATGTGGTTTACCTTTTTAGAAACTAGACTTAATGCTTGTTAATTTGGCGCTAGTTTGGTTGCATTTGGAGTTGTATAGCTCGAGTTAAAGGTGTTGCAAGTTAGGTTAAAATTCTGGAAACGATCTGAGTATAGGTTCGGTTATACAGTAACTGGGAACAATCTAGTGGTCCGAAAATTATGTGGATTACCTTTTTAGAAACTAGACTTAATGCTTGTTAATTTGACACTGGTTTGGTTGCATTTGGAGTTGTATAGCCCGAGTTATAGGTGTCACAAGTTATGTTAAAATTCTGGAAACAATCTGGATATAGGTTCGGTATTTCGTGTATAACGTTTTCGTGTGAACTCCGTTTTGAATGATTCTTGATTCATTGAAAACTACACTCAATTTTTTTCGGGTTAGGCTCAAGTCCCATGTCATTTTACTGAGTTTTGATAATTCTAGAGGTGACACAAGCTAGGTCATGTTTGTTGCCACTGTTTTTGCTGTCACTGTAAACAATTTTGTTTTCGCAATATCTTTTGATCCGGGAATCTGATTTGGACGTTCTAAAATGTTTTGGAAAGCTTATTCAGAGGCCTAACTGAATATTCTATTTTTAAGGCAAAAAGTGACTGTTTCTGGTGTCGTTAATTTTTAAGCGTGTCTGTTGATTTAATGGTTAAGTGTCGGCTGCTTGTCCGTGGTTGTTGATAGCTGGGCGCCTGTGTGGCTGCCCGGTAGGTGCTGTCCTAGGTGTTGTCAATTAAAATGAAGTTGAGTATGTGATTAAGCCAAATTGTTGTGATGTTGCAAATTGTGGTGATGTGGCCAAAGCGCTATAAATTGTTAAGTTGTAATTGTTGACGACGATGTTTATATGATGACGACGAGTTGCCTCTATTTATGGGCAGGTGATTTGATGTAGGCCTATGGCCATTGTTGTTTTGATGTTGTTGCGTGCTATGCAGTTGTTGTTGTTTGTTTGTGCATTTGCATAGTGTCGCATGCATAGCATATTTACGACGAGGAGCTATGCTCAAACACGACGAGTTATGATTACGACGACGACGAGATGCCTCTATTTATGGGCTTGATTTTGGTACCACATGCATTCAGGGGCGGTGTGCCGTGCATTTGAGTCTCATCCGCATTGTGAGCATAACTGTGTGTTTATAATGATGTTGATTGCTGTATGTTGCTGAATGGATACCATGACGTGCCTTTGTATATTGATTTTCATGTATCCTATTATATAGTGTGATATCTCACCCCTCTATTTGAATGTTACCCCTATGTTGGTAACGTGCAGGTAACCGTGAATGAAGGCAGTTCACCTTCATGTAATCGAGTCGGGTCGTGTCGCTCTGATATGTAACACTTGGGGATGGGCGAACGCTTTTTTATGGCTGTGAATTCCGATGTTGTTATTTTATTGAACTGGAGTTATGGTTGTTCGATTATTCCGCTGTGAACCATTTTTGGAGTTACTGTTGTCGAAGTTGAAAACCCCTTTATTTTCCGCTGCTTATTGAATGAAAGATAATTATTTTTGCAGTATGTTTTCGTGGTGATTTTCAAGATGTAAATGTGGCGCTCGTTTAATTGTTTAAAAACTCTGATATTTTTACCAATAATATGATGGGTAGAAACAAACATTGCGGGAAGCAGTGGAGTCACTAGAAGCGGACGTGTTTATGTCCCCGAAGTCCTGAAGGAAGGTCCCTCAAAGGAAGGTGAGGAAAGGATTCGCAAAGGTGAGGGTATAACACAAGAGCCCAAGGAAAGTAGGAAGGTGTCATAGCAAGAAGCCACAGAATTTTTGAAGATCATGCGGCAGAGTGATTACAAAGTGGTGGACCAGCTGCACCACACTCCTGCAAAGATCTCTATCATGTCCCTACTGCTCAATTCTGAGGCCCACCGTGCATCTCTAATGAAAGTATTAAATGAAGCCCATGTAGCCCAGAACATCACTGTTGACCAGCTCGATGGCATCGTAGGGAAAATTGTTGCATCCAATTATATTACCTTTACCGATGATGAGCTCACCCCTGAGGGGAAGGGGCATAATCAGGCACTTCACATTTCAGTTAGATGTGGTGAATATACACTCTCTCGGGTCCTCATTGATAATGGATCCTCTTTGAATGTCATGCCCAAATCTACTATGAGCAGACTAGATGTAGACTGTTCGTATATGAAGCCTAGCTCAACACTAGTTAGGGCATTTGACGGATCCAAGAAGGAGGTTATGGGAGAAATGGAGTTCCAGATGCAAATAGGGCCAGAAGTATTTTATGTGAATTTTCAGATCATGGACATTACATCATCCTACAGTGGTCTCCTGGGGAGACCCTGGATTCATGCTGCCGGCGCTGTTCCTTCATCCCTCCACCAAAGGCTTAAGTTTGTAGTCGACGACAAGCTGATAGTCGTTTTTGGAGAGGACGAGTTCATAATTAGCAAGCCCCATCCTTCTCAATACATTGAGGCTGCAGAGGAGCCAGTTGAATCTGCCTTTCAGTCGCTGGAAATTGCAAATGCTGCTTTCGTGAGGGAAGAAGCCCCATTGCCTGCACCAAAGATATCTAACGCTGCTATCATGGTAGCCAAGGTCATGTTGAAAAATGGTTACCAGATTGGAAAAGGGTTGGGAAAGTCCGAGCAGGGAATTCTGGCGCCGGTTGGAAAAGGGTTGATAATTGGAAGATCATTGATTTCCCTGTTATTTTCATTCCAAAGTAATGATTTTGCAATGCAAATTCTTTGGCTCTGCCCAAGGCCTTAGAATATTTCATAAGGGCATGCATGTTTTTTCCTTTCGAATATCATCTATCAATAAAATGTTGTTTCAGACTCTCAAATGAATAAAATTGCTTTTCACTATCATGTGTCTTCATCTTGTGTTTCTATTTTGCTTGTTCATTTCTTTCTATTCCCGCAAATGCAGATCTAAAATGAATATCTTTGAAAATAATGATGCCAACGGTTCATATGTTAATTTTGATCACCCCGTTAATCAAGCTGAGGAGGATGTTGAGGATGACTGGGAAACTCCTCCAGAATTGATGAGAATGGTTGAACAAGAGGAAAAGGTTATTCAGGCGCATGGGGAATCTGTTGAGATAATTAACCTAGGCACAGAGGACAGTAAGAAGGAAGTAAAGGTGAGTACTTCAATAAAGTAAAGTGAGCGCAAGAAGCTAATCGAACTCCTGCATGACTATGTTGATGTCTTCGCATGGACTTATCAGGATATGCCAGGGTTAGATACTGACATAGTGGTGCATAAGTTGTCGGTCAAGCCAGAATGTCCTCCGGTAAAGTAGAAACTGAGAAGAATGAAGCCAGAAATGTCCTTAAAGATCAGAGATGAGGTGAAAAAGCAGTTTGACGCCGGGTTCCTAGCGGTAACCAAGTATCCGCAATGGGTTGCTAACATCGTGCCGGTTCCGAAAAAGGACGGGAAAGTTAGAATGTGCGTTGATTACAGAGATCTGAATCGTGCTAGTCCCAAAGATGATTTTCCCCTGCCCCATATTGATGTCTTAGTGGATAGTACGGCGCAGCATTCACTGTTCTCCTTCATGGATGGGTATTCAGGGTATAACCAGATCAAGATGGCTCCTGAGGATATGGAGAAGACAACTTTCACAACTCTTTGGGGAACATTCTGTTACAGAGTCATGCCATTCGGGTTGAAGAACGCCGGTGCTACCTATCAAAGGGCTATGGTCACATTATTTCACGACATGATGCACAAAGAAATAGAGGTCTACGTGGACGATATGATCGCAAAGTCTAAAACTGATGAGGAACACATTGTCAATTTGCAAAAGCTCTTCGAGCGGTTGAGAAAATTCAAGCTCAGATTAAATCCTGCCAAGTGTACCTTTGGCGTGCGATCAGGAAAGTTGTTGGGATTCATCGTCAGCCAAAAGGGGATAGAAATCAATCCAGACAAGGTGCGTGATCACATTCATGTGCCACCTGCTTCCCTAAATGTCCTGACTGCATCCTGGCCATTCTCAATGTGGGGCATGGACGTCATAGGTCCTATCGAGCCTAAGGCATCAAATGGGCATCACTTCATCCCGGTCGCTATTGATTACTTCACCAAGTGGGTTGAAGCTGCTTCACACTCTAGCATTACTAGCTCTGTGGTTGCTAAGTTCGTAAAGAGAGATTTGGTTTGTCGCTATGGGCTTCCAGACAAGATTGTCACAGATAATGGCAGCAACCTGAACAGTAAGATGATAAAAGAGTTATGCGAGGACTTCAAAATCCAACATCATAATTCTTCTCCATACCGTCCCAAGATGAATGGGGCAGTCGAACCAGCCAATAAGAATATCAAGAGGATCGTGCAAAAGATGGTAGTAACCTACAAATATTGGCATGAGATGCTTCCTTTCGCTTTGCATGGGTATCGTACCTCAGTGCGTACTTCAACCGGGGCAACCCCTTTCTCTTTGGTGTATGGGTCGGAAGCAGTCCTCCCTATTGAAGTTGAGATACCCTCCCTACGGGTGCTGATGGAAATCAAGTTGGAAGAAGCAGAATGGGTCTAGGCTCGTCTGGATCAGCTGAATCTCATTGTGAAATCAGTGATTTATTTCATTCCGGATAATAAACACGCTACCCTAATCAAAGTGATCAATTTCGAAAAGAGTTTATAACCATAAAAGTGCACAAGTTAATAAGGCATCACAAACCAATCACATAAACGCAATCTAGAATAACATGTTCATATCACCATGTCTTGACTAGCAAGGGAATTAGCTCATGATGAGCGTAGTCATGATAAAACAGTACAAAATTACCGCAAGAGTATTCATCAATATAAAAACACCTAAGGGTTGAGTTACGCCAACAAGCATGAAGGCATATCTACAACTACTAAGGTTGATGCGAAGATGGTAAACACCGGCTACGGAAGTTTGTCTGAGTATGGAATAGAGTGATGTAAATGGGTGAGTATGGTGTGGAGTGGAGATAGGTTTCTCGTAATCTGGCTCGGAAGTTCTTGTTTTCTTCAGGAATGGTGTCGAAGATGTTGCACACTTGCTCTAGGACACGCTCCCTATTTATAGTCTTGATGGTAGCACGGCGCGCCTCTTCTCTTGGGCCTGCTCCATCGGGTTGTTGTAATAAACCCTAAGGAATTTCGCTGACTTGCTGAACATAGGGGGCGCCTATCTCGCTAACCGGGTAAGGTTTCCTTTTCTGGTTGCGCTAAAAGAGGCGCCTCGCTGGTCCTCGCTCCGCTTCAAATATCTTCTTGGATGCTACCGCAGCACTCGCCTAGCACTGAATACTTAGTAAAATCCTGCACACTTGGCACACATGTCAAATTCCACAAAATTGGCACTTGCGTGCCCAAATTACAATTATTATCCCTGAATTCAACAATGTAAATTATGAACGTACTCATCACAATTTATAGCATAATTTACCGCGTAATCCCTCATAGGCCTCTCTTTGTCATTAGCCATTTCAATGTTCGTTGGTGGTTGGACTACAACTGCATTCCCGTGACCATCTACCTGAATCACAGGATTCACTTCTGCCACGGTGGTTGCTTTTGGTGTCTCAAGTCTCTCTCTAGCTTCTCTTCTCAGTCTCCTTGCTGTTCTTTCAATCTCAGGATCAAGAGGATGCTCTGGTCCGTAAGTTCTGCGCATACAATTCTCTTAAAACTGAAAGTCACAACACACAAGGTGAGAAGCACAAAAATCTCACTAAAACAATTACTACTAGGGATTAGAACATCCTTCATGAACCTGGTGTAGTTTGACATTTGTTGCAGGGCTTCCACCAATGGAATGTTGATGTGAAGTTGTTTGAGAATCTCCATGAACTTCCCAAATTGTTTGTCATGATTGGCCTTCTTTAACCTTTGGCGGAAAGGTGGAGGTGGCCTCTCAGGAATCAACTTCTGGGGTATACTTATTGCTGGAGTGGCAGCATCTGCTGTAGCATCAGAGTTTACAGCTACAGGTTCTGCACCAGTGCTGGCAGCATCTGGAACAGTACCTGTGTCAACCACTGTAGGCAAGGCAGCAGTTTCTTTACCGCTTATGAGTGTAATGGCCTTAATTTGCTCATTACCAGGTGGATTTACTTGCTCAGTAGTGCTTGATGGCAGCTCCTTGACTTTGGTACTGGGCTTTGGTCTCATTCATGAATGCTTTGAGTGCCTCGGCCAAGGAGTTGTCAGCATTGGACTTGAGAGCAGGCTGTGAAGGAAATCCTGGTGGTGTAGCAGGTTTAGCTTGAACTAGTGCTGAATTTGTGTCTCCCTTATCTCTCCATGAGAAATTAGGATGGCTCATCCACCCTGGGTTGTATGTGTTGGAATAAGGGTTATTGTTCTTATTAAAGTTCCCAATATAATTGACAGAGACTGGATTCCCTAGGCACTTTTCGAACAAATGTCCCCCATTGCAATACACACACTTTGGTGCATCGGATTTTTCTGCAACTGCTGTCTCTGGAGATGTTGAAGTAGCAGCAACAGTGGCAGCAGGTGGTGCAGGAGCAGTACACATACTCTTCAACATATTGGTGAGGGAGGCTACTTGTGCAGACAGAACAGTTATTTCGGACACTTCATGAATTCCAGCAACCTTATTTGCAGCACTGACCCTGGCAGTGGGCCACTGATAACTGTTGGCAACAATTGTCTCCACCAAGTCATAGGCTTCATTATAAGAATGATTCAGAAAAGCTCCTCTTGGTGAAGCATCTAGCAGCAGTCTAGACTGAGGGACTAGACCATTGTAGAATGTTTCAAGCTAGCGAACGGAATGCCATGATGTGGACATTTTCTGAGCACTTCCTTGAATCTCTCCCAGGCTTCATATAGAGATTCGTCATCTTGTTGCCTGAAAGATGTGATGTCATTCCTCATTCTTGCGTTCTTGACCGGAGGGAAATACTTAGCTAGAAATTTCTCAGCCATCTTGTTCCAACTATCCACAGATTTGGGTTCCAAAGAGTTCAACCAGGCCTTGGCTCTATCCTTCAAGGAGTAAGGGAATAGTCTTAACCTGAATGCATCCTCAGTCACCCCTGGCATCTTAAAGTTACTGCAGAATTCAAGGTATTGTCTCATATGCAAGTGAGGGTCTTCATTTGGACCTCTAGCGAATTGCCCCACTGTTTGCAGCATTTGAAACATCATTGGCTTGAATTCGAAATGGGTAGCGGTGATAGCGGGTGTCACAATGCCAGTATCCATGGTGGTAGGATCAAATACCGCATAATCCCTCATAGGCCTCTCTTTGTCATTAGCCATTTCAATGTTCGTTGGTGGTTGGACTACAACTGCATTCCCGTGACCATCTACCTGAATCACAGGATTCACTTCTACCATGGTGGTTGCTTCTGGTGTCTCAAGTCTCTCTCTAGCTTCTCTTCTCAGTCTCCTTGCTGTTCTTTCAATCTCAGGATCAAGAGGATGCTCTGGTCCGTAAGTTCTGCGCATACAATTCTCTTAAAACTGAAAGTCACAACACACAAGGTGAGAAGCACAAAAATCTCACTAAAACAATTACTACTAAGGATTAGAAATTAAATCAGTTAATCTCCGGCAACGGCGCCAAAAACTTGTTGTGCAAAAACGTGTTCAAGTATACACAGTCTAACAAGTAATAAAGTGATAAGAAAGATCGTTCCACGAGGATTAATGTTTAACAACTAAATCTGCTTGGTAACATTTGAATTAATGAGTATAAGTAACAGTACGGTAAAAAATGATTGTTGTGCGAAGGTTAAAAGTAAAGGGATGAGGACAGTAAAATAATAATAAGGGAGTGAAATACGGGAGACGAGTATAGCCAAGACAAGGGTCAGTAATTAATCAGTATCGTTGCAGTGCTATGACTAATCCGATGATTGCATTCAGTGTAAATATTGATGCTTGCACCCAAGTCAGACAAGGCTCTAACACAGTAATTACCTCCAATGGAACAAGGGATTGTGAAACTACCCGGATCTTTTAATTTCCGGGGGACCTTAGCAGCATGCTGGTCTCTTGAGTCATGGCCATAGTTTCAAACTCACCAAGTCCCTTTCTTTTAGTTAGAACATCCTTCATGAACCTGGTGTAGTTTGACATTTGTTGCAGGGCTTCCACCAATGGAATGTTGATGTGAAGTTGTTTGAGAATCTCCATGAACTTCCCAAATTGTTTGTCATGATTGGCCTTCTTTAACCTTTGGCGGAAAGGTGGAGGTGGCCTCTCAGGAATCAACTTCTGGGGTATACTTATTGCTGGAGTGGCAGATCTGCTGTAGCATCAGAGTTTACAGCTACAGGTTCTGCACCAGTGCTGGCAGCATCTGGAACAGCACCTGTGTCAACCACTGTAGGCAAGGCAGCAGTTTCTTTACCACTTCTGAGTGTAATGGCCTTATTTTGCTCATTACCAGGTGAATTTTCTTGCTCAGTAGTGCTTGGCAAAGATCCACTTGGTCTAGCTGTAATTGCAGTTGCAATTTGACCAATTTGATTTTCTAAGTTCTTGATGGCAGCTCCTTGACTTTGGTACTGGCCTTTGGTCTCATTCATGAATGCTTTGAGTACCTCGGCCAAGGAGTTGTCAGCATTGGACTTGAGAGCAGGCTGTGCAGCAAATCCTGGTGGTGTAGCAGGTTTAGCTTGAACTCGTGCTCCATTTGTGTCTCCCGTATCTCTCCATGAGAAATTAGGATGGCTCCTCCACCCTGGGTTGTATGTGTTGGAATAAGGGTTATTGTTCTTATTAAAGTTCCCAATATAATTGACAGAGACTGGATTCCCTGGGCACTTTTCGAACAAATGTCCCCCATTGCAATACACACAATTTGGTGCATCAGATTTTTCTACAACTGCTGTCTCTGGAGATGCTGAAGTAGCAGCAACAGTGGTAGCAGGTGGTGCAGGAGCAGTACACATACAGTTCAACATATTGGTGAGGGAGGCTACTTGTGCAGACAGAGCAGTTATTTCGGACACTTCATGAATTCCAACAACTTTCTTTGCAGCACTGACTCTGGCAGTGGGCCACTGATAATTGTTGGCAGCAATTGTCTCCACCAAGTCATAGGCTATTATAAGAATGATTCAGAATAGCTCCTCTTGATGAAGCATCTAGCAGCAGTCTAGACTGAGGGACTAGACCATTGTAGAATGTTTCAAGCTGGATAGCGAACGGAATGCCATGATGTGGACATTTTCTGAGCACTTCCTTGAATCTCTCCCATGCTTCATATAGAGATTCGTCATCTTGTTGCCTGAAAGATGTCATGTCATTCCTCATTCTTGCGTTCTTGACCGGAGGCAAATACTTAACTAGAAGTTTCTCAGCCATCTTGTTCCAACTATCCACAGAGTTGGGTTCCAAAGAGTTCAACCAGGCCTTGGCTCTTTCCTTCAAGGAGTAAGGGAATAGCCTTAACCTGAATGCATCCTCATTCACCCCTGGCATCTTAAAGTTAGTGCAGACTTCAAGGTATTGTCTCAGATGCAAGTGAGGGTCTTCATTTGGACCTCCAGCGAATTGCCCCACTGTTTGCAGCATTTGAAACATCATCGGCTTGAATTCGAAATGGGCAGCGGTGATAGCGGGTGTCACAATGCCAGTATCCATGGTGGTAGGATCAAATACCGCATAATCCCTCATAGGCTTCTCTTTGTCATTAGCCATTTCAATGTTCGTTGGTGGTTGGACTACAACTGCATGCCCGTGACCATCTACCTGAATCAAAGGATTCACTTCTGCCATGGTGGTTGCTTCTGGTGTCTCAAGTCTCTCTCTAGCTTCTCTTCTCGGTCTCCTTGCTGTTCTTTCAATCTCAGGATCAAGAGGATGCTCTGGTCCGTAAGTTCTGCGCATACAATTCTCTTAAAACTGAAAGTCACAACACACAAGGTGAGAAGCACAAAAATCTCACTAAAACAATTACTACTAAGGATTAGAAATTAAATCAGTTAATCCCCGGCACCGGCGCCAAAAACTTGTTGTTCAAAAACGTGTGCAAATATACACAGTCTAACAAGTAATAAAGTGATAAGAAAGATCGTCCCACGAGGATTAATGTTTAACAACTAAATCTGCTTGGTAGCATTTGAATTAATGAGTATAAGTAACAGTACGGTAAAAAATGATTGTTGTGTGAAGGTTAAAAGTAATGGGATGAGGACGGTAATTAATCAGTATCGATGCAGTGCTATGACTGATGCTATGATAGCATTTAGTGTGCAGAATGAATATGGATATTCCTATCACTGTGAAACGAAATGTTTTCAAGGTTTCCTTATTCCTAAGCTCCCATGAGGTTCATTCCGTAGGGTGAAAAGGACGTTTCAGGTCACACTATAGCCCTAGCTTCATATTCCTATCCTTCGCTAATAAAAGGTAATATTCCTATTACCTTTCAAACTATATTAACTTGCGAAATCAGAACGTTAACTCCTTCCAGATATTAAAGTACGTTACCCTAATTAAAGTGATCAAGTTCAAAAAGAGTGTATAGCATGAAAACACACAAGTTAATGAAGCATCAAGCATAAATCATATAAAGCATCAATAAATCCTAATTACATCGATCACCATAGTCTTGACTATAAAGAAGTTTAGCTCATAGCGAGCCCGGACAAGATAAAACAGAACTTAACAATCATAAACGATACCATCAAAACAGTAACAGTGTTGCACCAAGGAGAACGGAAATTACAAACAAAGAGGAAACTCGGAGTGGGTTTCGAAGGCTGCAAAATCTGTCGAGAGCCTCTGTGCTACGCGCAAGGACTTCTATGCTGCTGATTCTGCGTTGATAGCACTCGAGGATGGAGGTTTGGTACTGAGTATGGTGGATGATGGATGGGGAAGGCGAAGTACCACGATGGAATGGATGGAGTAGTACTTTCTGGCGAAGGGAATGACTGAGGCTGATCTCTCGTACTTCGTTATATCTTTTCCCTAGGGTGAGCTGCCTTTTTATAGAATATTCTCCACAAGGAGTGCCGTTTTGGGCCCTTGCACTCGGGTTACGTGTTGCCAACCCTAGAATTCACGCTTGTTTTATCTTTTAGTGGCCTATTAGTGCACCGTCATTCTCGAGCGTGCTTCCACAAAAGATCACATAACCCTTTCTTGCTTACGCTTCATGCGGCGGTTTTACTTCTTATGCCCTTTGCCAGCTACATGCTACGATGCTGCCATAGCACCAGTCTCAGGCACTGAATCAACTTAGAAATATCCTGCACACTAGTAAACACAATTAAATTCCACAAAATGGCACTTTCGTGCCCAGCTTATGATTTTCGCCACCAAGTGCATTTACATCCAATTTATGAGTATTTTCCACTTTTTACTTGCATAACTTACCCTTTGATCAAGATAATTCTCATTTGAATTGATATAAATAACTCACATTTCTGTGAGTTATCAACTGTTTAGATTAAAATAGAGGTACACTTCATAATACAATTGGAGACACGGTTCACAACCCACTCAGAGGTGTAGATATTTTCATCAGCTTTCCAGAGCAGAAGTTACGAACAAAATGAGTCAGAAGACCAACGAGAATTTCTTACAGACCGTGATCGAGATGCTCCTATTCAGCGGATTGGAATACGGTTCGTTCTACCGATTCCGCATACTAATCTGCTTTAAAAGGATTTGGTTCATAATCCCTGATCGGGACTTAACCTTATCGGCACATTGTGATTCGGAAGAAGAAGAATCAGGATCTATGCTGGGAATTATCCGAAAGGACTTCCTTAACTGCTACCTAAACTGGGGTTAACTCACACCAGAAGGTAGGATTTTTCTGTGAAAGAGTATTTCGATAACTGATAGGCTGACTAAATTATGGTCAGGGTTTCGGGTGTTAACTAATCTGATAGATCTCAGGATACTGACATTACTATTGCCCAATGGCTTCGCTTAGCTTGTACTCTCGGTAAGACCTACGACGTCCTACGCCACGACTCATTGGTTGCATCAAGTTCGTTGACTGAGCTGTCGCCCACAGTTTCCTCAAACCATCGCGGATGCCCATCATTGTTCCTAAATGTCATTTGTAGCCCTCTGCTTCCTCTGTGCGCTCTGATGAAACGAGATCTGAGAATCCTATGGCTTAGGGTTTCAGACATTTTCGGGGCTGAGGCAACTAACTGTCATAACTTTTAGTAATTTACATGAAACATTGAGTGGATCCTGACTCAATACTTCACGTATTATACTGGAAGGATCTGACATTTAATTGTCTAAGTCCCTAGCTGACTCGATCTAATACTCTTGACCAGAAGGTCACTAAGTCCGACAAGGCCGGACCGCTCTAATACCAAATGTAACACCTGGGTATTTCTTTAACAAAGAAATACCTAAACAGACAATTTGGTTTACATCAGAGCATAAAAGTTCCTGTTTAGATATACATCCTTACAAGAAACAGCAGAAACTATGACATAACATTATACCATTTCGAGTCATAAGACCAAATACAGAGACAATGACAGAAAAACATAAACAACTAGGAATGAGTCAATCTTCTATCTTCTCCTCGAGTGTGACAACTGACCATCCTGTTTGCTTCCCCGTTTCTTGTTCTCTGTAAAAACAACAACATATGATAGGGAGAGACAACTTATCTCAGTGAGTTCTACCGAACCCCTCACAATCACTCGGTTCACTATTAAAAACCGTCGCAACATAGTTTAATTTATAACTATTTGCTCATATATATATATATATATATATATATATATATATATATATATATATATATATATATATATATATATTTAGCCGTTTACCGACCGTGCAACAGCCACAATCTCGGTATCTAATGCGCTATTTATTCATTTCTAAGCGTTGTAAGTTACTATACAATTACAAGCTTATTAATCGAAACACCGACCGTACAACAGCCTCAATCTCGGCGAATCGTGTTCTTAACTTAGCAAACCATCGACCGTGCAACAGCCACAATCTCGATGAACCCAAGTTAGTAACTATTTCATAACGTTTTTCGGGCCTAGGGTGAGGGCTCATGACCTTCCCTTCCTAGTATGCTATTCTTTGGGTCGTCACCCAACTCGATATAATCTATATATCACACCCGCATTGGGCCGACTTCTATTATCGATATAATCTATATATATATACCATGATTCTATAACCCGTTTTGATGAATACAAAGTTAGACATCCGGCGTTATAATACAGTACCAGATTGGACTTACAATCCGGTTTGTTATTCAAAATGTGAACTCACACGCCGTCTAATTTTCGGTTTCGAACCATTTTTTCGAGTTCGTACTATTCATACCATTTCGTACGATTTCGTACCTGTTCGTACTAGTTTCGACCAAATCATACAATTTGGCCCATATTGTACCAATTCTTATGAGTTCGTACCATTTTTTACGAGTTCGTACCAATTCGTACAATTTCGTGCCTGTTTGTACCATTTCATACCATTTCGTATGATTTCGTACAGGTTCGGACCAAATCGTACGATTTGGCCCATATTGTACAAACTCGTACAAGTTCTTACCAGTTCGTACGATTTCGTCCCAGTTTGTACCATTTCATACCATTTCGTGTGATTTCGTACCAGTTCGGGCCAAATCGTACTATTTGGCCCATAATGTACAAACTCGTACGAGTTCATACTAGTTCGTACGATTTTGTACCTATTTGTTCAATTTCATTCCAATTTGTTTGTTTTCGTAACAGTTCGGACCAAATCCTACGATTTGGCCCATATTGTATAAACTGGTACGATTTCGTACCATTTTTTCGAGTTCGTACTAGTTCATACCATTTCGTACGATTTCGTACCTGTTAATACCATTTTGGTGGGATTTCGTACCAGTTCGGAACAAATGGTACGATTTGGCCCATATTGTATAAACTAGTACGAGTACGTACCAGTTTTTCGAGTTCGTACCAGTTCGTACTATTTTGTACCTGTTTGTACCATTTCATACCATTTCGTATGATTTCGTACCAATTCGGACCAAATCGTACGATTTGGCCCATATTGTGCATACTGGTACGAGTTCGTACTAGTTCGTTTGATTTCGTACCTGTTTGTACCATTTCATACCATTTCGTATGATTTCGTACCAGTTCGGACCAAATAGTACGATTTGGCCCATATTGTATAAACTAGTACGATTTCGTACCATTTTTTCGAGTTCGTACTAGTTCATACCATTTCGTACGATTTCGTACCTATTAATACCATTTCGTGGGATTTCGTACCAGTTCGGACCAAATCCTACAATTCGGCCCATATTGTACATACTCGTACGAGTTCGTACCATTTTTTCGAGTTCACACTAGTTCATACCATTTCGTACGATTTTGTATCTGTTCATACCATTTCATGTGATTTCGTACCAGTTCGGACCAAAGTGTACAATTTGGCCCATATTGTAAATACTTGGACGAGTTCGTACCTGTTTGTTCCATTTCATACCATTTCGTGTGATTTTGTACCAGGTCGCACCAAATCGTACGATTTGGCCCATATTTTATAAACTGGTACGATTTCGTACCATTTTTTCGAGTTCGTACTAGTTCATACCATTTCGTACGATTTCGTACCTGTTAATACCATTTCGTTGGATTTCGTACCAGTTCGGACCAAATCGTACGATTTGGCCCATATTGTACATACTGGTACGAGTTCGTACCATTTTTTCGAGTTCGTACTAGTTCGTACGATTTCGTACCTGTTTGTACCATTTTATACCATTTCGTATGATTTCGTACCAGTTCGCACCAAATCGTACGATTTGGCCCATATTGTATAAACTGGTACGATTTCGTACCATTTTTTCGAGTTCGTACTTGTTCATACCATTTCGTACGATTTCGTACCTGTTAATACCATTTCGTGGGATTTCGTACCAGTTCGGACCAAATCGTACGATTTGGCCCATATTGTACATACTCGTATGAGTTCGTACCATTTTTTCGAGTTCATACTAGTTCATACCATTTCGTACGATTTCGTACCTGTTCATACCATTTCGTGTGATTTCGTACCAGTTCGGACCAAAGTGTACAACTTGGCCCATATTGTACACACTCGGAGAAGTTCGTACCTGTTTGTTCCATTTCATACCATTTCATGTGATTTCCTACCAGGTCGGACCAAATCGTACGATTTGGCCCATATTGTATAAACTAGTACGATTTCGAACCATTTTTCCGAGTTCGTACTATTCATACCATTTCGTACGATTTCGTACCTGTTCGTACTAGTTTCGACCAAATCATACAATTTGGCCCATATTGTACCAACTCTTATGAGTTCGTACCATTTTTTACGAGTTCGTACCAATTCGTACAATTTCATGCCTGTTTGTACCATTTCATACCATTTCGTATGATTCCGTACCAGTTCGGACCAAATCGTACGATTTGGCCCATATTGTACAAACTCGTACAAGTTCGTACCAGTTCGTACGATTTCGTCCCAACTTGTACCATTTCATACCATTTCGTGTGATTTCGTACCAGTTCGGGCCAAATCGTACTATTTGGCCCATAATGTACAAACTCGTACGAGTTTATACTAGTTCGTACGATTTTGTACGTATTTGTTCAATTTCATTCCATTTTGTTTGTTTTCGTAATAGTTCGGACCAAATCGTACGATTTGGCCCATATTGTATAAACTGGTACGATTTCGTACCATTTTTTCGAGTTCGTACTAGTTCATACCATTTCGTACGATTTCGTACCTGTTAATACCATTTTGGTGGGATTTCGTACCAGTTCGGACCAAATGGTACGATTTGGCCCATATTGTATAAACTGGTACGAGTACGTACCATTTTTTAGAGTTCGTACCAGTTCGTACGATTTCGTACATGTTTGTACCATTTCATACCATTTCGTATGATTTCGTACCAGTTCGGACCAAATCGTACGATTTGGCCCATATTGTACATACTGGTACGAGTTCGTACCATTTTCTCGAGTTCGTACTAGTTCGTTTGATTTCGTACCTGTTTGTACCATTTCATACCATTTCGTATGAATTCGTACCAGCTCGGACCAAATCGTACGATTTGGCCCATATTGTAAAAACTAGTACGATTTCGTACCATTTTTTCGAGTTCGTACTAGTTCATACCATTTCGTACGATTTCGTACCTATTAATACCATTTCCTGGGATTTCGTACCAGTTCGGACCAAATCCTACGATTCGGCCCATATTGTATATACTCGTACGAGTTCGTACCATTTTTTCGGGTTCACACTAGTTCATACCATTTCGTTCGATTTCGTATCTGTTCATACCATTTCATGTGATTTCGTACCAGTTCGGACCAAAGGGTACAATTTGGCCCATATTGTAAATACTTGAACGAGTTTGTACCTGTTTGTTCCATTTCATACCATTTCGTGTGATTTCGTACCAGTTCGGACCAAATCGTACGATTTGTGTAACACCCCTTTTCTACCCGTTAATTTATTAGCGTAAAAATCAGAGTTTCAAAATTTTAATTACACCACAAGGGATGTCACACTTACTTCGTTAAACATCACACGCCAAATTACTCACTTTTTGAAAACAGTCTTATAATACTTTCAAAACGTCATTGTCAAATAAATTACAACTTCACAGCGGAAAATCCAACGATTATACACAGTCTTGAATAAACTAAAACAACGTTCTATTTCCCCCAAGTGTTACATATCAGAGCAGACGACCCGACTCAGCTAGCGAAGGTTCCTAAGCCTTCACTTGTGCTCACCTGCACGTTACCGCATAGGGGTAACATTCAAACAGAAGGGGTGAGTTCATCTAACCATATAATAAAGCATATGATAAGCACTAAGCTAGAGTTATGACACTACATAGACCACACCACGAGACATCAAGTCAATCATCAAGGATAAAACAGTCAATTCCATCAGCAAGGGTAAACAGTCAATCTCATCATCAAGTTACTCGGCACAACGAGTTGTCACAATGTCATGCAGGAGTATGAAATGCAACCCACTCGCGGGCATATGCATGAGGTACCTTTTCACAAACGTCGCTTAGCCCTTAAGGCCTCATCGTCACTTAGCCACTCAGGCCTCAAAAACGTCACTGGGTTTATGCATATGGGCATGAGACACTATGACATGCACCACTCACAAACACACAAATACACAAATACTCAAATCATAATCAACTATGTGACCCGTCACTTACCAGTTTGCTCACAAGAAGCACATCACCTGTCAATTCACAATCAACACACAACGTCACTTGGCCTTTTAGACCTTAACATCACTTAGCCTTTCGGGCTTTAAACGTCACTGGGTTTCATCGTCGCTTACACATCAATATCATCAACTCAAACAATAGCCACTGAGGGCAAAAACGTCATTTACACTTCATTATAAATAATAGTAGCCACTAAGGGCAAAACAGTCATATAACTAGCCACTAAGGGCATCATCGTCATTTACACATCATTATCATTAAAGTTGGCCACTAAGGCAGAAACGTTCTTTAGAACATCGTCATTGACACCAAAAAGGTTTTAGACCCCGAAAACAGTTTTGCAACGCAACAACAACCACCATCGGGGCAGCCACTCGGGCGCCCAGGACCATCAGAAAATAATAAGTTTTCGCTTTTAAAATAGGACACACTGATAGACAACGAGATGGGCTTCACAACACTTTTTGGAACGTTTAAAACGGACACCCGAGTCAAAAGTTATAGCGAAAACAGTTTGTATTAAAAATCGGGAACGTCCTGAAGATGGCGCCCAGGCACTGGGCGCCTAAGACACAACTTAGACATCCAGAAGCAACACAACGCACGCACACTGACACGCACACTCAGCAAGCACAATTCAGCACAACAGCAAGCACAATTCAGCAACACAAACTTTGGCTCATACGCTTTGCACAAGGGCGCCAATTCCTGCAATGGAGAATTCAACCAAAAACACAACAACTTGGCACGGGGCGCCCAATCGCGAGGACGCCTAATTCCGTGGCCAAAATTCCAGCAACAACAATGCTTGGCACAGGGCGCCCCACTTAGGGCGCCTAATTCTGCACCTAGACAACAAAATCCAGCAACAACAATTCGAGCAACACAACTTCATCAAATCACATACAATTCATACAAACAACTTCAAATCGCATATCAACCGTAAAAATAATATCACATCACAAATCAATCATGAACACATAAAGAGTCATCAAAAATCATCCACTGAGTCATTATCAATCACAATACCATCAAGGAGTATCCAGGCACTTAGCACGCAAACCACAATTTCTCAACAACAAGTTGTCATATGCCTAGGGTTCATCAATAATCACTAGAAATACATAAAACGGCATACATAGAGCCTACCCCTACTTAGTCCCCATCATAAAGCCCTATTATAGAGAAGATGAGACCCACCCTTACCTGATATCCAATCTCAATAGTTCCTTTGGCACAACAAAAGAATGTCACGGGTTCTCGAGCGTGATCCAACTCCAACAAAATTATGTGTCACTCGAACGCGTACAATTATGCAACAACAACGATGACAGTACAAAAGTCATATACTGAAAATATTGAAGGTAATCATTTGCTCTTCTAATGAATTAACTATAAAATCTCTTTTTTTCATTGTAAAAAATTACCTTAAAAGAATATACTAAAGTGCTAGTAATTTTAATTGAGCTAAACTCTAAATAGTTTGGAAGCTGAAATATTAAGCTATTCAATATCAAAAACCTCTTTTAAAAACAAGTACTTTACGTTAACCACACAAAGCACCGCCCCCCTTTTTCTAACTCCGATTATTATAAATAGCTCAAAATCATTAATCAACATTTTTTTTTTGATTTAAACCCACGTTCCCAAGCAGTAGTGATGACCAACAATGATTACAAAAAAATAGATATATATCCTTTCATCATTTGTATGACAATAACGTTGTACGAATTCCAATAAGGCTTTTACAAGGCCAAACATGAATAAAAGAAAGAAGGGAAATAGGTTATACTGACCAAGAGTGATTCAAATTGAGGGAAGGATAATGTTGAGTGGGAAGAATCTGTAGTTGCAAGGGGAATCAGCAAAAGAGAACATGGGTTCCAACATAGTGACCGGAAATGAAAGGAAGAAGTCCGATTGGGGTAGCGGCGATGCGTGCTACTCTTCACAAGAAGAACCTTATCGAAGAAACCAATGTCATATTCGGAATCAGTGGTTATTTTCGTGTGGGAGTGTGGGAGGTCGTGGCTAGAGAATGAAAAACAAGCTGGAGGAGTGAAGCTTTTTAGGTTTTTGATATTTAGCGTATAACAGCTGAAAGAGGAAGGAGAAGAAGTGTGGGATGGGTCAGATCCAGTGGGTTGCTCATTTGTGGGCTGGGTTTCTAGAAAAGCGCTGGTTTACTTTTGAGGGTCGAATTGGGTGCAAGAAACAAAGAGTGGTTGTATAAGTAAAAACATCTACACACAAAACTTAATCCATTTTAAAGCCTATTTTAAATATACTCCCTTTCTAACATCTTTAAAACTCCAAAATAATTTTCAAAATAAATAATATCTGAAACACTAATATTTTATAAATAAAATAATTAAAGAAAAGATAAAACCATATAGTACCAATAGTGTATAAAAATTCATTTAAATATAATTTCAACTAATTTTAAATAATTCGAATACAAAATAATTTACTCTAATCAATTCAAAATAGTTCATAGAACAACACATACTATACGAACCACAACGTCTAAAAATCGGGGTGTTACAACTCAACCCCCCTAAAAAAGAATTTCGTCCTCGAAATTTTATCCGCCAAGGCTAACACTCTCCCACCAACGACTAAGCCATCTAGACAACTAATGCTATCCATCGTGCTGATCACCATTTCTCGGATTACCGGCGGTAAGTGATTGGGCGGCCGTCCCTCCTACTTATTCAGCCAGGTAACTTTGAGAAATGACAACCAGACACCTCCTCTCCCGAAGGACCTCCGATAGGGATTTGAGCGTAATCACGTTGGTACCACGTGATCACCCCCAAGCCCTATCAAAGTTCCTCCCCAATACGACATGCTAAGATTCCGCTGCGCTACCCTGATAAATTAGCTTGCATTCTACCTCACTCATCTACCCTTAAGGATAACAAAATTCATCAATCATCACAGCATCACAATGAAGTTCACAGAGTGCATAACAGTTGTACAACAAGCCACATAATTTAACAACACGACAACAACATCAACTAACAACTTTGCCACTCAGGCGACATCAACACTAAATCACAACATCGGCCATAGGCCTACAACACAAAATTCATCAAGACGTTTCGGGCCATTCAGCGGTACCCTCGGCAAAACAACGTGGGCCATATCGGCGGTACCCACTACAAAACACTGTGGGCCATTCGGCGTTACCCACTACAAAACACTGTGGGCCATTCGGCGTTACCCACTACAAAACACTGTGGGCCATTCGGCGTTACCCACTACAAAACACTGTGGGCCATTCGGCGTTACCCACTACAAAACACTGTGGGCCATTCGGCGTTACCCACTACAAAACACTGTGGGCCATTCGGCGTTACCCACAACACAACAACCAACAACATCAAAGAAAAATCATTATCATCAACAAGGCAACCACAAAGCACAGCAAAACAACAATGCGGAGACAACTCTGGGACCAACAATCCCATAACCAACAACAACAGCAACTAGGGCACTAGGCCACCGACAACACAACAACAATTACGGGCACTACGGCACCAACAACGCCACAACAGCTTAAATCAACCGACACGCCTAAAAATCAACAACACCAAAACCAGTCAATTTTGCCTTGAAATTAGAATATTCGTTTAGGCCTCTGAATAAGCTTTCCGAAACATTTTAGTTTACTCAAATCGGACTCCTGGTTCAAAAGATATTGCAAAAACATTTTTCCGTCACAATGACAGCATAGCAGCCACAAATTCAGTCATCAAGCATAGTTTAAACTTCCCAATAATCATATACCAATCAATTAAAAATACATCAATCATTTCAACACACTCGCTATGTAAATTACAAGCAATACATATTCCATATAAATCAAACAATACATAGAGCACGCCAAATTTCTTAACTCATTTAAACATCATAGAGCACACAAGGTTTCATACATACTAATACAGTTTTGCTCCCAAAGAAACCCAATACTAGTTTCAAAGTCGTCATCGAATCATTTTTGACAAGGTTTTTAAAATCGACGCAACGACAAATCATTACCCTGTTTCAATTAAAACCAACTAGAAAATCATTTTCCAATCCAACAAAACTTCACCTCTATACTTCCTCATTTAAAATCCTAAGTCAAAAATAATTTCATTTCTTTTGATCTCCACCACTTCAACACCCACGTTCATTCATTAAAAATAGATTTTATTACTAATTTAGTATCCAACCGTAATTCGTCCATTAGACATTTCAAAAACAATTTCAGAAATCATTTTACTTTTCAGATCACAAAACTACATAGCACAAGGCACTAGTATTACTCAAATAAAACGGTTCTCAGAAACAGCAACAATTCTCGAAAATAGCTTTTTGCAACCAACAGCAATTAAACCGCAACAGCACAGTAATCAATTTTCAGCGACACAGCAAGCAGCAACAAACAAACGGCAACATCAATAGTAGTTTCAATAACAACAGTACAGAATACGAGTAGGGGCATCCCCCCCACTAGTTCACTTACCATTAGCAGCTTCCGTTTACCGGTACCTGCAGGGACATCACTACAACACAAACCAATGGTCAAGACTAAAAGACAACAGTTGGTCGTTAACCGACACAACGACTCTACGACTTGGCCGGACGGACCAACCATTGCTCTGATACCACTAATGTAACACCCCTTTTCTACCCGTTAATTTATTAGCGTAAAAATCAGAGTTTCAAAATTTTAATTACACCACAAGGGATGTCACACTTACTTCGTTAAACATCACACGCCAAATTACTCACTTTTTGAAAACAGTCTTATAATACTTTCAAAACGTCATTGTCAAATAAATTACAACTTCACAGCGGAAAATCCAACGATTATACACAGTCTTGAATAAACTAAAACAACGTTCTATTTCCCCCAAGTGTTACATATCAGAGCAGACGACCCGACTCAGCTAGCGAAGGTTCCTAAGCCTTCACTTGTGCTCACCTGCACGTTACCGCATAGGGGTAACATTCAAACAGAAGGGGTGAGTTCATCTAACCATATAATAAAGCATATGATAAGCACTAAGCTAGAGTTATGACACTACATAGACCTCACCACGAGACATCAAGTCAATCATCAAGGATAAAACAGTCAATTCCATCAGCAAGGGTAAACAGTCAATCTCATCATCAAGTTACTCGGCACAACGAGTTGTCACAATGTCATGCAGGAGTATGAAATGCAACCCACTCGCGGGCATATGCATGAGGTACCTTTTCACAAACGTCGCTTAGCCCTTAAGGCCTCGTCGTCACTTAGCCACTCAGGCCTCAAAAACGTCACTGGGTTTATGCATATGGGCATGAGACACTATGACATGCACCACTCACAAACACACAAATACACAAATACTCAAATCATAATCAACTATGTGACCCGTCACTTACCAGTTTGCTCACAAGAAGCACATCACCTGTCAATTCACAATCAACACACAACGTCACTTGGCCTTTTAGACCTTAACATCACTTAGCCTTTCGGGCTTTAAACGTCACTGGGTTTCATCGTCGCTTACACATCAATATCATCAACTCAAACAATAGCCACTGAGGGCAAAAACGTCATTTACACTTCATTATAAATAATAGTAGCCACTAAGGGCAAAACAGTCATATAACTAGCCACTAAGGGCATCATCGTCATTTACACATCATTATCATTAAAGTTGGCCACTAAGGCAGAAACGTTCTTTAGAACATCGTCATTGACACCAAAAAGGTTTTAGACCCCGAAAACAGTTTTGCAACGCAACAACAACCACCATCGGGGCAGCCACTCGGGCGCCCAGGACCATCAGAAAATAATAAGTTTTAGCTTTTAAAATAGGACACACTGATAGACAACGAGATGGGCTTCACAACACTTTTTGGAACGTTTAAAACGGACACCCGAGTCAAAAGTTATAGCGAAAACAGTTTGTATTAAAAATCGGGAACGTCCTGAAGATGGCGCCCAGGCACTGGGCGCCTAAGACACAACTTAGACATCCAGAAGCAACACAACGCACGCACACTGACACGCACACTCAGCAAGCACAATTCAGCACAACAGCAAGCACAATTCAGCAACACAAACTTTGGCTCATACGCTCTGCACAAGGGCGCCAATTCCTGCAATGGAGAATTCAACCAAAAACACAACAACTTGGCACGGGGCGCCCAATCGCGAGGACGCCTAATTCCGTGGCCAAAATTCCAGCAACAACAATGGTTGGCACAGGGCGCCCCACTTAGGGCGCCTAATTCTGCACCTAGACAACAAAATCCAGCAACAACAATTCGAGCAACACAACTTCATCAAATCACATACAATTCATACAAACAACTTCAAATCGCATATCAACCGTAAAAATAATATCACATCACAAGTCAATCATGAACACATAAAGAGTCATCAAAAATCATCCACTGAGTCATTATCAATCACAATACCATCAAGGAGTATCCAGGCACTTAGCACGCAAACCACAATTTCTCAACAACAAGTTGTCATATGCCTAGGGTTCATCAATAATCACTAGAAATACGTAAAACGGCATACATAGAGCCTACCCCTACTTAGTCCCCATCATAAAGCCCTATTATAGAGAAGATGAGACCCACCCTTACCTGATATCCAATCTCAATAGTTCCTTTGGCACAACAAAAGAATGTCACGGGTTCTCGAGCGTGATCCAACTCCAACAAAATTATGTGTCACTCGAACGCGTACAATTATGCAACAACAACGATGACAGTACAAAAGTCATATACTGAAAATATTGAAGGTAATCATTTGCTCTTCTAATGAATTAACTATAAAATCTCTTTTTTTCATTGTAAAAAATTACCTTAAAAGAATATACTAAAGTGCTAGTAATTTTAATTGAGCTAAACTCTAAATAGTTTGGAAGCTGAAATATTAAGCTATTCAATATCAAAAACCTCTTTTAAAAACAAGTACTTTACGTTAACCACACAAAGCACCGCCCCCCTTTTTCTAACTCCGATTATTATAAATAGCTCAAAATCATTAATCAACATTTTTTTTTTGATTTAAACCCACGTTCCCAAGCAGTAGTGATGACCAACAATGATTACAAAAAAATAGATATATATCCTTTCATCATTTGTATGACAATAACGTTGTACGAATTCCAATAAGGCTTTTACAAGGCCAAACATGAATAAAAGAAAGAAGGGAAATAGGTTATACTGACCAAGAGTGATTCAAATTGAGGGAAGGATAATGTTGAGTGGGAAGAATCTGTAGTTGCAAGGGGAATCAGCAAAAGAGAACATGGGTTCCAACGTAGTGACCGGAAATGAAAGGAAGAAGTCCGATTGGGGTAGCGGCGATGCGTGCTACTCTTCACAAGAAGAACCTTATCGAAGAAACCAATGTCATATTCGGAATCAGTGGTTATTTTCGTGTGGGAGTGTGGGAGGTCGTGGCTGGAGAATGAAAAACAAGCTGGAGGAGTGAAGCTTTCTAGGTTTTTGATATTTAGCGTATAACAGCTGAAAGAGGAAGGAGAAGAAGTGTGGGATGGGTCAGATCCAGTGGGTTGCTCATTTGTGGGCTGGGTTTCTAGAAAAGCGCTGGTTTACTTTTGAGGGTCGAATTGGGTGCAAGAAACAAAGAGTGGTTGTATAAGTAAAAACATCTACACACAAAACTTAATCCATTTTAAAGCCTATTTTAAATATACTCCCTTTCTAACATCTTTAAAACTCCAAAATAATTTTCAAAATAAATAATATCTGAAACACTAATATTTTATAAATAAAATAATTAAAGAAAAGATAAAACCATATAGTACCAATAGTGTATAAAAATTCATTTAAATATAATTTCAACTAATTTTAAATAATTCGAATACAAAATAATTTACTCTAATCAATTCAAAATAGTTCATAGAACAACACATACTATACGAACCACAACGTCTAAAAATCGGGGTGTTACAATTTGGCCCATATTGTACAAACTTGTACGGGTTCGTACCAGTTCGTACGATTTCGTACCGGTTTGTACCATTTCATACCATTTCGTGTGATTTCGTACCAGGTCGCACAAAATCGTACGATTTGGCCCATATTGTATAAACTTGTACGATTTCGAACCAATTTTTCGAGTTCGTACTATTCATACAATTTCGTACCTGTTCGTACTAGTTTCGACCAAATCGTACAATTTGGCCCATATTGTACAAACTCGTACGAATTCGTACCATTTTTTCGAGTTCGTACTAGTTCGTTTGATTTCGTACCTGTTTGTACCATTTCGTATGATTTCGTACCAGTTCGGACCAAATCGTACGATTTGGCCCATATTGTACAAACTGGTACGATTTAGTACCATTTTTTCGAGTTCGTACTAGTTCATACCATTTCGTACGATCTCGTACCTGTTAATACCATTTCGATGGATTTCGTACCAGTTCGGACCAAATCGTACGATTTGGCCCATATTGTACATACTGGTACGAGTTCGTACCATTTTCTCGAGTTCGTACTAGTTCGTTTGATTTCGTACCTGTTTGTACCATTTCATACCATTTCATATGAATTCGTACCAGTTCGGACCAAATCGTACGATTTGGCCCATATTGTAAAAACTAGTACGATTTCGTACCATTTTTTCGAGTTCGTACTAGTTCATACCATTTCGTACGATTTCGTACCTATTAATACCATCTCGTGGGATTTCGTACCAGTTTGGACCAAATGGTACGATTTGGCCCATATTGTATAAACTAGTACGAGTACGTACCAGTTTTTCGAGTTCGTACCAGTTCGTACTATTTCGTACCTGTTTGTACCATTTCATACCATTTCGTATGATTTCGTACCAGTTCAGACCAAATCGTACGATTTGGCCCATATTGTACATACTGGTACGAGTTCGTACTAGTTCGTTTGATCTCGTACCTGTTTGTACCATTTCATACCATTTCGTATGATTTCGTACCAGTTCGGACCAAATAGTACGATTTGGCCCATATTGTATAAACTAGTACGATTTCGTACCATTTTTTCGAGTTCGTACTAGTTCATACCATTTCGTACGATTTCGTACCTATTAATAGCATTTCATGGGATTTCGTACCAGTTCGGACCAAATCCTACAATTCGGCCCATATTGTACATACTCGTACGAGTTCGTACCATTTTTTCGAGTTCACACTAGTTCATACCATTTAGTACGATTTTGTATCTGTTCATACCATTTCATGTGATTTCGTACCAGTTCGGACCAAAGTGTACAATTTGGCCCCTATTGTAAATACTTGGACGAGTTCGTACCTGTTTGTTCCATTTCATACCATTTCGTGTGATTTCGTACCAGGTCGCACCAAATCGTACGATTTGGCCCATATTTTATAAACTAGTACGATTTCGTACCATTTTTTCGAGTTCGTACTAGTTCATACCATTTCGTATGATATCGTACCTGTTAATACCATTTCGTTGGATTTCGTACCAGTTCGGACCAAATCGTACGATTTGGCCCATATTGTACATACTGGTACGAGTTCGTACCATTTGTTCGAGTTCGTACTAGTTCGTACGATTTCGTACCTGTTTGTACCATTTTATACCATTTCGTATGATTTCGTACCAGTTCGCACCAAATCGTACGATTTGGCCCATATTGTATAAACTGGGACGATTTCGTACCATTTTTTTCGAGTTCGTACTTGTTCATACCATTTCGTACGATTTCGTACCTGTTAATACCATTTCGTGAGATTTCGTACCAGTTCGGACCAAATCGTACGATTTGGCCCATATTGTACATACTCGTATGAGTTCGTACCATTTTTTCGAGTTCATAATAGTTCATACCATTTCGTACGATTTCGTACCTGTTCATACCATTTCGTGTGATTTCGTACCAGTTCGGACCAAAGTGTACAATTTGGCCCATATTGTACATACTCGGAGAAGTTCGTACCTGTTTGTTCCATTTCATACCATTTCGTGTGATTTCCTACCAGGTCGGACCAAATCGTACGATTTGGCCCATATTGTATAAACTAGTACGATTTCGAACCATTTTTTCCAGTTCGTACTATTCATACCATTTCGTACGATTTCGTACCTGTTCGTACTAGTTTCGACCAAATCATACAATTTGGCCCATATTGTACGAACTCTTATGAGTTCGTACCATTTTTTACGAGTTCGTACCAATTCGTACAATTTCGTGCCTGTTTGTACCATTTCATACCATTTCGTATGATTTCGTACCAGTTCGGACCAAATCGTACGATTTGGCCCATATTGTACAAACTCGTACAAGTTCGTACCAGTTCATACGATTTCGTCCCAATTTGTACCATTTCATACCATTTCGTGTGATTTCGTACCAGTTCGGGCCAAATTGTACTATTTGGCCCATAATGTACAAACTCGTACGAGTTCATACTAGTTCGTACGATTTTGTACGTATTTGTTCAATTTCATTCCATTTTGTTTGTTTTCGTAACAGTTCGGACCAAATCGTACGATTTGGCCCATATTGTATAAACTGGTACGATTTCGTACCATTTTTTCGAGTTCGTACTAGTTCATACCATTTCGTACGATTTCGTACCTATTAATACCATTTCGTGGGATTTCGTACCAGTTCGGACCAAATCCTACGATTCGGCCCATATTGTACATACTCGTACGAGTTCGTACCATTTTTTCGAGTTCACACTAGTTCATACCATTTCGTACAATTTTGTATCTGTTCATACCATTTCATGTGATTTCGTACCAGTTCGGACCAAAGTGTACAATTTGGCCCATATTGTAAATACTTGGACGAGTTCGTACCTGTTTGTTCCATTTCATACCATTTCGTGTGATTTCGTACCAGGTCGCACCAAATCGTACGATTTGGCCCATATTTTATAAACTGGTACGATTTCGTACCATTTTTTCGAGTTCGTACTAGTTCATACCATTTCGTACGATTTCGTACCTGTTAATACCATTCCGTTGGATTTCGTACCGGTTCGGACCAAATCGTACGATTTGGCCCATATTGTACATACTGGTACGAGTTCGTACCATTTTTTCGAGTTCGTACTAGTTCGTACGATTTCGTACCTGTTTGTACCATTTTATACCATTTCGTATGATTTCGTACCAGTTCACACCAAATCGTACGATTTGGCCCATATTGTATAAACTGGTACGATTTCGTACCATTTTTTTCGAGTTCGTACCAATTCGTACAATTTCGTGCCTGTTTGTACCATTTCATACCATTTCGTATGATTTCGTACCAGTTCGGACCAAATCGTACGATTTGGCCCATATTGTACAAACTCGTACAAGTTCGTACCAGTTCGTATGATTTCGTCCCAATTTGTACCATTTCATACCATTTCGTGTGATTTCGTACCAGTTCGGGCCAAATCGTACTATTTGGCCCATAATGTACAAACTCGTACGAGTTCATACTAGTTCGTACGATTTTGTACGTATTTGTTCAATTTCATTCCATTTTGTTTGTTTTCGTAACAGTTCGGACCAAATCGTACGATTTGGCCCATATTGTATAAACTGGTACGATTTCGTACCATTTTTTCGAGTTCGTATTAGTTCATACCATTTCGTACGATTTGGCCCATATTGTATAAACTGGTACGATTTCGTACCATTTTTTCGAGTTCGTATTAGTTCATACCATTTCGTACGATTTCGTACCTGTTAATACCATTTTGGTGGGATTTCGTACCAGTTCGGACCAAATGGTTCGATTTGGCCCATATTGTATAAACTAGTACGAGTACGTACCATTTTTTAGAGTTCGTACCAGTTCGTACGATTTCGTACCTGTTTCTACCATTTCATACCATTTCGTATGATTTCGTACCAGTTCGGACCAAATCGTACGATTTGGCCCATATTGTACATACTGGTACGAGTTCGTACCATTTTTTCGAGTTCGTACTAGTTCGTACGATTTCGTACCTGTTTGTACCATTTTATACCATTTCGTATGATTTCGTACCAGTTCGCACCAAATCGTACGATTTGGCCCATATTGTATAAACTGGTACGATTTCGTACCATTTTTTACGAGTTCGTACCAATTCGTACAATTTCGTGCCTGTTTGTACCATTTCATACCATTTCGTATGATTTCGTACCAGTTCGGACCAAATCGTACGATTTGGCCCATATTGTACAAACTCGTACAAGTTCGTACCAGTTCGTATGATTTCGTCCCAATTTGTACCATTTCATACCATTTCGTGTGATTTCGTACCAGTTCGGGCCAAATCGTACTATTTGGCCCATAATGTACAAACTCGTACGAGTTCATACTAGTTCGTACGATTTTGTACGTATTTGTTCAATTTCATTCCATTTTGTTTGTTTTCGTAACAGTTCGGACCAAATCGTACGATTTGGCCCATATTGTATAAACTGGTACGATTTCGTACCATTTTTTCGAGTTCGTATTAGTTCATACCATTTCGTACGATTTGGCCCATATTGTATAAACTGGTACGATTTCGTACCATTTTTTCGAGTTCGTATTAGTTCATACCATTTCGTACGATTTCGTACCTGTTAATACCATTTTGGTGGGATTTCGTACCAGTTCGGACCAAATGGTTCGATTTGGCCCATATTGTATAAACTAGTACGAGTACGTACCATTTTTTAGAGTTCGTACCAGTTCGTACGATTTCGTACCTGTTTCTACCATTTCATACCATTTCGTATGATTTCGTACCAGTTCGGACCAAATCGTACGATTTGGCCCATATTGTACATACTGGTACGAGTTCGTAGCATTTTCTCGAGTTCGTACTAGTTCGTTTGATTTCGTACCTGTTTGTACCATTTCATACCATTTCGTATGAATTCGTACCAGTTCGGACCAAATCGTACGATTTGGCCCATATTGTAAAAACTAGTACGATTTCGTACCATTTTTTCGAGTTCGTACTAGTTCATACCATTTCGTACGATTTCGTACCTATTAATACCATTTCGTGGGATTTCGTACCAGTTCGGACCCAATCCTACGATTCGGCCCATATTGTATATACTCGTACGAGTTCGTACCATTTTTTCGGGTTCACACTAGTTCATACCAATTCGTTCGATTTCGTATTTGTTCATACCATTTCATGTGATTTCGTACCAGTTCGGACCAAAGTGTACAATTTGGCCCATATTGTAAATACTTGGACGAGTTCGTACCTGTTTGTTCCATTTCATACCATTTCGTGTGATTTCGTACCAGGTCGCACCAAATCGTACGATTTGGCCCATATTTTATAAACTGGTACGATTTCGTACCATCTTTTCGAGTTCGTACTAGTTCATACCATTTCGTACGATTTCGTACCTGTTAATACCATTTCGTTGGATTTCGTACCAGTTCGGACCAAATCGTACGATTTGGCCCATATTGTACATACTGGTACGAGTTCGTACCATTTTTTCGAGTTCGTACTAGTTCGTACGATTTCGTACCTGTTTGTACCATTTTATACCATTTCGTATGATTTCGTACCAGTTCGCACCAAATCGTACGATTTGGCCCATATTGTATAAACTGGTACGATTTCGTACCATTTTTTTCGAGTTCGTACTTGTTCATACCATTTCGTACGTGTTAATACCATTTCGTGGGATTTCGTACCAGTTCGGACCAAATCGTACGATTTGGCCCATATTGTACATACTCTTATGAGTTCGTACCATTTTTTCGAGTTCATACTAGTTCATACCATTTCGTACGATTTCGTACCTGTTCATACCATTTCGTGTGATTTCGTACCAGTTCGGACCAAAGTGTACAATTTGGCCCATATTGTACATACTCGGAGAAGTTCGTACCTGTTTGTTCCATTTCATACCATTTCGTGTGATTTCCTACCAGGTCAGACCAAATCGTACGATTTGGCCCATATTGTATAAACTAGTACGATTTCGAACCATTTTTTCGAGTTCGTACTATTCATACCATTTCGTACCTGTTCGTACTAGTTTCGACCAAATCATACAATTTGGCCCATATTGTACCAACTCTTATGAGTTCGTACCATTTTTTACGAGTTCGTACCAATTCGTACAATTTGGTGCCTGTTTGTACCATTTCATACCATTTCGTATGATTTCGTACAAGTTCGGACCAAATCGTACGATTTGGCCCATATTGTACAAACTCGTACAAGTTCGTACCAGTTCATACGATTTCGTCCCAATTTGTTCCATTTCATACCATTTCGTGTGATTTCGTACCAGGTCGCACCAAATCGTACGATTTGGCCCATATTTTATAAACTGGTACGATTTCGTACCATTTTTTCGAGTTCGTACTAGTTCATACCATTTCGTACGATTTCGTACCTGTTAATACCATTTCGTTGGATTTCGTACCAGTTCGGACCAAATCGTACGATTTGGCCCATATTGTACATACTGGTACGAGTTCGTACCATTTTTTCGAGTTCGTACTAGTTCGTACGATTTCGTACCTGTTTGTACCATTTTATACCATTTCGTATGATTTCGTACCAGTTCGCACCAAATCGTACGATTTGGCCCATATTGTATAAACTGGTACGATTTCGTACCATTTTTTTCGAGTTCGTACTTGTTCATACCATTTCGTACGATTTCGTACCTGTTAATACCATTTCGTGGGATTTCGTAACAGTTCTGACCAAATCGTACGATTTGGCCCATATTGTACATACTCGTATGAGTTCGTACCATTTTTTCGAGTTCATACTAGTTCATACCATTTCGTACCTGTTCATACCATTTCGTGTGATTTCGTACCAGTTCGGACCAAAGTGTACAATTTGGCCCATATTGTACATACTCGGAGAAGTTCGTACCTGTTTGTTCCATTTCATACCATTTCGTGTGATTTCCTGCCAGGTCGGACCAAATCGTACGATTTGGCCCATATTGTATAAACTAGTACGATTTCGAACCATTTTTTCGAGTTCGTACTATTCATACCATTTCGTACGATTTCGTACCTGTTCGTACTAGTTTCGACCAAATCATACAATTTGGCCCATATTGTACCAACTCTTATGAGTTCGTACCATTTTTTACGAGTTCGTACCAATTCGTACAATTTCGTGCCTGTTTGTACCATTTCATACCATTTCGTATGATTTCGTACAAGTTCGGACCAAATCGTACGATTTGGCCCATATTGTACAAACTCGTACAAGTTCGTACCAGTTCGTACGATTTCGTCCCAATTTGTTCCATTTCATACCATTTCGTGTGATTTCGTACCAGTTCGGGCCAAATCGTACTATTTGGCCCATAATGTACAAACTCGTACGAGTTCATACTAGTTCGTACGATTTTGTACGTATTTGTTCAATTTCATTCCATTTTGTTTGTTTTCGTAACAGTTCGGACCAAATCGTACGATTTGGTCCATATTGTATAAACTGGTACGATTTCGTACCATTTTTTCGAGTTCGTACTAGTTCATACCATTTCGTACGATTTCGTACCTGTTAATACCATTTTGGTGGGATTTCGTACCAGTTCGGACCAAATGGTACGATTTGGCCCATATTGTATAAACTAGTACGAGTACGTACCATTTTTTAGAGTTCGTACCAGTTCGTACGATTTCGTACCTGTTTCTACCATTTCATACCATTTCGTATGATTTCGTACCAGTTCGGACCAAATCGTACGATTTGGCCCATATTGTACATACTGGTACGAGTTCGTACCATTTTCTCGAGTTCGTACTAGTTCGTTTGATTTCGTACCTGTTTGTACCATTTCATACCATTTCGTATGAATTCGTACCAGTTCGAACCAAATCGTACGATTTGGCCCATATTGTAAAAACTAGTACGATTTCGTACCATTTTTTCGAGTTCGTACTAGTTCATACCATTTCGTACGATTTCGTACCTATTAATACCATTTCGTGGGATTTCGTACCAGTTCGGACCAAATCCTACGATTCGGCCCATATTGTATATACTCGTACGAGTTCGTACCATTTTTTCGGGTTCACACTAGTTCATACCATTTCGTTCGATTTCGTATTTGTTCATACCATTTCATGTGATTTCGTACCAGTTCGGACCAAAGTGTACAATTTGGCCCATATTGTAAATACTTGGACGAGTTCGTACCTGTTTGTTCCATTTCATACCATTTCGTGTGATTTCGTACCAGGTCGCACCAAATCGTACGATTTGGCCCATATTTTATAAACTGGTACGATTTCGTACCATCTTTTCGAGTTCGTACTAGTTCATACCATTTCGTACGATTTCGTACCTGTTAATACCATTTCGTTGGATTTCGTACCAGTTCGGACCAAATCGTACGATTTGGCCCATATTGTACATACTGGTACGAGTTCGTACCATTTTTTCGAGTTCGTACTAGTTCGTACGATTTCGTACCTGTTTGTACCATTTTATACCATTTCGTATGATTTCGTACCAGCTCGCACCAAATCGTACGATTTGGCCCATATTGTATAAACTGGTACGATTTCGTACCATTTTTTTCGAGTTCGTACTTGTTCATACCATTTCGTACGATTTCGTACCTGTTAATACCATTTCGTGGGATTTCGTACCAGTTCGGACCAAATCGTACGATTTGGCCCATATTGTACATACTCGTATGAGTTCGTACCATTTTTTCGAGTTCATACTAGTTCATACCATTTCGTACGATTTCGTACCTGTTCATACCATTTCGTGTGATTTCGTACCAGTTCGGACGAAAGTGTACAATTTGGCCCATATTGTACATACTCGGAGAAGTTCGTACCTGTTTGTTCCATTTCATACCATTTCGTGTGATTTCCTACCAGGTCGGACCAAATCGTACGATTTGGCCCATATTGTATAAACTAGTACGATTTCGAACCATTTTTTCGAGTTCGTACTATTCATACCATTTCGTACGATTTCGTACCTGTTCGTACTAGTTTCGACCAAATCATACAATTTGGCCCATATTGTACCAACTCTTATGAGTTCGTACCATTTTTTACGAGTTCGTACCAATTCGTACAATTTCGTGCCTGTTTGTACCATTTCATACCATTTCGTATGATTTCGTACAAGTTCGGACCAAATCGTACGATTTGGCCCATATTGTACAAACTCGTACAAGTTCGTACCAGTTCGTACGATTTCGTCCCAATTTGTTCCATTTCATACCATGTCGTGTGATTTCGTACCAGGTCGCACCAAATCGTACGATTTGGCCCATATTTTATAAACTGGTACGATTTCGTACCATTTTTTCGAGTTCGTACTAGTTCATACCATTTCGTACGATTTCGTACCTGTTAATACCATTTCGTTGGATTTCGTACCAGTTCGGACCAAATCGTACGATTTGGCCCATATTGTACATACTGGTACGAGTTCGTACCATTTTTTCGAGTTCGTACTAGTTCGTACGATTTCGTACCTGTTTGTACCATTTTATACCATTTCGTATGATTTCGTACCAGTTCGCACCAAATCGTACGATTTGGCCCATATTGTATAAACTGGTACGATTTCGTACCATTTTTTTCGAGTTCGTACTTGTTCATACCATTTCGTACGATTTCGTACCTGTTAATACCATTTCGTGGGATTTCGTAACAGTTCGGACCAAATCGTACGATTTGGCCCCTATTGTACATACTCGTATGAGTTCGTACCATTTTTTCGAGTTCATACTAGTTCATACCATTTCGTACCTGTTCATACCATTTCGTGTGATTTCGTACCAGTTCGGACCAAAGTGTACAATTTGGCCCATATTGTACATACTCGGAGAAGTTCGTACCTGTTTGTTCCATTTCATACCATTTCGTGTGATTTCCTGCCAGGTCGGACCAAATCGTACGATTTGGCCCATATTGTATAAACTAGTACGATTTCGAACCATTTTTTCGAGTTCGTACTATTCATACGATTTCGTACCTGTTAGTACTAGTTTCGACCAAATCAAACAATTTGGCCCATATTGTACCAACTCTTATGAGTTCGTACCATTTTTTACGAGTTCGTACCAATTCGTACAATTTCGTGCCTGTTTGTACCATTTCATACCATTTCGTATGATTTCGTACAAGTTCGGACCAAATCGTACGATTTGGCCCATATTGTACAAACTCGTACAAGTTCGTACCAGTTCGTACGATTTCGTCCCAATTTGTTCCATTTCATACCATTTCGTGTGATTTCGTACCAGTTCGGGCCAAATCGTACTATTTGGCCCATAATGTACAAACTCGTACGAGTTCATACTAGTTCGTACGATTTTGTACGTATTTGTTCAATTTCATTCCATTTTGTTTGTTTTCGTAACAGTTCGGACCAAATCGTACGATTTGGTCCCATATTGTATAAACTGGTACGATTTCGTACCATTTTTTCGAGTTCGTATTAGTTCATACCATTTCGTACGATTTCGTACCTGTTAATACCATTTTGGTGGGATTTCGTACCAGTTCGGACCAAATGGTACGATTTGGCCCATATTGTATAAACTAGTACGAGTACCTACCATTTTTTAGAGTTCGTACCAGTTCGTACGATTTCGTACCTGTTTCTACCATTTCATACCATTTCGTATGATTTCGTACCAGTTCGGACCAAATCGTACGATTTGGCCCATATTGTACATACTGGTACGAGTTCGTACCATTTTCTCGAGTTCGTACTAGTTCGTTTGATTTCGTACCTGTTTGTACCATTTCATACCATTTCGTATGAATTCGTACCAGTTCGAACCAAATCGTACGATTTGGGCCCA